>ML681989.1:57402252-57427852 GCA_007922195.1 Podocnemis expansa
CGGGAGCGGCTCGGGAGCCGGGAGCCGCAGGAACGCGGCAGATACGGGAGCGGCTCGGGAGCGGCTCGGGAGCCGGGGGCAGGAGGTGGCAAGGGTAGCGGGGCGGGGAGAGCGGCTCGGGGGCTGGGAGCCACAGGGACAGGGACAGAAGGAAAGTTGAGGCACACGGGGGATCCCAGAAATGAAGAGGGAACAAGTAAAGTTAAAGGGAAAAAGGTTTATTTAAGTCGGGGAGGTTACAGAGGGGAGGGCAAAGGCAAGTTAACCAAACAATTCTAAAGGCTAGGAACTAAAGGAAACAATCTTAACAGCTAACTTAAGACTTCTAATTAACTCTATACAATGTTGCAAAACACAATACTCTTAAAGCAAGTTCAAACAACCCAGGAGGAAAAGAGAGACACTGGGTGATACAAAGTAGCAAGAAGCAATTGCAGACACGGGGAGCTCCTAACACAAACTGGAGCTGCAAGCAAACAGAAAGGTACACACGCAAGCCTGTAGAGCTGGGGAAAGCAGTTTTAAAGCAGCCCTAAAGAAATAGCTTAAAGAAAGGTTGCAGGGCAGACTCTTACCATTCCTAGAACAGCATCACAGGCTGGAGGAGACTCGTAGTCGGAACTCGTGGGGGTAACTTGTGGATACGCTCTAGGGGGAACTCGTGAGCGGAGGAGGCAGCTTCTGGTTGATCAGGCCAGGAGAGATGTTGAAGACCGTCCTGCCTGAGCACCCCAGAACCTCAGCTTTTAAAGACTATTTCCCGCCTTTCCCTGATTACAGGGAATGTGGGGAACAATGGGGGTATGAGTCATGCCCTGCAGAACCTTGCAGTTAGGCAGAGCCCACCTACACCAAGCCCTGCAAAACAATGGGCCCCCAGGGTGGTAACGGCCATCGAGTTGAGTTCAAGTGGGCCATCTAGTTAAGGTGAAGGAGCCATTGTTCACTTCACACGTAATGATGGCCCGGGAGGGGCAGCCATCAAAGTAACTGCTATGAGTCACAGACAGGGAGCAGGGAGCCGACAGCTGGGGGGGCACAGCAGTGAGCAGCAGCTGACAGCTTGGAGGAGGGAGCTGGGAAGCTCAGGGAAGCGATGGGGGTCAGGGGAGTCTAAGGGCAAAAGGGAACTTCAGGGAATGGAGGCAGTGAGGGATGTGACAGGGGATCAGGGAGGAGACAAGCTGTTAGGGACTTAAAGACTAACAAATTATTGTTTAGTTATTTTCTGTGTTTCATAGATTTCAGTGTGGATTTTATTTTGCTTTGCTTTATTTATTTTGGTGTATTACGTATTTTTTCATTTTCTTTTGGTCTGGCTGGTTTGGATGGATTTGTTTGTTTGGTTTGTATTTACCTTATACCACATGCCACGGCAGCCTCAGTCCTGTGCACAGCACTTTACAAACTTAGGGGCACCTCATGCACTCCTTTTACAAGTATGGTATTCAGGAAAACAGGTTGAAATGTCTTCTGTTGTATCAGAAGGAGAAGGAATAAGCCAATGAAAAATCCTACTCCTTCTTGCCAACCCTACAGAAACTTTTAATCGAGCTCTGGACAGTTAAACGAGGAGTTTTGTGGAACTTTTAAAGACTGACCTGTTTACTTATCACATATGGTGCATGAAAGCTCATGCAATAAGTAAATGTGTTAGCCTTTAAAAGTGCTGCAGGACTCCGTGTTTGTTTTGCTGAACTAGACTAACACAGCTCCCCCTTTGGAGCTTTGGACAGCTGAGGCTTTTCAGAAACCCTGGGGACTAGGGATGAGCTGTTTTTCATAGCGTCTTTCCCCTTCAGAATTATTTTATGCAGAATCCTATTCCACAAAACCAAGCCTCTTTTGAAAGACAAGTTTTGGGCCCTGTATGGAGTAGGAAAGTGTTTCCCAGGCCAGTTGAGTTGTCATGGGAGACAGAAGCAATGTTTCTTCTAAGGTGGCGATGCTGCTGAGCGAGTTATGGATGCACTTGGGGAGCCAATGAGCAGGGGCCCGACACCGGAGGAGGGAACTTGCTGAGCTGCATCCAATAGTTGCTAAGTTGCATCATCAGCTTAGAGGGAACATTGCAAGGGCATCATGATGGGAGACAATGGAAGAAGTGGGCAATGGTCAGGGACAGCAGAGAAGCAGTGGCATGGTAAGAGACAGCAGGGATGCGGCACTGGGGCGGGGGGAGAAGCACAGCATGGTCATGGAAGCCATGGCATGTTTAGATTTTCTCATGGGCCCTAATGCAGCTTACTACTTTGTTTCACAAGTCCTAAACATGATGTGGAATACTAAAATGAAAATACAAAGGAAAAAAGTTTAAAACTGAATGTAGATTACTTTCAATTGTTAGCACAACTTACTGCTGTGAAGCACTGTATTCCACAGTGAAATCTGTTAAATCAAAATGTTGTGCAATAGTTAAAGATCAGCACCTATGAGAGCTTTTATGTAGTGCATTGACAAGTTACTGCCCAGATTGTAAAAAACTTGGCACCAGTCTGCAGTATTCTACATCCAGCAACAGCTAAGTTTTTACTATATAGACCTGGTTTTCATGCTAACCTTAAGTAACTATTAGAATCTGACATTAGTGGGATGAACATTTGCCCTGTTTTTAAGATAAATTAAAGTGTGTGATAAATTTTAAGCTTAGTAATTTTGAAATAGGTAAAATTATGTGGTTGTATGCCTCAGTGCAGTTCTCAAGGGTTTAATAATCAACTTGTGCAGTTCTTGAATTCCATAAGTTTGGCCACCCCTGCTATAGAGGAAGATGTGGTCAAATAACCTGTTGTCATGGGGGGGTGATCAAAGTCCCTATTTAGCCCTGAAGCAACAGTCAGCTTTGCTGGAATTCCACTTTGTCAGATGCTCGATGGAACAGATGGCTTAGCATAAGTGGTTAACACATCTTTCAAGGGACAGTTGAAGGTGAACTGGCCCATTAACACCCAAACAGTCACAAGGAGAAAAGAAGCAGGGAAAGCAGCTGAGGGGAGGGTTGTTAGTAGGCTATACATTGCTGTAATAAACCATAAATCCAGTGTGTCTGCTCAATCCAGGATTTTTAGCAGTTAGCGAAGTTACAAATTTCAATTCCTAGGCTTGTCTGAAAGTGTTGTGCAGGTTTCCTTTGCGAATGAGGACTGATAGGTCAGATATAGAGTGATCGCTTTGTGAAAGCTGTTTTTATCTTGTATAGTTTTCCAGGAGAGTTCATTTGAGAACAGTGATTGTTTTGTTTTTGCTCACAGTTGCTGTTGGGGTATATAGTGCACATTGCATGTTATTGTGACTTGCATATCTAGGACTCATTGATCTTGAAAGATGTCTGTAGGTTTTGCCTTTGTTTTTTCTAGCAGTGACTGATTCTGCTTTAAATTGGTATGTCCTATTCTGTGAGCAGCTCGCTTCTGATAATGAGCTTGGAGAGGCTGAGGGATTGTTTAAGGATGGAAGAAAAATTTCAGGAAAGACTTCTCTGAGATTGTGACAAACACTTAGCAATACTCCCCTGAAGCAAAAGATGTCAATATTTTGAACATACAGTTAAGGAACTCAAATTAATACAGATGATCCAGTTAGTACCCTTTCTTTGAAAAGTAACTGGAATATTTCAACAACGTTATGCTTGTGTGTAAAATCATGACATTAATTTGACTAATGCAAAATGCTATTGATTGTTAAAGGGGAATATTGGCCTTCACTCCATAGGTTTTACCTAGGCAGTAAGGACCAGTGTTTTCCCCAGGAATTGAAATGGGGGGGGGGTTGAATTCACAGGTGGTGTGTGAGGGCCAATGAGTGTGAAACTGTAGGGTAAAGGGGGATTCTTCTTTGAGCGCTGCTTGGGTGCATTCAGTATTAGGTGACTCCATGCTGGAGTGCCGGATTGGTCAGAAAAAACTTGTCCTAGCCTGTCAGAAGAGGGGAGGCGGCCACTGCCCCTCGCGCCACCCGCGGCAACATATATGGCCACCTCCCTGCCCTTTCCTCAGTTTCATTTCTTCCGCCTTGCGTGTCGGATCTGGAACGTCTGCTCCTTGCTATCGCAAGCAGCCTATCCCTCGAGATCAGCTTTTCGCCGTCTGGGAGAATCTCTTCGTGAAATTAATTCCACTACAAGAGCCTTCTGCTGTTGGACTGAAACAGCCTACGATCATGCGAGGGTTCAAACCCTCTGCTGAATGTGGCAAGGCCTTCCCCAGGGATGATCCCCATGGGAAGTGCCTCAGGTGCCTGGGCAAAGACCACATGGTCTCGACATGTTCCATTTTTCTCTCCTTTAAACCCCAGACCATCAAGGAGAGAGAACAACGATGCCGCACCCTAGCCTTGGAGGAGGCTCAGCACCTTTCGCCCGAGGCTTCGGGTTTGAGCCTGGCCCAGAGATCCAGCTCGGCGCCGGCGCCTATGCAGCACCATGCCACCAGTATCCGCCACCGCTGCACCACCTCGGTGCTGACCCAGCACCTCGGCACTGATTGGGGTCGCCATCAGCCAGCCCGGCACCATTGGCACTGGGCTCACCTCGGCACCGATCGAGGTCGCCCTCAGGCAGCATGGCACCGTACCGTGTCACCTCCAGTGCCGACGACCTGGCATAGCCTGGCCTCACCGGTGCGACTTCACCTCGGCACCACCTGACCCCACCGTCAGCACCACAATGTCTGGTGCCGACGGAGTGGGAGTCTTCCCCCCCCGAGAGGTCCTCCCTTCCCCAGTGAGGACATGCCCGTGGCCCATGTGGGAGAGATACTTGTCCCATCCACGCCGGAGGTGAGAGAGGCAGCACAAGCCCTGCTGCTCCTCCCGACTCCCCATGCCCCACCTCTAATCAGGAGGGGCAAACTGGCCTTTTCATCAAAGGCCTGGGTTCAAAAGGAACGCTCCCCCTCTCCCCTCCACTACAGGGGCCGGCGTTACTCCACCACTGGCACAGGGCTGGGAATCCCAACCTCCTTCCCCTGGCTTCAGCCTGAAAGAAGGGCCTTCCAGGAGCTCTAAATGGCCCCGGTGCTGAACTGCATCTCCCTTTTTGCTTTTGGGTGCAAGAATGGTCCCCCGAGGGAACTCCCCTCCCCAACGAATCCCTGGTGCTCTGCTGTCCCCGGCACCAGCGGCCTTTATGGGGAACCTCTTGGCACACTTCGACCTGCTGCGCCAAGCTACAGCCCGCTTAGGTTTGCAGGTGGAGCCTCTGAGCCTTCCTCCCAATACTCTGTTCAGGCTGGTGTTTGCCTCCACGGCACCCTTAGCAATTCTACCCCACCTGAGCATATGGGACCTTGCACACTCCTGGTGGCAACACCCATGCTCCCTCCCCCAGGTTTCGGATACGGCGAGCATGAAGTATCGGGTACCAGAACTGGACTACCCCTCACTTGCTGGCCACCCAGTTCCCCCTCGGGACGTGGTCCAGATGGCAACAGGGGCCAGAGATTCCCCTAGGGACCCCCTCCCCTCCTCTAGGGAGAACAGGGAAATGGATCCGCTGGGCCGCAAGGTGTATTCTTCATTGGCCCTTCAATTGCAAGTGGCAAACAACCAGGCCATAACCAACAGGTACCTGCTGGATGTCTAGGAGTCACTTGGGAGATTTAGGAACATGCTCCCGCCCGAGGCCAGGGACGACTATGATGCCTTCCTGGAGGAAGGTAACACAGTCTCACAGGACCTCCTCCTCTCAGCCTGTGATGTGGTGGACACTGCTGCCTGTACCGTGGCTTTGGCGGTTACTCTCTGCAGGGCAGCTTGGCTTAGAGAGGCTAGAGTGCCCCCTAATGCACAGCAGGCGGTCTTGGACCTGCCTTCTGAAGGGAATGTCCTGTTCCCCCCCGAAATTCTCTCAGTGGTGGGCATGGCCCGAGATCCGTGGGGAGAGGCCAAATATTTTGGCCTTCTCCCTCCCGGTCCCACCCCACTGACTTAACTCCCAACTCTTCGGGAGGGTTAACCCCTTGCTACTTTGTCGCATTCACGGCAAGCAGAAGGCTTTCATTCACCCTCCCAAAGGTGTGGGCCCTTTGGCTACTGCTACCCCCTTGACTTAAGGGTACAAGGGACCTAAGACAGCACTACACTTCCCCCCTCCCCATGGTGGGGACAGGTCTGCCAGGAACCTTCCAGGCCTGCCTTCTTATTCCTCTGGCCTGGTTTCTGCAGCATCAGGGGTTTGAAAACATAATAGCGCCCGTTTACGGTGCATGTACCCAACACCGGAGTCACCACCCCTCTCCTATTGCAACAGTTTCCCTTCCTGAATACGTCCCACCGTGTTCCCCACTCTAACTCCCCGCCAAGGGCTGGAGACGTGTCTCGTTGTAGCCTAGCTTTGGCGGGGCTCTGAGATGTGCACATCCGAAGACTGCCTGTAATAGGACTGTACCCGTGACCATGACGCATGTCCCAGGTAGGACCCCATGTATCTAGGTCAGGGGAAGAGGGGGACATCTCTGGTCGCACTGCTGCCTCCTGCGCTGAGACCTCAACCCCTCCTGATGGGATTATCCTGCGCAATGAAGGGGACACATCTGTATGGGAATACAGCTGCCTGGGAAGCCATTATTGGGAATGTGCATATAGAGCGGGTTTTACCCCTGTATGGGCCTTAGGTACGGCCCACTCTCCCCGCCCCCCCCCCTTTTTTCCCCACCCTCGCATGGCCCCCCATCTCTACCTCCTGGTGATCTAGTTGGGAACCTTCACCTTGGTCTGCCACCTTTTGGGTTGCCCACGGTACCCCGCCCCCGCCAAAGTATGGCCACCTCCCCTCTTCTGACAGGCTAGGACAAGTTTTTTCTGAACAATCCGGTGCTCTGGCATGGAGACACCTAATACTGAATGGATCCGAGCAGCCCATCTTGAAGAAGGACGGTTACTGTAGGTAACCCACCATTGTATGGCACCATAGTAAAAAAATCAAAACTGGTCTGTAAACATTTTTGTTAGATTATTATACGGAGCTAGGGTTACCAGATACCAAAGCATGGGAGGCAGGACAGGGAAGTACGAAAAGGACACGTGGAGAAAATGTAGTATTCATGTAATATTCTTCTGTATTTAGAGGGCTCTGGAATGTTTTCCCCTAAAAATAAGGTATTCTGGGGTGTTCTGGCATACTTTAACTTCTATAGGTAAAAAGCCAGACATCATATATTCTCAAAATGCCTGCTGGACGGAGGACGTGAAGGTAAAAAGGAGGACATGTCCTCCTTTTGCCTGATGTCTGGTAACTCCCTACACAGAGCTGGTTACTCAGCTTTTTCTATGAAGCACTATGTCTGTCCTTCTGTGTTTGTTTTTTTGTGTTGGGGGGGGAATCTTATGAAACTAGGTGACAGGGCAACAAAACGGCAGATGAATTCCAATGTTAAACAAAATAATGCATATTTGAAAAGAGAATCCCAACCATACATATAAAAGGATGGGGTCTAACCCAGCTGTTACCACTCAAGAAAAAGATGGTGGAGTCCAGTGTGGATATTTCTCTGAAAAATTCTGTTTTGGTGTGCAGTGGCAGGCACAAAAGCTAACTGCATGTTAGGAGCCATTAGGAATAGAAAAGGATAGATAATAAGACAGACAATCTCATAATGCCACTATATAAACCCATGATATTCCTACATCTTGAATACAGCATGCAGATCTGGTTGCAGGACTGGTCTATCAATACTGGAAAAAGTACACAGGTTGGAAAGGTTCACAGAAAGGCAACTAAAACTGATTATTGTTATAGAACAGCTTCCGTCTGAGAAGAGCTTAATAAAACTGGAACATTTTAGTTTGGAAAAGAAACTACTAACGGGAGGTAGGATGGAGGTCTATAAAACCTTGACTGGTACTGAGAAAGTGAAAAAAGAAATGCTATTTAATACTTAACAATAAGAGTTAGGTGTCCTCCAATGAAACTGATGATTTTTAAACAAATCAAAAAGAAGTATTTCTTTCAGTAACACACAGTCAACCTATTTAATTCCTAGCCAGAGAATTTTGTGAAGGCCAAGACTAGAAGGTTTCAAAAAAGAACTAGATAAATTTGTGGAGAATAGATCCATCAATGGTATTAACTGAGATGGGCAGGGCTGGATGCAGAACCATGCTCTGAAATAGTCCTTGTCTCTTTTTGCCAGAAGCTGGGACTGGATGACAGGGGATGGATTGCTGTTCTGTTCATTCCTTCTGAAACACCGGGCATTGGCCACTGTCAGAAGACATGTTACTGGGCTAGATGGACGTTGGTCTGACCCAGTATGTCCAGTCTCATGCTCTTCTGCAAAAATTAGTGTAAACATGTTTAGTACAGAAACTCTCGAAGATAATGACCTCTCAAGATAGTGATGAAGTGAGATGATAACCTTGGCAAATAAAGCATTTTAAAAATCTTGGCCTGGTAAGAAACATCTATATAAGCTTCTCAGTCACTAATCTAGCATTCTGGAGTAAAGTCAGTAAAATACAGTCCAACAATCAAATGTTCTTTTAACATGCCCCCCCCCCCCCATGCTCACCATGGGAGATCCACAGCTCAGAGGTGTTTTGCATGAATTTGCCTGCCCTGACAGAGAAGAAGGGAATTGGAAAAGAAGGCACCTTGCTTGTTCCTCAAAATGCTTGACTTGGCTCTCGTTCAGGTTGCTGTCGTTGGTGGAGCTGTTCACTCTATAACTGTTGTAGGTGACCTCTTGCACCATCTCCTGCTGCCACCTCTGCTGTGATCTGACCTTTGGGGTTCCACAGCTCAGTAATTTTAGGTCTCAGGGGGGAAATCGAATGATACTGGCTGTCATTCTCTCCACAGAAACACTGGGACTGTCCCACCACATGCCCAAGCACTCACACTTATACCTGTTTATCTCAGCTATAATGGTCACTTAAAATAACAAAAGGCCCTACTCGCACTATTTGCCCTGCCCAACCCTTGTCAAAAGATAGGCCTGATTACTGATACTTTTAGGCAGAGCCCACACCACCAAGCAAAACACCTTTGTCCTCCCCCACCCTTTCCTCTCTCAACAGAATCAGTCTGGCATCTGAACCCCATGCTTGATGAGTTCAGTTCAGTCATTCCAGCCAGTGAGAAAATTGGTAACACTGCACGTGAATAGCTGACAGTGGGGGGGAGGAGTCTTGGGAAATCCCTGAAAGGGTTGGATGATGTATGAAAAGACCACACAAAGTGAATCTGTAGAAAATTCCTTTCCCGTTCTCGTCTTTCCCATTCAGCTAAAATCTTCAGTAATCTCATTTATAATATACACTAGTGAAAACTTGTAGGGGGTTAGCGTTGAATGATAGTAACTGATAAAAGGTAGGAGTGGTACCTGTAACAAAGGCCTTAAAAGTAAAAGCTGTGCAATGGAATTGTACTACTGTGCTCTTTGTAAATTTGGGCAAATCTTTGTCTCTCTGTGCCCCAGTTCTTCATTGACAAAAAAGGAATGTTTGTTTTTTGTTTTTTTTTTCCTCCCGTGCTTTTTCTGCCTGTAATTACATTTGAACTTTTTTTTCGGATGGGTCAGAGACTCCCTTATGTATGTAGCAAAAAGTACCAGGGGGTCAGGATCTCATTGAGGCTATTGGCGTTACTGTAAGACAAATAATAGCGTGGAGGCTTTTCTATATTTTGGTGTGTCCCATGCTATCTAAGGAACTATTCTGTGGTAACTTCAAAGTTTTTCTACTTGTTGGTATGGTACTTTTGTATTGGGTATGAGTTTGCATCATTTAACAATTTAGCTTGTTTACTTGTCTTTTATCCTTCCTCGCAGTGTTTGCTCTTACGCAGCTAGAATTATAAATATCTCTTCTACTTTTATTTACTGATGATTCATATCTCAGATGCTGAGCAAATAGCTAACCAGATTAAAGTTTCAGGAAACAAGATTGCTATAAATGTATAGTGAGTACAAAGGTGGAGGACTTGCATTGTGGTCATGAGGCTGGAGGTAGCTAGACTAAGGTGAGTAAATTTATTTAAATTATGCATCTAAAAGTACTACTAGCACGGTGCTGGCTTCCATGTATGTGGTGGTGGTATCAAATCTATGTCTGTCTTTTCCTTTTAGATTGTGACTACAATATCTCTTATGGCTGTATAATGTACTTTGCCTTCCATTGAGCAACATAAGTTACATGCAGTCTAAGCACCAGTATGCGTAGTGATGTCGGTGGGAGAAACTTTTTCCGCTGACATAGCTACTACCACTCAGAGGGGATAGAGTACATTGGGTCAGAGCAACCTACATTATTCCAGTGGTGCAGTTGCAAACTCTCATGTAGCCATAGTCCATTACAAAATCTGAAGAACTGAATGTAATCAATAATGGCACTTTCCATTTCCAAAGCTCTGTATCACTATTCATTGAGAACAGTGTGTGTAGTGTGTAAACATTACTATTTTTTAAATGTGGAAATGGAGATGGAAGGAGACTACTTATTACTGAGCTTTGAGGAAGTCATTGGTAGAGCTGAATTAAAACTGAGGAATTCCTGCTTCCCAGTTCCTTCCTCTAGAAATGGTTTACTTGTTAGAGTACTTGTGCCTCACTGGTGGGACTTTGGGGATTTGTTGTCATAAGAGGTCTTTCTTACAGTATACAATAAGTTCTCAAATACCACATAGTGGTTTCAGATATTTTAAAGTAATCGATCATTGTTACTTTGCTCTCAAACATCATAGCTTCTTTTATATTTGAAAAATAATGACAGGTCTTTTGTTGTACTTCTAGTTTTAGCTACACCTGATATGTGTTTCAGTTGTGGCAGGTTAGAACAAACCAACAGTCATTTTATGTCTTCTTTCCTTAAACATTTGGTTCAATGGGGGTACAAAACTCACTGTTTACAACTGAATTAAGACATTGGTAGGTTTGACACTAAACCCTGATTGGTAGGCTTCCCATCAAGTTTAATGAGGGGGCTAGTAATCACTTTAAGGAATTCCTTTCCCTGTCTTCAGAATATTATGGATGTTCCTTACTCTCTGTCTTGAACATTAGACTCATTGAAGAATGCCATATTAGTGACTGTACAATAAAAATGCAAATGCAACAGGTCTTGAGTTTCCTTTCCTTCAGGTGTGTAATTGGCTGGATATGTTGAGTGTTCAGGGCTAAAATTCCACCTTTGTTATTGCCCTGTACTTTTGCACGATGCTTTCAGAAAGTTTCTGTTTCAGTCATAGCAGTTTTTATTTGCACAGCCATTTCTGATTCATAGTTTGAAATATTTTGTTACTGTTTTTTGTTTTTGTTGTTTTAACAGTATCCTATTTATTACTTTGTTACTGTCAGGCTGGCTGGCAGACAAACTGACAAAACAAATCTTTCAAACTGAACGAAAAAGAAATTCCCCCCCCCCCTTGTGCTTGGACTGATTATATAGTTGCAATACTGTATTACAAATATGTTGAGCTATACCTCTAATAGAAAATTTTAAAGGCAGAAAACTATAAATGTGTCCATTATGCAGGTAATACTCTCTTAGGACATCAGGACTAAGGACTGTTCATTAAGTTTGCCTTGGATGGTTTGTTTAAAGAGAGAGATTGTCGCAGGAAGTATAGCTGGTAATTAGCTTGTCTCCAAATAGGCTACATTCTTCCTGCTAGTCCAGTGGCTTTCAAACTCTCTCTTGGGATCCAGTTGAAAAAAAAATCATAAAATGGAGCTGGAACGCTGTGTTCCGGGGAGTGTTCCAATTCCATCTTCTATTTTTAGGGGCCCGAACGCTGACCTCTAAAAATGGGAGGCCCCGGAATGGTGTTCTGCTCAGGTCTGGCAGACAGGGGAGAGCAGGAGGTCTTGCCCGGCCCTCCCACGCATGCGCAGGCTGTGCTTGGAGGTAGAAGCCTCCAAGTGCAGCCTGCAGGAGGGATTGTCTCCTGGCCCAGCAAGTGGCTGCCAAGTGCTGGGGCAACCCAGCTTGCTTGGGGGGGGTGTGGATTTTGGGGACTGGAGCTGGGGGAATACTGGGGACAGGGGAGTGGGTATTGGGGGCTGGGGTGGATTTTGGGGGTGGGTATTGGGGTCTAGGGAAATTAGGGGTGGGTATTGGGGGCTTGTTGGGTATTGGGGGCTGGGGACAGGGGAAAGGATATTGAGGGTGGTAGCTGGGGTATGTGGGAGGGCCTGGAAATTTAGGAGGTTTCTGGGGCCCCCCAAATTATACTTTAATCCCTGCCTGAGGGTCTGTGATCCAGTACTGGGTCCTGACCCTGTGTTTGAAAACCACTACTCTAGTCTAAATCAGTTATCAGTTAATGGTGCAGCCTTTTGAGGTCATCAGGTATTCCAGCAGTGGATCTCAGCTCTTTTGCAGGTTGTGACATATTTGGCAATGTGTTGCAATCCTACAGGACACACCTGTCCGTGCTCCTCCCCCCCCCCCCCCGAAGGCTTAATCCAGCTCTCTCCCCATCTCTCTGTGACACACTGCTGTGTGGCAACATAATAATGTGTCCCAATGCCGTGGCTGAGAACTGCTATTCAAGAGCATGTTGTTCTTGGGGGTGTAAGGCAGAGAGAAAGAATCCCGATAGGGCAAATTGCTTGGTAGATTTCCCTTGAAATCAATGGGAGTCTTTCTGTTAGCTTCAGTGACTGATGGATCGTGCCCCAAGTGCACAAAACATTCCTCAGAAGGAGTCAAAGAATAACTTAAAAGCTCACTTCTGTCAGCAAGAAAGCTGAAATATTTTAATCAGCTCCGGGGGGGGTTACGTGAAGGTTGTATTGGTATTTTTGTCCACAATGATTCTCTTGCCTTCCCCCAATCGTATGAACAGGGGTTTGATGGAATGTTATTTCTCAAGTGAATGGTGAGGCATTCATTTCAGTTATCAACATACAGAGGTAAAAATGTTAACCTTTGTTAAAATTCAGTAATTTTAAAATCTCTTCATCTGAATGCACATGCTCCATTTCTTTCATGCTGTTAGAAGAAAATTGTATTTTGAGAGTTAATACTACACTCTCTGGAAAAATGTTTGTTTTTAAAGTAGCATGGAAATCAGGTGTCAGTTTTAATTACTAGAAGACTAATAGTCTCTTCATAAGTCACGTTACTGCCCTTAGGGCATCTTTAAATCCGTCACGGTATTACATGACGTGGGGTGATATTTTTAATGGGTGTTGTAAACTTATAAGCAATCAGACTTGCTTTAACTGCCAGCACAATGTAATGCAATTTTAATACTTGTGAATAAATATTTATACAAAAGAGAAGCTATACATAGCACTATTATTTTGTGATTTGTTAACACAGAACAGCTATCAGCTAGCAAGGGGAAGAAGACAAGCTGTCTAACAAACTGTACTGGTGATTCTGGTGCTATAGACAGTGACTGATTAGGCATATCTGTGAGAACTTCCCCTTTCTCTGAAAACACAGGGGAAAATAGTTTATGAAATAACAAAGGATAAAATGAGTATGAGGAACTTAATTTAAAAATTCCTGCAGGTATCTTGTACTAAGGAGAATAAAACTGTGAAGTGTCTTTTCTTTGTTTTGGCAGTGTGAGGCCTGGTCTACATTAAAAAATTAAGTTGACACAATTACAGCAGCTGGGATGTAAAAATTCACATATTTCATTGCTAGACCCATGGTGATGGAAGCCATGCTGTAGGTATGGTTAAGCTGATGGAAGAATTCTTCAAGAAATCTTCTGTTGACCTAGCTACCATTGCTTGGGGAGGTAGAGTTCCTATGGTGAAGGAAAAATATTTTCCATTGCTGTAGCCTCTATTTATACTACAGGGTTACAATGACATAGTTAGGGGACTGTACCTATATTGCAGTAATGCAGATAAGGCCTGTTTGTGACGTTTCCCTCCCAGAATCTGGTCTGGTGTGCACCTATGCTTCCACTAGAGCCCATTCCTGGACCTTGGCTTAACCCACTTTGCCATGCTCCAAAGGGGTATAGATGTGTTAGTTGAGTTCAGCAAAACAAACAAGAAGGCCTGTGCCACAGGACTCCTTGTTCATTTTTGTCCTGCTTCGTCAGCTGACTACCCACTCCAGGGCCAGTCCACACTGGTTTCCTGTGTGTAATTGGTCCCAAGCAGTGGAGGTGCACTCTACAGCCACGCAGGGTATGGTCTCCCAGCAAGCACCCATAGCTCCAGATATCATACCAGGAACTTCTGTCCTACAGGGATCATGACCCTTCCCCAATCACGGTAAGCTCATAGACTCCAGAGAGCCTGTTTATCAAAGAAATGAAAATACCCCATTCACACACTCTAAAGTTCACACACCTTTAGATAAAACAAACACTAGTTTGTTGATTATGACATGATTTTGAGTGAGTATATAGCAAATCAATTTAATAAAGATGTCAGAAGTTACCACAAGCAAATAAGATACAAAATGCATTCTGACCTAACATCAGTGTCCATGATTAGTCACAAGGTTTGGTTGAAAGATGGTGTAGCAGCCAGTCTCTGTCTATCCCTAGGCAAGGCCCAGAGCTTGCTTGGAGACCTTTCAAAATGGTGTTTCTTTGGCCAAAAGCTCACTCCCCCTTCCCAGCAATGTTCCCTGTAAGCTCCGCCAGAGAGTGGTGGCACAGCTGCTGCCGCTCACTGAAGCAGCAAGTGCTGACCCCAGCGCAGGTCCCCGATTGGAGGACACGGGGTCGGGGCTGGTGGGGAGCAGAGGAGCTGGGGTTGAGGCTGGTGGGGAGCAGCAGTGGGGAGTGAAGGAGCCGGGGTCGGGCCTGGCTGGGAGCGGAGGAGCTGGGGTCGGGGCTGGGGGAGAGCAGAAGCTGGAGATCAGAGCTGGGTTGGGGCTCCTGGGATGGGGGCAGATTAGAAGCCGGGGAAAAGCTCATGCCATGCGGGGGGGGGGGGGTTTGATGTGTAAGGGAAAATTTTGTTTCCCTTTCAAGTCATTGCTGCCACATAGGTCAGTGGTTCCCAACATTTTCTCTGCCATGGCACTCCCTGCTACCTTTGATCCATTTGAGGTACACTGCCGTATAGTTTCCAAATAAAGCCATATATTTTCATGAACCAATGAGCCAATCCAGAGCTCTTTGAGTAGTTTTTCAAAAAAATTTGTGGCACACCTGTGTGCTGTGGCACACTGGTTGGGAAACAGTGAGATAGGTAGACACAACACACAAGTTCCACCCAAGATTCAGAATAAACACAGAAAACTGTATAGAACCTTATGTTACTTTATTAACACCCAGCATTTCTACAGCACTTTCCACCCCAGGATCTCTCAATGGCTCACTATAATAGGCATTCACACATGCTTGGCTCTGTGGTATCCAAGAGGCACACCTCACCTGTGCTCACATTTAAGTGAATGGCCCTGACAATACATTATAGGCAAACTGCATGTGTCCTCCCATTTTGATATCTTTACCAAGTGCCATAAACAATGGCTTTAGGAGGAGGTGTCCCCTCCATGTATTTTCAGCACAGCTCTGTTTTCAGTTGTAAGCTGGTAAAGGAAAGTTCAAAGCTTGCAGAGAAGAACACCACAAAACTGGTAGATGGGGATTGTAGCAGAGAGAGAAGGCAGCCTGATCTAACTTTTTCAGTAAAGTGGAAAAACTGTCATTGACCTTAATTAACATTAGCTCAAGTAATATAGAGGCCTAAATCAGGGTGACTTCTTTTAGATCAATGAGTGAGATCTAGTCAGAATTGGCACATTCATTAGGAATCTCTTAAATAATAGAATTGTATTGGCTATCTGTGATCATCAGCTCTTATCAGTGTAATTTCTCTATGTATTTTCACATCTTCTAAAGGTGAGCTGAAATTACAGACAACAAAAATGTTTGCTTTTCTGGAAAAGGTAATGGCTGGTACACTGAACACATTCTTAGATGTTTGTCACCTATACACTGACAGAAGATAAGTTCCCATTCCTGGCCCAGCTGGTTGATTACATGTGGTACATTTCAAGCATCTAGTGCAGATGCTGAATGAGGCTTCAGTCTAATGAATAATATTAAGACAGAGCCTCGTAACAGGTTGGATGTTTCTCATCTAGACACGCTAATGCGCATCAAGTCATATCTAAGTGCTGGATTCAAGGTTGACCTAGACTCTGTATATGCATTCTGGAAATGTGACAAAAATAGGCGTCAAAAACTGAGGTGTAGATGGTGGTAGAGGAGGCTTGAATCATAGACAGCATCATTGTTTCATATTTGTTTAATAAAAATGTTAAACTGAAATACTGTGGTTTTATTAATTTACTAAAGCTTGAACAAAAAGACATCTATACAATGTTCCCCCTCTAAGCCGGTGATGCAACTGAGCAAGTTATGGATGAACTTGGGGAGCCGATGGTGAGTGGCTCAGGGGCGCGGTCCCGGGACAGGGAATGGGGAGGGAACTTGCTCAGCTGCATCATCAGATTAGATGGAACATTGCTTCCCAGTGTGACTATTTGTTTTCTTTTCAAACCCTCTTTGCCCTCTCTTCCTCTTCCAGGTGATCTTTGTTCAGCCTGAGCTGGGGAGCTCAATTTGCATTATCTTTGCCAGGTACCTCTTCAGCTTCCATGCAGAAAGGCACCCCAATTGTCTGCCTCCTCCCGAGCAGTGTGAAATACCTGGGAACATTCATATCTGTACACTTACATGATGCTGCAGGAAGTGTGACACTGTAACAATTAGGCAGAATATGTTATGAGCGTTTGAAAGGGCACTTTGTATGGCACGTTTTGCATCAAACCACACAACTGCATGGCAGGAAAGAACAGAAAAGTTGCATCATACCCCACTATGCATCATGTAACACAAATCTTTTCCTAAAACTTAGGGCAATTTAGCTATGTTGCTCAGGGCCATGAACAATTTGCATCCTTGAGAGATGTAGCTAGGCCATACTAAGGCCCAGTTTAGAAGCCACTAGGTGGGTGGAAGAACTCTTCTATTAATCTGCCTTCAACCTCTCAGAAGGGTGGATTAACTACAGCAATGGAAGACCCCCTTTTGTTGCTATAGTGTGTCTACACACTGTGGGGTTTTAGCTTTTGTCACTGTGCCACTATAGCATTAACAGTGTAGACCAGGCCATATTTTTATTTAAGAAGCTGACAAAGCACCAGATATTTCTGAGGTTGCATTGATTATCATTACATTTTCATATTACTTGTTCCAGAGGCTAGAAAAATACCTTCTGTAAAGTGTTACCCAGCCAATGAGGTGGGGCTGAGCTGTGTGCCACAGTATCTCCATGAACATCTGAGTAACAATGGATGAGACGTAAAACAAGCTCTGAGACTTCACGTTCACTGGATTATTTGCATTTCCTGTAAGTAAGAATAATGTGGGTCAGCCCCTGTATGCTGTCCACATATGACTGATAACATTGTGATGATGTAAACTTCTCCTGTAAGTTTGACTGGTTCCATTTTTTTCCCTCTGAAGCCTTCCTTTTCTAAATTGCTGTGGAGTGTTGGTATGTTTTAACTGTTAAGCCACTGTTGCAATCCCCTGAAGAGGTGGTGCAATTTAGTCCAAACTCCCTCATTATCAGTCTTTCTAAACCAAGATACTCCATGCCAGGGCTCTGTTCAGTCCCTCTCTCTCTCTCTCCCATGGGCTCAAGTCTGAGCCTGGACAGCTACATTGCATAAATTAGGTAGCTCCACAGCATGAGCCTTGTGAACCTGAATCAGCTGACACAAGGCAGCTGTGAGTGTTCACAGCAGTGTAGATGCACACTGAAGTGTAAATAAATAAAATAGTGCACCTTTTCTTAGGCATGGTCTGCTGTGTCCCACGAATAGACCTGACATATGGTGGTTTGTATTCAGCCAAAAGCTGCACTCCACAGAGGAGAATATTTTCGTCCTTACCTTGATGAATTTTATGGAGCACACAGCAGCTGCCTGTAACCATTGGAATGTTTTTCCTTGGTTAGATCTAAACTCCCATAAAGGCATCACCAGTGAGGTTTTTTAACCTGCCAAATACATACTCAATGGTCATTTAGCACCTGCTCAACCTGTTAATTGAAGCACTCCTTGCTGCTATCCAGGCTACCTGCAGAAGACTTCATGAGCCATGGTAGTAAAGGGTAGGCTGGGTCTCCCCAGATCATTATGAGCATTTCAACATGCCCCACTGGACTCTTTTGGAAAGTTTCTGCTTGCAGCTTTCTGAATGGGCCAGCGTTCCGGAAGAAGCCTTCATCATATGCCGTCTCTGCTCAGCTTGCATTGATGTCAGTGAAATGCCCATGGTGTGACCCACAAGTGCCTGACGTATGAGAGAGAAGTACCCCTTTCTGTTGATATAGCAAGATGGTCTGCAGTCAGAAGTGGGATGTGTGCCATCTATCACTCCATCACAGTTAGGGAATCCCATTGCTGTAACGCCTTCCGCTATTGCCTGCATATTTCCGAGAGATGCAATGCTTTGTAGCAAAATGCAGTTAGTGACGCTGTACATTTGCAATAACACAGCTCTTGTGGTGGACTTCATAAGTGAAAAATGATTAGCGACTGGCTGGCAGCAGCCTGGGGTTGCCAGCTTCCACATGGTGATTGGCATGTGCTTCTCAGTTAAGGAAGGTATTTCTCATTAGGTGTCCTTGCACTTCAAGGCAATGATGAGCTCCTGAAGAGTTCTGTGAAAGTGGCTTTGCTCATTCAAAAGTTCTGCAGCTGCTACTTATCATCCCAGACCTGTATAATCAGGTGATCACGCCAGTCAATGCTTGTTTTCATGCACCCAAAAGCAGCAATACACTGGGTGCAGATGCTCCATGATTACAAACACTGATCCTGCATTGTTCATTTGCATGGCACACAGTAAGTCAGGACATCAGATTCCAGCTCCAGTGGGGAGTTTGAGGTACTGCATGACCAGAAGGTATTTGTTCGGAATGCTGACAGCAACAGTGATGAGTAATGTATGATCCATCCTTTCAGATAGAGGGTGGGCGTACTGGAAACTGGGGCCTTTGAAAAGTTCTGTGAAATGCAGTCAGAATCCCATAGAATGATGAGATGGAATCATTGCACCCTGGGATGTAGAGCCCGCACGCATGATGCACTGCAATCCCTTCCACCTTCCCACAAGTCTTAGGAGCGTAAGGGGGTGAGTTGCACCATGGGAGAGCTGCCTACAGTGCACTACTCAATGCCAGTGCTAGAGCATCAACTGTGGATATGCTTTGATGACAAAATGAGTGTTGTGTGGACAAGCAAAAGCATTGTAATTATAGAGCCTTTTGGTCATTGCTGTAATTTGTGTCAACAAAACTGTCTAGTGTGGACAAGGCCTTAGGGGCAAAAAGAAGGCCTCAGTGTATCTGCTCTTCGTTGACCTAAGGCTGTAGGACTCGTTATGCAACTGGCTATTGTACAGCGGCAAACAATTCCCAGGGGGTTGGACTCGATGATCTCACGAGGTCCCTTCCTTTTGCCTCTCCTTTGAAGCTGCCAGCAAGAGTTTGTTTGTTTGTTTTTGTTAAGCAGCCAAGCATTAGAGCACAAACTTCTTCACTTTTCTTTTCTTGCTCTCTGTGTGTGGTATAACTGAACTGGCGTTGGAAAACTGCAATTTTCCATGCAGTTTTGTTCTTCAGGCAGGTTGTAGCCTAGAACCAGAGTTAATTTTATGGCACAGGGGAAAAGAATAACTTTTTTGATGCTCTCTTATTGATGAGGGTGGGCAATGGTGATAGTCAATCAACAATATTATTAAATATTTGACCTTTATAGCCTACCAGGAAAACTTCAGTATTAAATCTCTAATGCTGATGGCTTTAATTCATGCTTTTATGCTTAATTAGATGTTAGCAGGTTGAAAAGCTAATTCTTTAATATAATTTCTAGATACAAGTGGATGAGTTAAGAATGAAATGACAATCATAACTAAGAACATCACTGCACTTGTGTATTTGCACTTAACTAGAGAAGATTGAAAAATGGTATTTCTGTCCTGCAGGACATTCAGAGACTTTTTGTCCCACTTGAGGAACTTCAAAGTCAATCTCTGAATTTTTTTTTCCCAACAAATGGAATACTTGAATATTTAGTTCTAGCCTTTACAGTTTTGACAAGGTCAAGATGTTTTATATATTATAAAATATTTCAGTAATTTCTCATCACAAATTTTCAAATCATATCTTCCCCCAAAATTTTTAATTTTGAGGAGTTAACATTTTGTGACTGAAAACTGTGGTCAAACTCTTTCAGCTAGCACTAATCATAACTTTCTGATTACATGTGGTTTTTGTCATTTGCTCATTTATAGGGTATCCCAAGTTTTTCAAACACTTGAGTTGTCTCAGCACTATTGACGAAGCTAAGATGGCTCTAAATTCAGTAAGTAGTTAAATATTCAGTTTTGTTTTCTGTGGGGAGCAGCCTACCAAGTAATGCATTAGTTAATTATAAGGTCTAGTAAAAGGAAACATAGATATTTACATCCTTACTTTTTAAATAAGGTTTCTTGACTTTAGTTTCCTAATCTATGAAATGGGAATCATGCTCGTCTGCCTCACAGGGTACTGTGGGAATGAAAGAATTAATGTTCCAGATGTCTGATATCACAGTGATGTGTGTAATTTAGGAATCAAGCACTCTACTACTCAAGAAGGTATTATGAGAATACAAAGCTACCCATAAGACAGCTACTGTAAAATCATGTTAATTTACATTAATTATTGTGAATCATGTTGCCAATTACAGTCCTGTGGTTAGAAGGAGAACAAACAACATAAAGCATTATGCATGTCAAGATGTGCCTTGCTGATGCAGGTTTCATTGTAATTCAGAAAGTAACTGTGTGTGTTTTGTAGTGTATTTGGTAAAAGAAATTGCACTTTAACAGAGTGGTGTAATGGATCTGATAACAAGCATTGAAAGAATGTCAACTGGAAAAACAAATTTATCATTGAAAATTTTGCTCCTAACATCATAACTACCCTCTATGGTATTACAGCTGAAATAAGTTTTTAAAAAATTGCTCTGTTTTCCCATTTTGTTTTGAGCCTATGATAGCATTTTAGCTGTTTTTTTTTTTTTCTTCAATTAAGGAGAAACTGGCTATGCAGAAGAGACTCTTATAAATATCAATAGAGAATCAAAACTCTTGTTCTAAAGGCATTTAAAATATAAAATTAGAACATATTTAGAGGGTGCCCTGTTGGAAACTAGTTCTATTTTTTTAAAACTAATCCCTCAATTGAATGCCTCTCTAAGGCTTTGTTTACACTAGCCCTTTTGTTGGTAAAACTGGTTGGTCATGGGTGTGGGGGGGAAAAATTACTTCCTTGACTGACAAGTTTCACTGTCAAAAGTGCTGGTGTGGACAGTGCTGTGACAGGGAGGCACTCTCACACCAACGTAGCTGCCTCTGCTTCCTGGGAGTGGATTAATTCTGTCAGCATAGTGGCCACACAGGAAACTTTACTGTGGCACGGCTGCACTAGTACAACAGTGTGGTCTGTAATGTAAACATAGCTTTAGTCTCTCTCTTTCCACTTCTCAGGAGACCTAGTGTATCTATTACTTGTATAAGTGCTACAAATTTCTGAATTAGAGCAATGTGAATTAATGGGGTTTTACTGTATTTACTTAAGTGACTTTTTAAAAAAAAGAAACTATTATATGGCTCTAATGTTGCAGTATTATTGTTTTCTTTCCTACCTTCACCTCAATTTTGCTGTTTAGGGGCCACCACCATACTATGAAAATCATGGTTATCAGCCAGAAAACATCAACATTTTCAGACAGCCTGTAAATACTGACTTGTCTCCACAATACCCTCCTGTAAGTTATCCTCCAACAGTGCCATATTATGTCCCAAGAATTCCTACTCATCAGTCTACTCCGCCAGTAGTACAACCAAAGCCTCCATCAGCGAAACTGTGCACGTCAAGTAAGACTTGTCTGGATTTGTTTTTATGAAGACTGACTGCTGTCTGGCATGCTCCTCATAATAGGAATATCCTGTGAGCTCCTCTTTGTCCTGAGGGTACTAGATAGCCAAAGAAGTCAATTGCTGTTACATGTTTTTGTAAAAGGCATGAGGAGTTGGGTGGTTCTATGAAGTGATGATGAGGTAGAGAGATTCTTATTATCTGAATGTCATGTTCATGCCTGCTTAGTAGTGACTGGAGGCTCTCCATTAGAGGCTTGGTCATCATTATAGCATTGGGTCAGTGTAAGGCAGCTTCTATGACCTAATTTTGTCCATGTATACACACAGGACAGGCTTGCTCCCGCTGATGTAAGTGCCTATTAGACCAGCCTAATAACTCCATGTTCATGAGACACGTAGGGCTTTCATAGTTAGGGAGACATTGTGAGTTATTTACATTGCTGTTGGCTGTCGTTCCTGCCAACTGCAAGTGTCCAGGCCAGAGCCATGAAAGTGACGAGAGAGCCAAGTAGGTTGAGGGCTCCAGCCAGAGCCTGTTGGGAGCTAGGGTATTACATCAAGGCTCCTGGCTTTCTACTGTTCTAAGGCTCCCAACTCTGCCAGGAACTGTCCGGGCTTCCACTTCCCCACTCAAAGTGGGGCTGTGTTCACTGGACTCTCACCTCTCCACATGGAGTTGGGCTGTGTCTGTCCAGCTCCCCACATTGCTGCCCCCCATGGTCTGCCACCCTTCCCTCTCCAGGCTCTTAGCTTCCTGCTGGGGCAGCAAGAAGCTGAGAGCCTTAGGGCAGCACTCAGCCTTCCAGAGAGGAGCCGAGAACTGGGGCTGGAGCGGGGAGCACCTGGGTTTCTGGCAAGGAGCTGGGGTGGGTGGGTAGTCAGCTTCTAAGTTCCTGGTGGGGAGTTGAGAGTGGCAGTGGGCAAGGAAGGGAGGACAAGGTTGGGCAGCTCCAGGAGGAGAGCTGAGAGCTAGGAGTTTTGGGTAGTGGAGCAGGGAGAGTAACAGAGAGCCTGGAAGAGGGCAGGCAGGTCCTGGCAGGGAAGGGGGAGCTCAGGGCAGACCTGGGTTCCTAAGTTGCATCGTGCAGAGCTGAGAACCCAGGCTTTTAGCCCTCCACACTGCCCCTCTTAAATTGGTGGAAGCATTCCTGACAAGGATGCACACCACCAAGAGAAGCAGGGCAGTATGGACCTGTGGGGAGATAGGAATGAAGGCTATCCTAATACAACTTGTTTGCAAACATAACTCTTCTTTTTCTCTCTTTTTAATTGCAGCCTTTAAGAAAACTGTATGCATTATTTTATCCATTGCAATAATACTAGTGGGTGCCATAATTGCAGCTTTCCTTATCTGGTATTTTGGTAAGGATATGTTTGTGTTTGATCTTTTATTCAAAGGTAAAATATCACAAGACTTCCCCATTTTATTCCTAAGTGTGCCATCTTTTAGAAGGTGGTAAATTAGAATAAGAAACTCTTGTTCTCTCTCTCTCTTTCATGAATCTAGTTTAGTTTAATAGCTAAAGGCTTAATTATTTGTCAGTAACCAGTTTCACTCTTGCTGTTGTCCTTTTCTTTAACTTCAAATATATTTTCATTTGAAAAATATTCTTAACTCAGTGGCAGCCTCTTCGTCATCTGAATTCTCTGGGACCCTGTGAACCATGCAGCAACAGTTAGTTTAGGACAATCTTTTGCACAGCTATTTTAGTAATGTGGTATCTAGGATCAAGAGTGCGGTTTACATTGGTGCAATGGGCTTTTAGAAGGTCTAAGTGATGTTGGGCTTTGTGAGAGCCCTCTGTGGTCGGGTGACTAATCTAAGAGGCCACTGATACACGGTGCTGGGCACCCGGGGCACGTGCCCCGAATCCCAGTGCTGGTGCCCAAGGTCTCGTGGGCCATCTCCCCTCCCCTGGTCTCTGGCCCAATTGGGCTGGAGATCTAGGGCCCAGCCGCCCGTGGCTGTGGCAGCCCTGTTCCCAGCTGGGGATCCAGGGCTTGACCACGGAGGTTGCTCCTGGCCCCATCCCCAGCTGGGGATCCGGGGCCCACCTGCCCACGGCCGTGGCAGCCCCATCCCTGGTGGGTGATTCAGGGCCAAGCCGCCTGCGGCCACGGCAACCCCATCCCCAGCCAGGGATCTGGGGCTCAGCCGCCCGCAGCAGCTGCTCTGGCCCCATCCCCAGCCGGGGATGCGGGGCCTAGCTGCCCACGACCGATTCTGGCCCCATCCCTGGCTGGGGATGGAGGGCCCAGCTGCACGTGGCGGCTTCCAGCCCTCTCCCCGGACAGGGGGCGGGGCAAGAAGGTGGGGCCTGGGGCCGTGCCCCAGATCCCTCCCTAGGGCAGTGACGCCCCTGGTCCCTGGAGTGAGTCATAAAACTTATAACTATCCTATCTTCAACGCTGAAGTGAAACAATGTTCCCTCTAAGCTAATGACGCAGCTGAGCAAGTTATGGTATTTACTGAGCAGCAATTTATGAGGCCTGGGCAACCGTTTTTTGGTGCTGAAAGTATCAGCTTGCCTAAGTATCTTAATTCAAAAGTAATTCATAGATGTCTTTTCATTCAAACTTCAATAAAAATGTTAAATTGATGTACTGTAGTTTTAGTAATTTACTAAACAAATGTGAGACAATGAAACTTGCTGCCTGTCTAGCCTCTGCCATCACCTACACCTCTCAGTTTTTGTTGCCTGGCTTTGTCAGACTTCCAGAATACATATATAGACAAAGTGGGATTTTCTCCCACAAAAGCTCATGCAAAAAATAAATCTCTTAGTCTTTAAGTGCCGCAAGACTCCTTGCTTTTTTTGCTTTACTAGACAAATTCCAAAGGGGCAGCCGTGTTAAAGTCCCTCTTATGCTGCCCAGCTGGGGTAAAAGGGATTCAAAGTGGATCAGGCCCTAAATGTCCAAAACGGAGATTGAAATGAAGTAGGTAGCTTCACATTTGATCATGAGACTGACATATTGAGGGGATTGTATTTAATACCTAGCTATCAACCTTGAAAATACACCTATTCTCCCCTCAGTAAACATATTAAATTACCATACATTGCAAATCACAATCACTAGGTAGCAACTGCTTCCCAGATTCCCTCAGGGCAATACCTTAAGTAAAGTTATCTGAGAAATTCAAAACTTTTAAAGGTGGCAAGGGCACAAAACATTTTGCAAGACAGTTTTTCACAGCATCACATCTCTGTAACCAGGGCCATCTTTTGTGCCTAAAGAATTTGCATCAAATAGAGCTAGGTTAGAGTCTGTTACATTATCATGCCCAAAAGCTAAATACGGGACAACAATCCTCTAAGTGAATGACAAAAAATTGATTAGGCATACAGAAAACTTTAAACATTGTGAGTATCTTCCTTTAACATAAAGTGTCTCTGACATCTCAGTTTTGGAGTTTATGGGTTTTTTTTTTATCCAAATCATTTTCAACAATAAAAGGGAAGCTATAATTAGTATGCCTGGAGTGTAAAGGATCTCAGAACTAAAATAAGCAAAATGAGGTATAATTGAGATTTGTGTGTCTGGTAGTGGAATATAATAAATGTAGTTTAATAATTTTTAATTTTTGACAGTTAAATCAAACCTAATCAAAGCTGCAAGAAGCAAGAGCATAAATGGATTTGTGAAAGAAAATGATTATTTTTCTAACAAATTTTGGGGGAAATAGAAATACAAAGTCTTTTTTTTTTTTTTTTTTTTTTTTTTTTTTTT
>ML681989.1:57427952-57530773 GCA_007922195.1 Podocnemis expansa
TTTTTTGTTTTAATTATTGCACCACTGGCAATATTTTTTTCCTTCTGCCTTAAATGACTTTTTATCCTTTCAGTTTTTCATTTCATTTTCCTAATCATTAGGATTTGTTTCCTTCCATCACAGGAGTCTATACAAAGTTACATTGTAAAGCCCCACCTTGACAAACTGATTGTATTAGAATCTCTCACAGAAAAATCTAAAATTAACCCAACTTGTTTTTGCTTATTTTAAAGGATTGTTTTTCTTTTAAGAGCTTTTGTATATTCAAACCTTTTAGCAAGTGAAAAGCAGAGCAGTCACCCTTGATAGAGATGCTAAATGGCTCAAAACATTTTTGCTGGGTCTTTCAAGTCCCAAGTCCTCCTCCAGCTCCAGCCTGGCTCTCGTCCCCTGCCCCCACAGAGAGCCCTGCGTCCCTGTGGCCACTGCATGGCTGCCTCTGAGAGCCCCACAACTTAGCCTTGCCATCTCTCAGCCTCCCCCCCCCATTGCCCAGGCTCAGGGCTGCTTACCTGCTGGGGCCCACACAGGCCCCAAAGATGCCACCACCACTGCACTAGCAGCCTGGTGCAGAGGAGAGGGAGGGATTTAAATTTCTTTCCCTGGCTGTGTGCAGGAGGGCAGGGGGAGGGGCCGTCACTCGCACCGCTGGGAGCTGAGACGATAGACACATGGGGCTCCTCCTGCCTGCCTGCCCTGAGCTGCGCTAGCCCATGCGTTGCCTGCGCTGGTGGGGGGGCACTGCGCCCCTGCCCACTAGCGCAGCTTACAGGGAACACTGAAGTGACGTAGAGGGGAAGGGAAGAAAGGAAGGATCAGTTATGTGTAAACATGTTAGGCCTGACTAATTTTTCACAAATGCTAAGTAGAACTGACTGAAATACTTACTTCATTTCTGTGAGAGATGCTGTTTTGTTAAAGCTGAAATGTTTTGTGGAGATGTATTGTTTTCATAAAACTTTTGCAGGGAAGGTTTATGGATCTGGGGTAGAGGCAGATGGTTGGAGGTGCAGACACACCTAAGCCAACTCTCTTTTCTTGAAAGGTTTTGGGTTTTGTTCCATTGTCAATTGTGAACAAATTTCCTGAAAATTTTTGCAAACAGAATAGATGTCCTCTTGTCCCTCTGGTGTTGAGTGCCAACAACTCCTGCTTGCTTTAGGTGAAGTTAGGACAGCTCAATAGTTCTTTTTTTTTAAAAAAAAATCAAACCATCTCTATTCCATCTCCTACCATTAGAACTGATTGAAATAATTTGATTTAAGCAGTTTTTCATTGAAGAAATTGCTTTTCCACTAACACAAAAACATTCATTTTGGTTGAAATTTTCTGGTGGGAAGAACTGAAAAACTGGGAAGTTTTATAGAGATTTTTGCCATTTTTTTTCTTTCTCCTTCCCACACCTTTTTGTGTATGTGTGGGTGAGCAAGAGCGAGAGTGCGGTGGTTGGGGAAACAGGTACTCTTTTTTTTCTTCATATCTTTCAGCTCATACTATGTGGGGGGGGACACCCCCAATTTTTCTTCTTGTTTGAAGTTTTTTCTTAGAAGAAAGTATGCCTGTTGACCAGCTCTAATGAACATATACAACGTATCTACAGAGTGCTGCATGCAGTACAGAGTGGATTTCACTTGCTAGTTGAGTTCACCCCCACCCCCTGAAGACATTTTTTCATTTTTATGATGAGGATCTGAAATGGAACAAGCTGATTTTTAGCTGGCATCCTGACAGAGATCTGGTTCTTGGGCATGTTGTTTGAAGCTTTACGTATATGTGTTTAGTTTCCTTACATTTAGTCAGTTATCTGTTGGGCTCCAACAGG
Source organism: Podocnemis expansa (assembly GCA_007922195.1). NCBI lineage: Eukaryota > Metazoa > Chordata > Testudines > Podocnemididae > Podocnemis > Podocnemis expansa. Next base: position 57,429,775 of record ML681989.1, read on the forward strand.
GCCAACTGGGTACAATGTAATGACCTTTGTTATTCAGCAAGTCAGTCTTGGCTTATTAGTTCCTTTGTCCTTAAACTCTATGAAAACTTGTAATTTCAGACACTTCCATCATGGGGAATACTTCCTGAGATATTAATCCCTATTTTAATAGCCACTGTATGCACTAATCACACCAGTTACAGAATGCTGAATCTCTGAAAAGCATATTTATTTTAAAGAAGTTCATATATTCCTTTCATCTAATGGCTGCTGTACTATTAAAAATGAATGATGTATCCAAGCATGTCTTTCATTGAGGCTTAAAATTATTTCTCAGTACATTTAATGACCTTTGATTGTATGGGGGAAAATGTGTCTTTAAAAGGGGGGGAAAAATCCTCCCATGTTTAAAAATGGTACAATAGACCTACTGGTGGCCGTTAATTTAAACTAATTTCTTGTCCTTTTCCTTTATAAATTAATCTTCAGTGCCAGCTATTATTCAGTTTTTATGAGCTTAATGGTGCTAGCTTAGTTTACGGTTGTTACAGTAAGGTTTAACAAGTGAGTAAACAAAAATTGCCATGACAATTAGCTGTAGTTACAGATGTGAAAGAAGTTCAGTTTAAAATCTTCCATTTCATCAGTCCTCCTGCCCCATTTGCTTTTGTATATGCTTTCCCCAGGCTATACAAACAACCAGAAATGCTTTCAACATTTGGCTTGATTAAGTTTTCTAGGAAAATACTAGTTTAGCTGAAATCAGAACAATTTACAGCTGACTGTTGTCTTAAGAATCCTCTTTAATGACCACACACCTCTCTCCTTTCCACTCTGATCCCCTGGCAGTGGCCAATAGCTATCGTGACTCATCAATAGAGTGTGGATCTTCAGGGACATATGTGTCACCATCTCAGTGGTGTGATGGCATTGCTCACTGTCCCAATGGTGAAGATGAAAACCGGTGTGGTAAGTATTTCAGGTATGCAGAAGTGAAATTGTTCTTAGAAGTATCTTAGTGACTAGTCTACATTACAAAGTGCCACTAGCTTAGTCCAAGATAGGACTTTAAACTGGTTTAGATGAATCAGGGCAAACCTCAGGATGGACAGTTTTTCTTCTGATTTTTTTTTTTTTTTTTTTTTTTTTTTTAGTGGCTAGATATCAGTTAGCATGAGTCTGTTGCTAATTGAGCTGCTAAAATAATCCACACTTAAACCAAATCAAAACCACCTGTTGTTTTATGCTAGATTGGTTTAAATCACAGTTTAAGTTAAACTGGTGCAACTTTATTAGACAAGGCCCTCGAAATGTCTGCATTGCCTGTTGTGTAGCTGGTTTTGTTTGTTTGTTTGTTTGTTTGTTTTTAAACAGTCCTTGGGGGGTGGTACTATCTACCTGAGTTCAGTGACGTGGCTTGGCTTATTTCTTATTAAACTAACTATTCCACCACTCCCCTCACTTTTCAACCTCTCTCTAACATGCCTCCTGCATGGAGAGGTATCTATCTGATATTAGTGTGTGCAAACCTAAAGCAAAACAAAACCGGAAGCATACCACTACCATCAAAAAGCTTCAGTTTTCAAAGAATGCTTTACAGAACTTGTAATTCTGCAGGCTGTTTAACTGATTCAGTGACTTGAGCTGAAGAAATGGAGAGAAGGTGACTTTCCTGGTGAGCTGGCTGTTGTCATGATTGTGGACATCATTAATATGTACACTCAAAAGCCGTATTCATGTTGCTTTTAATATCTGGGTTCTCTAATATACGAATTCCAGAAAATGGTCTTGAAGAGGACACACCACTTCATTTGATTCTACTGTTAAAGCTGTCCTGGAAACAGTTTTCCTGTACCATGAAAATATGTGAAATTTCAGAGAAATTTCCCTTTCTGCATCAGGTTGAAACAGGGACGTTTCAAACTCTTGTGAGAAACGGCCAGCCAAGAGTAGTGCATTGATTAGGGTACTTATCTAAGATGTAGGAGATCTGGGTTCTAGTCTCTGCTCCAATTTAGGGAAAACAGTGATTTAAACTAGGGTGCCTCACATCACATTTGACTCCTGCAACAGCTCACTGTATGTGCTCTTGTATAAGCCACTCTGTACATAAGCCGACCCCTGGTTATAACCCCTAGAAACCTGAAAAAAAATGCATGACCTGTGTATAAGCCCCCCACCGCCCTGTGTCCCTGAACCTTTTCCCTAAACACCCCTGCCCTGCGCCACTGGCTTCTGCCACATCCCCCACCTTCCCAGGAGAGGCAGCCACTGCCCCACCCACCAGAGCCACAGGCGGCGCCAAGGAAGCAGCAGCTCCCTGCCTGCCAACCAGGCTGGAGAGGTGGAGTCAGACCAGAGGGGGAAGCATTTCGAGAGCTCTGCTAAAAGGCCTCTCCCCTGCATAGACTGGGGTGTCTCCAGCCTGTCTGCAAAGGGGAGGGCTTCACTTTGGATCGAAGAGTGACAGACTCGCCCCTGCTCCAGGAGTCTCCCACTCCGCTCCCCCTTCCTGGCATAGGAGCACCCCCATTCCTCCATCCTGGCTCCCCTGCCTGCAGGCAGTGGGTCTCTTACCCAAGGGCATCCTAAACTGGGCAGCCCTGCTTTGCCTAGGGCACTCTGGCCACTCAGGGGGTGGCATTGGCCACACTCTGCAGTGCCTTCCTTCTCCTTGGCTGCGTGCAGTGAGGAGGCGGCCCTGCTCACACAGGGTCCAGCTGGCAGCGCCATGCCTGCCTAGGGGCACCATCAAGGGACAGGACCCTTTACATGCTGGCCGGTGTGGAAGAGGGGCTGACTTCCACCCCTCAGACACACTTGGGAGGAGCCAGGGGGCCTCTGTCGGTGTGACACCAGAGCTAGCATGGCCCTGCTGCATATGTGCAGAGAGGGTGTGCGCTGAAGTTTACTGTGTGGAGAGGAGGGGTGATAACTTTCCAAAGTGGGAGGAGGCAGACCCAGTCCATCTGTGCCTGTCACCAACTTGCTCCTGGCCCCTGCCCCACACTCTAATTGGGCAGCCCCATGTGTGGAGGCTGTGGCCGGGCAGCAGTGGTGGCAGAGGCACACACGTGGCATGCAACAGCTGTGCGATTAATAGCAACAGAGCGCTCCGCTCAGGACGAGCTTCCCAGGGAGCCCAGCCTGTGCTGTGCCCCTGCCGCCCCTCCCTGTGCCCGACCTGGCCCCTGGCGGCCATGATCAGAGCTGGGTGACCACTGCAAGGGGGGAGGGAGAGAGGCGGCATGCGGGTTGATAAGAGGGGAGGAAAATAACCCTGCTCTGTCAAGCTCCCCCTAAAACCCCGTACCCTGTGCCACCAGCTATCCCTGAGCAAGTCCCAGACCCCTTCCTTAAAACCCCTATGCTTCTGCCACTTCCCCAGAGCCCCTAACCCCTGCACGCTGGGGCCAGCTTCCCCCGAGTCTCTGACCCCCTCCCACCCAGGGACCCCTTAGCTGGCCCCTCCACAGGCCACACTATGTGCTGGGGCTGCCTGCTTTCACGATGGGAGATTTCAAAACTCCCAGCTACTGTATACATCTATATGCCAAATGCCTTTTCCGAAGGCAATTTCAAGGAAGAAATGCTGTGAGAACTGTCCAAGTGTGCTTTGTACAAAATTTTACAGGTAATGAAAATCAATGTAAAGCAAACATTTGTTCATCATAAACAATTCTATCCAACCAAACTTGCAACTCATAAAACCCAAGGAAATTAATCATCAAATTAATAGTGAGGTATTGGTCTTTCAATTCCAAAATGTGAACGTTCTAAACACAGGTGGCCAAAGGGCAAAAGTGAGATGATGTGTATCCTTTTTCCAGTGGATTTGAAACATTAAGGCATATGATCCTTTAGCTTGTCGTAAGCACTATGTTGCAAAACTCTCTAGTAAGACTGTAACCATAATAAATGTAAGTAAATATGACTTTTATGAGCAATAGGTTTAGCTGAAGAAAATTGGTGTGGTGGGGAATTGTTTGTGCATTTAGGTGTGCCATGTCAGTGAAAGGTTGGAGAGCCACTGACTTGGGTGGTGATTAGTCTGATCAGAGGTTCCATTCAGACCCACTGAAACTGAGGCTCTTCCAGAAAAGTTTTTAAACTAATCAACTGTTTCTGGTCAAAAAAACCCGGGGGGGCCCCCCCCCCCCCAAGTCTTCCTAGCTAGTGCACTACTTTTAATCTCTGGATCTCTGATCTTCTTCCATATTCTGAATAGCAATGACACTTAATTGTGCATCCTTCAGTGATAATTTTTCCTGCTTGGTAGCATAATTGGGTCTCTTTACAGTAATATAGCTTATTTCAACCATCATTTTTTACTTGAACTCTTCATATTGGATGTTTTTCTGTCTTCCCTCTGACACGTCTTTCCAAATCAGATACATAATAAGGCTTGAGGGTACAAGACAAGCTGTGCGGGACATAATTTTCTTATTCTTTCATCGTTTCTTATCAGTTAATGCTGTTCCCTCTGGCTGGGGGTGGGACGTGGGAAAGAGTGTTGTTTTTAAAATGTTCATACAATAAAAAATGAGCACTAAAAAAGAAATACAGCTTAGGCTAGTAACTCATTCAAATACCTTTAAAAGAAGGAATAAATATGACACTCAAATCCAGTAAATGAGCACTTCATAAAAAGTGTCAAAAGGTAGCAGCAACTGGAAGCTTTTCTTTGAAACCAAAAAGTAATTTCAGGTGCTATCCCTGTCCTTACAGCATTTGTGGTTTCTCCATTGAATTTTTTTAATTTATGTTTTAAAAAAATGCATACAGGAAAAAACTGAAACTAGGTAGCCAGAAAGTGCTGTCAGATGAAGTAAACTGAAACAGGTGAAGTAAACTGCTATCTTTTCTTTAATATCTCAGCTCTGTTTCTCTTTTAGAGCTAGTTTATATGTAAAGTAGGTGCCAACTATTTTTTAGGAATATGAACATCGTAGACTTCAGACTGGTCAGCAATGCTGTCTGTCTTGATTGCAGTTAGACTCTCTGGACCAAATTTTATCCTAGAGGTCTATTCCTCAGTCAGCAAGTCCTGGTATCCGGTATGCCAAGATGGCTGGATTGATGACTACGGAAAGATAGCGTGTAAAGACATGGGATATAATGTGTAAGTATAACAGTCTATTTGTGAAAGATGTACACCTAACACAATTGTTTCATTATGTTTTTCTAAGAATGGACACATGAAGCTAAATATCAGTTACCGCTTTTTCTGTTCCCAGTTTAATTTTCACGAATAGAAAACAGAATTTTTTTTTTAAAAGGTATTGCTGAATCAGAGTTCTTCCCCCCAGAAAACCATATATAATGCATATTCAATAGTTGTAGTATATGTTTGTGCAACACTACACATGCATGTGCATGGTGCTTAGAATCCTCTGGAACCAAAAGCGTTGTCTGAACTTAAACTCGTATGCTAACCTATTAATAGTGATCAACATTATAGAAAAAGTCCTGACCTATGAAGGACACTAAAGATTTTATATTGCCCTTTCACAAGAGTATTTACATTTAACCATAGCATCTGGGCAAATCCTCTGTAGATATAGTTACCTATGTTGCTCTTATTGTGCATGGGCAGGAAAGACTCACAGATGTTGTTTGGCTGGTGTTGCCATGTTTCCATCCATGAGATGGTGGGCAGGTGTTAAAGTATAATTGGGGGGGGGGGCCTGGAACGCTCCCACACTGGTGGCCCCCCCCTTCCTGTGCTGGTGGGGCACCCCCAGACCCCAGCTCCTGCCACCCCCCCCCCCCAATACCCTGTCACCCAACGTGAGTCAGCTACCCCTACGCTCACCGGTGGTGGTGCAGCTGGGGAAGTGGGAGCGGCAGGCCCCGGGGTGGCACAACGGCTGGGGCTCAGGCAGCAGGCCCTATGTTGGGGGCAGGGCCTGGAAGGAGAGGGGTGTGTGGTGGGCCTTGAGAAACTAGCAACTCCCCTAGCCCCTGCCACGTCCCCTGCTCACTGGAATGCAGCAGAACGCTGCTCCAGGGCCTGCTATTTTTAGGGGCCCAGCGTTTGGGCCCCTAAAAATAGAATGTGGACCTGGAACGCAGCGTTCTGGCACCATGTTCTATTTTAGGGGCCCCAGAATGCTGAGCCCCTAAAAATAGCGGGCCCCGGAAAGGCATTTCAGGTGCATTCCGGCATACTTTAACCTCTAGTGGCAGGAATGATTACTCTGTGCTGCACGTGGCAATCTTCGCCATGAAAAAAACGTTAGATGAGAGAGAGGTCTTATTTGACTGTAAAAGTAGATGTAGAGACTAGTCACTCAAACTAAAATTTAATCCTGCCACAGTACAGCCCCTTTGTAGTTCTTATGATACAGTATTCTGTCATATTATTGCTGATGTTCTAAGCCTTTGATTGGTGGAAAGTTATGCATTACAGAAATGAACTTTCTGGTGGAATTTGAAGTATTTGAGTTTCTTTCTAAATGTTTTGTTTTTACAGAAATACTTACTACTATAGCCAAGGAGTAGCAAATGAAAGACGTTCTGCAAGCTTCTTGAGGCTGAACACAAGTGCTGGGGACATAGACCTATACAAAAAATTATATCACAGGTATTTTATGTTTCATAAAAATACATTTTAAAATGTTTTTTTAGTTTTAATTGTTTGAAGGACAGTGCCACTGCCTCCACTGTCATTATATAGCAAGGAATACAAATTCAGGCAAGTTTTGCCAAATTCTTTTGTGGGGGGGGAGGCAAAAAAAATGGGGGGTTGGGGCAAAAAATCAAAACATGTTTGTCTAATTTTTTGTTTGAAATACTTTTGCATCAGGATTCCCTTTAAAAATGAAGAAATATAACATTTTAAAAATGGTAAAATGGATTCATTTAGTCTTTTCTTCCAATCAAACTAAACATTTAATTCAATCCCAAACAGATTTTTTACTTCTTTTTTTCAGATGTGCCAGTGAACTAAAATTATCCATTATTCACCTTTCTCTATTTTATTTTTTAAAAATGGGGGAAGAGGCATTCCTGTATGATCACCATAACTGATCTTCATTATATTACGCCCACAATTTTCAAATAATTCCTGGCTCAGTTTCCTTAAAGGGTATATTTCAGTTCCTACTTACTGAGCTTGATTTCTTGAGGACACTGATTTTTCCCATTTGCATTCAGTCCTATTGTATGCACGCCATCCGAAAGACTGTTGTAGGGGAAACTCATGATGATATTTACTGTATGAAAATGTGGGTTGCTAGTGATAGCAACTCTAAAGTATTAAGTGACCCACAGTATTATTTTGGTATCGCATTTTTAGTGTCATTTGAATAATGCAGCTGATAGGAAATGCAGAGATAAAATGACACCTTTTAAGGTGGCAGACACTAATTTAAACTACTTTACTAAACATGTTCTCAGTTCAGTTCCCTGGTACATGGGCAGCTACACTTAAAACAATTCTCCAATTCCCTCCCATTTTTACTTTTTAAAATATTGCTATCTGAAGGATCGAGAGACATCTACCACCCCAAAGCACTAGTGTGTTCGCATCTCTCTTCCACCATCCTACACATCAGTCTTTGTTGTACTGAGGTGCAATGTGCTCTGTAGGTCTGCTTTTCTGCTGGTTAGAGCCAGAGCTTCATGCTTCTCACTAATGCTCCTGCTGTGAAAGAGGAAACAGAAGTAAAGGCCTGAGAGCACTGCCAGGGCAGTCAGACAGAGTGTGTTTGGGGTTGGGGGGAAGTGAGCTCTCTAAGGCTATGTCTACACTGGGGGAGGGTGGGGCCTGAAGTCAACTTCAACAAGGTCTACTTAAAGTCAACTGCAGGGCATGTTTGCCCTGGGGCCACCAAAGAGGTGCTAGAAGCCCGATTTGGCTCCCACCTCCTCTCCGCAGCCAGGGGCGCACAGTGCTGGCTTGTCCCTGGCCGCTTCCAGGGCAGAAATGAGCTACCAGCCTCTGCCATCCGCAGATTGGAGCTAGGAGCCAGATGGGGCTCTCAGACCCTCTCTGCAGGCTGCAGGGGCTAGGAGCCCATCTGGCTCCCAGCTGCTTGTGCAAGGGCTCAAGCGGCTGGGAGCCTGGTCACTTTCACAGAATCTGAGCCTATGAAATTGACCAGGAGCTGGTCAGTTTCACTGGCTCTGCCTGTGTGAAATTGACTAGACTCTGAGCTTCTGGCTCCACAGTTCAAGCTGCTCCCAGTCGGCTCCTCGCCCCTGTAGCCTACAGAGAGGGGCTGAGAGCCCCTTTGGGCTCCTAGCCCCTCTCTGCAGGCTGCAGGAACTGGCTGCCAGCCCCCACGGCCCGCGGAGAGGGGCTGGGAGGCAGATCCACCCCCAGCTGCTCACCACAGGGCTGGATCTGGATCAGGCCCCGAGGCCAGATCAGGGCCAGAGTCTGAGCTTGCCCTGGTGCAGGGAAGGGGGCAGGCCCTGCCCTGTAAAGTCGGCTTAAAAGCTTAAGCCAGCTTAGCAGGCAGGAGTAAAGTCGACTTAAGCACTTGCTAAAGTTGATTTAATACTTTCTAAATATAGACTGAGAGTTGCTTAAGCCAACTTAACCCCCTAGTGTAGACATAGGCTATGTCCACACACAAGCACTTGTTTCGAAACAAGCCATTTCGAAATAACGCCTTATTTCGAAATAACAAAAAGCTATTTTGAAATAAGGAAAAAAGCGGGAATCGAAATAGCATGTCCACACTGTGGCCTTGATATTTCGCTTCAGGGGCAGGGCATCATGGGAGGTGTGGCAACATGGCCGCCTCCCTGGGCCATGTCCATGGCCATGTTGATAGCCAATCCCATAAAAGCTGGCCCCGACCTCACTTCCCTGTCCACTCTGGCTAGCAGGACTCTGCAAGCGATGGACATTGCCCGGTTGCCCAGACAGCGCCGTGCAACACCCAGCCACTCTGACCGCCTGCAGAGTGTCCTGCTCATGTGGGACACTCTGCTCATGGACCCAGAGGGTGCCCAGCCTCTGCCCAAGGCTTTCATCCAGCTGGTCTGTAGGGCAGAGCTACTGCCGATGCCCCCCTCCGTGCCTCGCCAGGTTTTGGCCCAGGAGACCAGCCCAGACTGGTGGGAGTGGGTCGTGCTGCAGACCTGGGGGGAACGACGACTGAGGCAGAACTTCCGAATGACCAGGGCCAGCTTCAACCTCCTGGTCATGGAACTCGCCCTGCAGCTGCGCCACAGGGACACCCCCATGAGGCCTGCCATCCCCGTGGACAAAAGAGTGCCCATGGCCCTCTGGAAGATGGCCACTCCGGAGTCCCACAGATCAGTGGTGCACCTCTTCAGCGTCGGGAGGTCCACCACCGGGAACATCCTCATCGAGGTCACCAGGGCCATCAACCAGGTCGTGCTGCGATGCCTGGTGAGACAAGGGGAGCTGCAGGACACCATCCCAGGCATGGCTATCCTCAACTTCCCCAATTGTGTGGGGATCCTCGATGCCATGCACATCCCCATGCGAGCCCCGGAGCACAGGCCGCCGAGTGCAGAAACCGCAAGGGGTACCACTCCATCATTGTGTAGGCCCTTGTGGACCACCGGGGCCTGTTCCAGAACTGTTATGTCGGATGGCCAGGGAGGGCCCATGACACCAGGGTCCTCTGGAACTCTGCCCTCTACTGGGGCATGGAGGCGGGCACCTTTTTCCCCCCTTCACAACATCAATCTTGGGGGACTAGAGGTGCCTGTCCTCATCGTGGCGGACGCGGTCTACCCCCTGAGGCCATGGCTCATGCAGCTGTATGCAGAGCCCCTCGATCCCTCCCAGCAGATCTTCAATCTCCGCCTGACCTGCTGCCGCCAGGTGGTGGAGCGGGCATTTGGTTGCCTCAAGGCCTGTTGGAGGTGCCTCCTCACCCACCTCCACCTCACAGAGAGGACACTACCCCAAGTGATCGCCATGTGCATGGCCCTCCACAATTACTGCGAGCAGTGGGGTGAGCCCATTCCACCTGCATGGGAAGCTGAGGCCTGAGTCCTCGGAAGGGACTATGAGAAACCCTGACCTGTGCCCACATGAGAGCAGCCGTCCCAGCAAGCCCTGTCCATGCACGATGCACTCCGGATCGCCTTCACTGAGGAGGAATTCTGAGGGCCAGGCCTGGCCTGCCCTGCCCTACCCATCCACCTGCACTGTCAGTTACCCCCAATAAAACCACTGAAAACCATGAATAAGTGCCAAACTATCTATTTATTTAACAATCAGGGGTTGGGGCAGGGAAGGGCTGGGGGGGGTTATGGGATGGGGCAATGTGGGGGCAGTCCGGGGGAGGGGGCAGCAACTTGGAACAGGGAGGGGGACTTTGGGGAGTTCAGGGAGGGGGCAGCGACTTGGGAGGGGGAAAGGGGTGAAAGAGTCCAGGGGGCAGGGGGGAAGTCAGGCATGGCCTGTGGGAGGGACCGGGGGGGGGGCGGCATACTGCGCCTGCGCCCGCCCTCACCCTCCAGTCGTTGTCACCTACAGGGAGGGCTAGGTGGCGAACCCTCAGCACGATGTGGCAGGGCCATCCTCTCCGCCAGCTCTCGGAAGCCGGCAGTGTGGTCCACGAGGGCAGCTGGCAGCAGCTCTAGGGCTGTGGCAACCCTGTCATCTGCTGCTGCAACCTGCTTGAGGACCCGGAGGGTGGCATCCTGCCGCTGGGCCTGCTTGCGTCGCCAGGCCTGGGTGGAGGCCTCCATCCTTTCACCGAGCTCCTCAAGGCTCTCGGAGCTCGGTGCACGACTGGGGTCCCTCCTCCGCCACAGAGGCGTCAGGCTGCCGGTGGTGGTGGCTGGTGAGCAGCTGGACGACCTGCTGGAGGGAAGCAGAAAACACAGTTGGCCCTTGCTGCCTGTTGGCCATCTGTGTGCAACCTGTCTGCAGCATACACCTCTGCCCTGACTGTCAGCAGGTCCCAGTATCCCGTGGGACATTGCCCTAGGGTAGGGCTACCGGCCCCCAAAGCCTCAAAAGGATGCCACGATAGTACCCAACGGAGGACATTGGAGGAAACTGGGCAAAACTGTTGTCTGGCTGTGGTATTGGTTGGGGTTTAGGGGGCCCTGGAACACTTGCTTGTATAAATCAGTAATCTATGGCATTCCAGGATACTTCAACCCCTACAGTACAAAGCCTGACAAACTCCTGTATTTTAAACTGACTGCCAGACAGAGAATGTGAGGGTAAAAAGAATAGGACAGTAAAAAGGGGACCATATTCTCCTTTCACCAGACATCTGGGAACCGTACCCTGGAGGCACACATGCTAGTGGTGCCCACGAGGGTCAGCTGGACTCAGCCACACCTTGCTCTGGGGGTCTCCCAAGGCCACTTGCCAGTGGTGTGGCCTGCCTGCTCTCCACCCCGCCCAAGATGCAGCTGCATCTCTAACAGCCAGCCCCTGTGACCCCCTCCCAGGCACAAAGGGGCCTGTGACCCCAGTGCCACCTGTCTCTGTGGGACCCGTGGCTGAGGGGGGGCCTCTGCACCTGCCGACCTTGTGCCCTACCTTCCCTGGTGCCCAGCCCTGGACCCCCTCACTGCCTGTGACCTGCTGGACAGGCCTAGCCCTGTGTGCCTCCGTGGGAGGGGAATACTTACCCACGGGGGCTCCAGAGGTCCGGCGTGATGTCCTGGGCTCAGTGTTGGACCCAGGGGCCGAGATGGTGGTGGGCCCCTGGTCCTCCGGGCTGTTCAGCGCCTCTGGGCCGGCGAACAGGTCTGGGCTGCTCGAGGTGGCCTCCGCCGCTGGTGGTGCTGCGGCTGGAGGCCCCCCGACGGAGTTGTCGGACCCCGGTGCCTTTGGGCCCAATGAGAGGCTCCTCTGGACATCTGTGTCCAGAGCCTCAGGGGGGAGACTGCTAGGCTCTGGACCCAGGAAGGAGTGCAGCTTGTCAAAGTAGGGGCAGGTGGCTGTGCTCCCTCCCCCCTGGAGGTCCTGGGCCTCCCGGGTCCAGGCATGGTCTGGCCAGAGCGATTTGACTTTGCTCCGGACCTGATCTGTGGTGCAGGGGTGGCCCTGCTTGGACGTTGCCGCAGCAATGTCCGAGTAAATGTTCCAGTTCCGGTGGGAGGCCCAGAACCGGGACATGATGTCCGGGCGCTGCCAGATCCCGAGGAGTCAGCAAACCTCCTCGGGGGTCCAGACAGGGGCCCAGCGTCACCCCCCAGCGGAAGTTCCTGCCTGAGCAGCCATGCATAATGAAGGCTCAGGCCACGCTGCCTGACAGGTATGCCCTGACAGGAACTTCCTGTTCCCCAGGGTGCTGTGCACTCTGGGAGGAAGGTCAGATGGTTATTTCCAAACGATGGTTGTTTCAAAACAGCATGTCCCAGCGGGGTTATTTCGAAACCTTGTTTCGAAATAACCGTTGTTTCGAAATGGAAGGGGTTTAAACCATTTCAAAACAGCTCTTGGTTTCGAAACAACAGAACCCGTTGTTTCAAAATGAGAGAATGACGTTTGGACATGCCACTTCTTATTTCGAAACAGAGCTTGTTTCGAAATAAGAAGCCTGTGTGGACATACCCATAGTCTGAGTCCTGAGCTAGAAAGAGATAAGTGTGGCTGAATGGAGGGCACAGTGTATTGCTGAGGCAGGTATTGTCTGTGATTGCCATTTGCTAAATGGAGTCTTTTTATATGCACAAGTAAAGACTAACTGTGTGTTGCTTTATTTTAGTGACTCTTGTGTATCAGGATCATTGGTGTCTCTGCGTTGCATAAGTAAGTGTCTTCTGCTTCTTTAGAGGAATATAATGTTAATTTATCTGTGGCTTCACTGGCTGTCTAGAAATCAGCTGTGCAAGAGTTGTGTGGTGAAGCACACTTTATTCTGATGAAATAGAGACAAGCAGGATGTTTAATTCCAAATTTTCCTTAGTTAACTGTACAGTAGCTGTCTTTTATCAGATTCTTTGAATGATCTGCTTAAAAGTAAATTATATAGAAATTGCCATATAAAAATCAGACTAAGCTGTTTAATCAAGAATCCTGTTTTGACAGTGACCGGAATCAAATGTTTCAGAGGAAAGTCCAAGAAACCCTTTAATAGGCCATTGAGGAATAAGCTGTCATATTGTAATTTTTTTCATAATTCATAAGTTAGTGAAGCATTTATGCCATCTAACTTTTCCTATTCCTATCTATGGATCTTCTCATTATCCAAAGAAATATTTGTTCTCTGTGATTCAGAGGATAGACTAGCTCTTTCCTCAGTTCTGCTTATTTCAGTGTATAGTTTTCCCCCTTTTATGGTAAGTTACTTGTTCTAAGTAAGTAAGGGACATTTTATGATGTAGTTTTAGCAGGACATTCTGTCATCATGGCAAACATCTAGGAACAGATTCTTGTATCTATAGTAATAATACTTCATGCATATAAAGTCTTTATATATTGTATAATCATACACTAAATACAACATATAAATATAAAATTAATGATGGGGTTGTCTGCAATTGAGGGGGCTGAACATGATGCCCAGGAGATCTTTCCAGTTCTATGTTCCTATATTTATCCCTACCTGTTATACATAGAATCCAGAATTATCAGAATGTGATGATGATATATGGCTTTTCAGCCTATATCTACAAGTGTGGAAGTTCAACTTTCCCTTATGTGATGTCTAGTACAGGAGTACTAGCATGTCTGACATGGTTCAATCATGCAGTTCGTCCCACCTTCCCCCAGTCATCACCTTTTGTCTGTTCTTGTAAGTAATCATGCCCACACCTTCTTTACACCCTCTTCCACATTTAATGGAAAGAAGGGAGGAATAATGAGATGGCTGACTCTATGGATGAGGGGATAACAGTGAATGTGATGTACCTTCACTTTAGAAAGTTTTTATACAGTTTGTAAGAGTGCTGATCCTGACTGATTTATACACTCTGGCAGACAATTTTAAAAGCTACCAAATAGCTGAATGTAGAAAAGCAAAACATATGTCATCTAGGTTGATACCAGTGGGGGGTCTACAACCCGCTTTAGGGGGGTGGACCACATAAGGAAGATTTACAAGTCTGTTACTGCCACAGATCCTCAATTCAAACAGAAGAAGTTCATGGTTTCAGATTCAAAAGTCCTGGATTCAGTCTCCCCAAAGACCCAACCACTGGGTCACGACACATTTTTGTTGATAAACTGAATTTAAAATTTTCAGCTTCCAGACTTCCTGTTCTCAAGGTTGTTAACTGGTGATGGCTTTTTAAATGGGAAAACCCCAACATAATTTTGAATGAGCATTATCCTGAAACTTGAAGCCAATAAAATGAAAGGAATCTCTCTCATATCCCCATCTTTGTGTATTTTTAGGGTGTGGTTCATCTAGTAAAAACGTGAATGTTATGGGCAGAATTGTGGGTGGAAGTGCAGCAGGACTGAAGGAGTGGCCATGGCAGGTCAGCCTTCAAATCCAGGGCTTTCATATATGTGGAGGCTCCATTATCACCCCTGAATGGATAGTGACCGCAGCACACTGTGTTGAAGGGTAAGTCCTAAGCAACTATAGTCTGTCAGTTGGTTCCCAAAAGCAAGGCAATTCTGGTGTTGAACAGCATAAACATTTGGGTATTGATTTTTGGGGTGCTGGACATAACTGACTTCAGGTTGTAGGGAAACTTGTATCTAAGAGAACTTCTGGATTTCAAACTGAATTGATCAATTCTTTTTTTTTCTTGACAATTTCAAAAGGGGTAGCCATGTTAGTCTAGTTCAGCAAAACAAACAAGGAGTTCTGTGGCACTTTTAAAGGCTAACACATTTATTTATTATTGCATGAGCTTTTGTGGGGAAAAAATCCCACTTCATCAGATGCTCTGAAGATGGGGACTTATAAGTTTCCCAACTTCAAAGCATCTGACAAAGTGGGATTTTCTCGCATGAACTCATGTGATAAATAAAATTGTTACCCTTTAAAAGTGCCCCAGAACTCTTGTCTCTTGTGTGTGCAGATGTTGCATTGATTGCATGTGCACATGGGGTGAGGGGAGGAAAAGACTATTTGGTCATCTGTCCTATGGTATTCTAACTTCGTACCGTTTTAGCCCTGTTACAGGCAAATTACTTTGAAAGAGGCTAGTTGGAATTTGCTTTTTGCTTTCAATGAGAAGCATCAGTTTCCATGCATGGCATGGGTAGAGTCTGAACTTTTTTTAAAATAATTTTATTAATTTTATTAATATATGGTACAGGGGAGCAGAGATACTTGAAGATGCAGAGGACTTTGTATAATTATGCTGATTATTTAGGGAACAAAAACCTACTCTAGAAAGCACAGTTAATTCTAGTTAAAACCATGCGAAAGACTGGCTAAACTGGCTTTTCAACATGTATTGTTTACCAGAAAATCCATCCTCACTATAACCATCATTATAACCAAAAGCTCATGTAGGTTAAATCTCTCTTTGCCTGGCTTAGCACTGCAGTTCATTTTAATTCATACCATCATTCACATAACACTTCTTAGTATCTTGGCACTATATACTAAAGATCCTCAGCACCCAGGTTCCCTAATACAATGCACGGAGAGTATTAGGTACCTAAAAATGATATCCACACAAAAGCAACAAGCTGAATGGGGAATTGCCAAGATTAGCTGTTAGGAAATAGTAAGGAGAGGAGTGGGTCTGAAGGAAAGTGTCTATCTCCACTTGGGATTCACATCTGAGCACCCACCCTTGGAGTTAGGGCTGACCTGGCTTAGGAGTCTCTCTGTGATGCTGGCTCTTTCTAGTCAGTGACCAGAACATTCACCCATTGTTGGAGCCTGTACTTGCCAGGATCACCCCTGGAGTCTTTTTAAAATCCTGGTGTCTCTTAGCTATCCACAAATCATTTGGTACAAAGGCTGACTTAAGTTACAGGTTATATACCACAGTTATTCTGCTATTTCAGATTTGAGTTCCTTTGGAACTTTCAGTGAATACTGTATGCCACTGCCAACTTTTACTCCTTCACTTATTGAGTTTTTATTCTAAATCTCCTCTGTTGAGACCTTAACCACGGACAGTTCCTCAGTTTTGTCACCCAAAAAGAATGATTCAGCTGTGGAAATCTCCATCACATTCACATCTTGGACCAGGTCCTGTGCGTCATTTAGGATTAAATCAAGAATTTCCTCCCTCCCACCAGGGGCGTTGCTGGTGCCTGGCACATGGGGCCTGTGCCCCGAATGCTGGTGCCAGTGCCCTAGGTCCTGGCGGGGCCCCGCCTCTCCTGGTCTCCGGCTGGATTGGGCTGAGGATCCTGGGCCCAACCGCCTGCAGCAGCGGTGGCTGCTTCCAGCCCCTTCAAAAGCTGGGCGACCCTGCGGCTGCGGCTGCAGCTCCCTGCCCTGTCGCTGGCCAGGGGCGGGGCCTTTGGGCAGTGGGCAGGGCCTGGGCCCGTGCCCTGGGTCATTCCCCGGGCCAGTAACGCCCCTGCATCCCACATTGATTCAAGGATTGGCTGTTTCAAGAAGTCGTTAGTGGTGTCTAGGAATTTTATTTCTGCATCCTGTCCTTGGGTGACTTGCCCTGTCAATATGGGAGGAGTTAAAGTTCCCCATTATTAATTGGGTTTTCAGGTTTCCCATGGTTTGAGCCTGTAAACTGCTCTGATTTGCTGTTACTTTATGACCTGATCCTATGTTTTACACCCCCTTGCATTTAGTTTCATTCCTTTCTGTAAGTTCACCCATCTTCGAAGCATCTGAGGAAGTGGGATCTTCTCCCACGAAAGCTCATGCAAAAAATAAATCTGTTAGTCTTAAAGTGCCACACAACTGCTTGTTGTTTTTTCTGTTTTGTAGCCTGTCTAATTTTCCTCAGCATTTCACAATCACCATTGGAATTTCTACCCACAGAGATTCTGTGGTGCAGTTTAGTTAATTTAAGATTGATACCAGAGTTAATTCTGTGGCTTCTTTCACGGATAGTGTCACTCCCTCCTGCCCCCCAGCATGACCTTCTCTTGTATTCCTATATATTTTGTACCCTGCTGTTACTGTGTCCTGTTGGTTTTTGTTTTTTTTTCATTGTTCCACCAAGGTTTTGTGGTACTAATTATATCAATATCCTCATTTAATACTAAATTGTCAAGTTACCCTATTTTAGTATTTAGACTTCTTGCATTTGTGTACAACTACTTATAAAATTTGTCATTATAAGGCTGGCTGTCTTCATGTGATGCACTTGAGTGGGACTCTTTCATTTGACAGTTCCTCTTTTAATTCTTGTTTGCACTTTGTCAGCCTCTATTCTCTCTTTGCTAGGATATAGAGTATGAACTTTAATAAATCCTCCTCTATGGCAGTGGTTTTCAAACCACTGGTTGGGACCCATACTGGGTCACAGACCCTCAGATACTGGGTTGCGGAGCCCCCTGCTTGTACCATCAAAAGACTGGAATGCATTTCTCAAAAATGATTTTTTTTTCAACTGGGTCGTGAGAAGAAAAGTGTGAAAACCAACCACTGGTCTAACCTTCTGTCTGAACCTTGTGCTCCTTTGCACCTGTCAGCTTTCCCCTACCTCTTAGCTAAAAAGTCTTCTGTGAACTTTTACATGTCAACAGTTTAGTTTAGGCAGAGCCCATTCTTTCTGTATAGGCACCCTATTTCTCAAAAGGTCCCTCAGTTCTAAACTCCTCCTCCAAACACCATCATCTCCTGCATTCATTGATACACTCCTGTTCTGCTTGTCTCATTGATCCTACATGTGGAACTAAAAACATTTCAGAGAATTTTGCCATAGAGATCCTAGACTTTAATCTCTTTCTTAGCAGGTCAAATTTGTCCTTCAGGACCTCTTTCTTACCTTTTCCTATGTCACTGGTAATTTCATGTACAGCCACCAGCTGTGTCCCACCTCTGCAGATAGATGTCTCAAGAGATTCATAATCCTTGCTCCCAGCAGGCAGTTTGCAAACCCAGATATCTGTATTTCTAATAATTGCATCCCCCTGCCCATATTATTTCCTGTCTCTTCTTAATAAGGGGGATTCCTTCCCCTAGTACTGCCTTTTGGTGGTTAGGCTGGTAACACCCCTTGTGAATCCCATCACTATGATATGCTGCCTTGGTTGTCAGTCACCTAAATGGCAACAAGACTTTCAACAATGTGGCTATCTCTTTCTTGTATTGTTTGTCTACATCAGGGGTGGCCAAACTTGCAGAACTCAAGAGCCACAAAAGTTGATGATTAAACCTTCGAGAGCCGCACTGAGACGTATAACCACGTATTTTTACCTACTCCAAAACTACTAAGTTTAAAATGCATTGCGCACTTTAATTTTATCATAAAAATAGGGCAAATATTGATCCTACTAATGTCAGATGCTAATAATTATTTAAGGTTACCATGAAACTAGGCCTATGCAGTAAAAACTTAGCTGTTGCTAAATGCAGAACACTACAGCCTTATGGCAAGTTTTTTTTTTTAAATCTGGGGAGTAACTTGTCAATGCAGTAGGGAAAAGCTCTCACAGATGCTGATCTCTAAGTATTGTACAATGTTTTGAATTTCATTGTGGAATATGATGCTTCACAGCAGTAAGTTGTGCCAAAAATTGAAAGTAATCTATGTTCAGTTTTAAACTTTTCTCCGTTGTATTTCATTTATTAGTATTCCACACCATGTTTAGGACTTATAAAACATGATTTTATTTTAGCAACAAGTACACTGCAATAGGGCCTATAAGAAAATCTAAACATGCTATAGCTTCTCTGACCATGTCATGCTTCCCTCCCCCACCCCCTCTGCCAGTTCCCTGCTGTCTCTTACCACGCTGCTGCTTCTCTGCTCTCCCCGACCATGCCACACTTCTGCCCCACACCCCATCCCGGCCCTGACCATGCTCCCGCTTCCCTGCCAACATTTCCGCCGATAAACTTTTTCACTAGAATACTCACGGACAGTGAAAACAAAAAGTCTGAGGACTCAATCAGACACAATTAATTTTAAAATGAGGGTAACAGTAAGTGAAAACACTGCTCTCATCTTAATCCTGTGAAGAGATGCACACAGAGACACCCCTTCAACTGTTCAGAATCACAAAAGATCAATGAGAATTTATGGGGACATAAAGTGCAAGATCAGAGCCTGTTTCAGTAACTGCTTTGGAGTCTATGCACAGAAGATATTATGGAAAAAAAAATCCTGTTGAGTTTATTCAGTTTGGGGTCAGGCCTGTATAAATTCTAAATATCATTATTTGGTTTTTATAATACAAAGTAAAATCTTTATTGGTGAGAGATTTTTTTCAGAAAGTTTACAACACAATTTTCCATCCTCACCCCTTCACAACAATTACTCTCATGTCTAATGGGCTCAGATACCCCCCCCCCCGAGTCATTCATGAAGACTGCACTGAAATATAAATGGATTTTGACTACTGGTATACAACAAAGGAAAAATAATACATGTTGAATGCTATTTAATCAGTGGAAGTATAGTGCTGCTATTGAACTTTGCAGTGAATGTAAATTATCTTGGTAATTGATTTAGTTATATTAATTAAAATTTTCTTATAAAATAAATGTACTAGCAGTTCCTTCTGCAAACAGATGACATACTGATGTCACAGGCAGATTTGTTCAATGGATTTAAGGAATTTTTTTTTCTAAAGCCAGTTTTCTGTAGTAATGGTCTATCCTAATTCTAAATCATTTTGCATGCTGAAAATGAACCATAATCCATAATAAGTACTTGTAATATTCTTTAAATTAATAGAGGTTTTTTAAATAACCTTTTGACAGTAGTCAGTGGTTTTGGATGCAACACGTGTCAGTTTTCAGTAATTTTCTGATGATTCTTATTTAATTCTCAAAATACAAATACAAAAGAAGTAATTTTGCATTATATTACAATATCTGGAAATGCCAGGTGATTTTTAAAAAAGAGAAAAGCAATTGTAAATTAATTTAAGTTTAAATTGTTAGGTTACCATCACTTATCTGTAGTTCATTGTAAACTTGCTCTTGATCAATTTTATGTTGCCAGTTTTAAAAATACTTACCCAGAAAACAGTATCAAAAAAGAAGGTATTTAAAAAAATCATGCACTCAGGTCAGACTTTTTCTTGCTGGTGCTACTTTCATTTTGCCTCTTTGTGCATCCAGTTTGTCCAATGAATGAAGCCTGTGATGTAATTAAAGACTGTATCATAATGCATACAGACAAGGAGGGTAGAATTAATCTTGTGTGCAGGGGCATCGCTGGGGTGGGGGAGGGACCCGGGGAACAGGCCCAGACCCCGCCCCCTGGCCAGGGATAGGGCCAGGCAGGGCCACGCAGGCGCGGGCGGCTAGGCCACACCAGGGCAGGGCCAGAAGCAGCCGCAGGAGGCCAGGCCTGCGCTTGCACCGCCATGGCCGTGGCTGCGGGCGGCCAGGGTCCCGCTCCCCGGCCAGGGACAGGGCCACCGTGGCTGCGGGCGGCTGGGCCCTGGATCCCCAGCTGGGGATCTAGGGCCTGGTCACCTGTGGCTGCATCCCTGGCCAGGGATCCGGGGGCCTGGCCGCCCGCAGCCACGGTGGCATAGGGCCCGGCCTCCTGCGGCTGCTTCTGGCCCGGCCCAGGCGCAGCCTAGCCGCCCACGGCGGCACGGCCCCGCCTGTCCCTATCCCTGGACAAGGGGCAGAGCCAGCTGGGTGGCCAGCTGGGCCCCGGCTCTCCGGCCGGAGATCCAGGGCACTGGCGCTGGGACTCGGGCTACGTGCCTTGGGGTGCCCAGTGCCAGCGACGCCCCTGCTTGTGTGGATAAACAGTAGAATCTGACATGTCTTTGCACCTGATGATATTGCTTTTCCCTGCTGGCTCTCACAATGCCGCCCCTCCGCTCCCGGCTCTTAGCACGCTGCTTCTTCTTGCTGGCTCTCACAATGCTGCTGCTACTCCTCTCTCCTGTCCTCCCGGCTCTTACCAGGCTGCTTTTTCCCTGCAAGCTCTCAAACTGCTGCTGCTCCCCTCCCAGCTCTTACCACCTTGTTTTTTCCCTGCTGGGTCTCAAATTGCTGCCCCTCCCCCGGCTCTGACCATGCTGCTTTTTTCTGCCGGCTCTCACCATGCTGCTTCTCCCCTGATGGCTCTCACCATGCCGCTGCCGCCACTCTGCTGTCCCTGACGATTGCAAATTTCTCACCCCTGGCACCCACCATGCTGACTTCCCCTGCCTCTCCCAGGAACTGCATTTTTTTCTTTAAAGAGCCGCATGCAGCTCGCGAGCCACAGTTTGGCCACGTCTGGTCAACATCTTCAAATTACGGTTAAATGTGGAATATCTGGGTCTGGGTTTCTTCTGTACTCTTTCTTTTCTAACTACCATCTCCACTGTGAACATGGCTTTCCAAGTTTCATTTCTACATACAGATTAAAAGTATTAACACTCTTCTTCTTGCTGTTTAAATTTGTAATTGATTGGGAACTGTTATTTACCACTCCCTTAGGATGTAATGATTCAGTGTACATGCTTACTTAATCACAATGAGATTTGAAATAATTTTGCTTTTGTAGGATAAATAGGTGGATCTTCTGTTTAATACAGATGCAAATAGTCTAACCTTATTTTACTCTCCAGACGGTTCTCTAATCCGTACTATTGGACTGTGCAAGCTGGGATTCTGAAACAAACAGAAACACGCAACAGAAGTGGATACAAAGTGCAAAAAGTAATTTCCCACCCAAATTATGAGTCAGATTCTAAAAACAACGACATTGCCCTTATGAAGTTACAGACACCACTGAGTTTTACTGGTATGTATTCTGTTGTGTCCTAAAACCAAAAAAGACCTTAGCTGCAGTAATTGCCAACCCCCTTTTAGTTATTTTTTTTTTAAATTGTCAGCTATTAAAGACGGAGGGTTTACTCTATAGACACTTAGAGAACATGGGAAAAATGCAAAGAGTGGGAAGATATTTTAACAACACGTAAGTCAGTGCTCCAGGACTATACACTAAAGTGCTACAAAATAGAATCTAATAAAAATTTTTAAATTGGGTTCCAATTTATCAGCTATCAGATAAAACTATTCCGAAGCAAGCAGGTAAGACAGCGATGCAACAATCTCCACTACCCTCTTCAACATGCACTTCAAGGACCTGCATGTTGCCTAGTTCCAAAGGGGCAGCCATGTTAGTCTAGTTCAGCAAAACAAGCAAGCAGTCTTGTGGTGCTCAGACTAACACATTTATTTATTGCATGAGCTTTTGTGGGAGAAAAACCCATTTCATCAGATGCTTTGAAGATGGAGGAACTTACAGAAACTCTAATTTCTGTAAGTTTCCCCCATCTTCAGAGCATCTGACGAAATGGGATTTTCTCCCATGAAAACTCATGCAATAAATGTGTTAGTCCGAGTGCCGTAGGACTGCTTGTTGTTTAAATGACCTGCCAGCTCTACTGGAACCCAGGATTCTTAATGAAGAAACTACCCCTACTGCGGGCATTAGGCCAGTGTCCTTCTCACAAAAACAGCTTGAGCCCTACATGCTAGGATGCAAACAAAGGTTTGTTTAACAAATATATTACTGTTTAGTATGCATGCTGCACACAACCAGTTTGGAATCCATGGAGGAAGCCAGGGGCAATGCTACACCTAAATATTGGGGGGGCCCTGTCCACCAGGGTCCCAATCTGTTCCCCCCTTCCTCCCCCCAAACCCTTCCCTAGCTCCCGGTCCCACCACTGGGCCCCGCTGCCCGAGGCTAACCCCCTCCCCTGCACCTTTTCCCCACTGGGCCAGGGCGCCTGTTCCTGGACTGCTGCCCCCTGCTCCCTTACCTGGCGCCAGAGGAGAGTGGGGCTGCATCACAATTTGAGACCCCCGGCATGATCCTGTTCAGAGTTTTAAAAACTCCCAGCCCAGTCTGGTGCAGCTCCCTCCCAGCCATGGCCTGGCAGCATTTCTTGTGCGGGGGAGCAACAGTGCGCTCCCATGAAGATTAGTGTCAGGCTACTCAGGGGGCTGCCCCTGAGATTCAGGGGGGCTGAGGCCCCCTGAGCCTCCCCCCGAAGTGATGCCACTGGAGGAAGCAGCATGTTAATTTCAACAGGATGTTGTGTAGAGAGTACACAATGCTCATGTGATTTAAGCATTCTTGACTAATGTTAGCCCTCTGTCTGTGTCCTAGTGACTCATCTAAATGTCTTGCTTCCTCTGACCCATCCCTCCCCAAATAACCTTTTCTAAAACAGTTAGCAATAATTTGTTAATTAAATAACTGTTACTTGAGTGATGGAGGGGGAACTAACCTCCCTCTGACTCACTAAGATTGGAACTTTTGGTCAAGGCTGGGAAACATTTGGCAAAGCTAAAGGTACAGGGGAGGAGCCTTTGCATCTGGGGAGTTGCTGGCACCGGGCTTATGGGGCCCAGCCCCTGAGTCCCAGCACCTGAGCCCCGGGTCTTTTCCCAGGCAAGGTGTGCTCCTGCTTTGCATGTGGAAGCACAGTTAGCCTGTAATTGAAGTCTGTAGTATTCAGAGTAAGGTTGGTCTTCTCCTGAGTGGAAGACCTTCTAATTGCATTTTTTTTTTCTTTTTAATTCCTGCTCTCTCTCACTTAGGCTTACTTGATCACATCTCTGTTCTTTCTTCATAGATGCCATAAGACCAGTTTGTTTGCCTAACCCTGGAATGATGTTCCAACCGAATCAAGAGTGCTGGATATCTGGTTGGGGAGCAGAAGTACCAGAGGGTAAGATGTGTGCTCCTAAAAGTATCCTCTAGCTTTGTTCTAAGTTTGAACTAAACTAAAAATGCTTTTCATCCATGTCAATTTCCAAAGGGATAGCCATGTTAATCTAGTCCAGCAAAAAAAACAAGGAGTCGTGTGGCACTTTAAGACTATCAGATTTATTTTTTGCATGAGCTTTCATGGGAGAAAATCCCACTCAAAGCATCTGATGAAGTGGGATTTTCTCCCATGAAAGCTCATGCAAAAAATAAATCTGATAGTCTTAAGTGCCACACGACTCCTTGTTTTTCTTTTCATCTATGGTCTGTCAGGAACTTTCAGGGGGTTGGAGGACAGTTTTGAAAGATAGCAAGTTGGAAGCTATCTCTCACTCTGCCCTCAGGCTAACATACTAGTCCTCATGCAACCCTCTACTAGTCCTCATGCGGCCCTCGTGGTGATTTGAGTTTGAGACCCCCTGCTCTAATGTTTCTACATCCCATTCTGCAAAGTAGCTCAACTAAAGTATGGGAGTAGAAATGTAAGTGCAGGAAAAAGGAGAGAAATTAAGATCATCCTCTCAGTCCAACAGTAGGACACTCCTCTTCTGTACTAGCTAGAAATGCTGTAGAGAGAATGTGGCAGAGTGTGGGGCAGGGTGCGTTCTATGGTAGTTCCTTGGGAAGATGAGGGTGTGTAGCATTTTGGCTGGGAGGAGATGTTGGCAGTGTAATGTTTATATTCTCTAGAGTGGGGGTTCTCAAAATGGAGGTTGGGAGTTATGGAGCTGTCAGCCTCTTGCATGGCTGACAGCCAGAGCCCTTCCCAGGAGGGTGGCTAGAGACCAGCAGCGGTTGGCTGGGTGCCCTGACGACAGTGTCACCCCCTGGCACCAGCACAGAAGTAAGGGTGGCATGGCATGGGCAGGGGGAGGGGGGAGTTGTCATAGCCTGAACTATTTTCACGGGGGGTGGGTCTCAGGAAAAGAAGGCCTGAGAACTTCTGATCTAGCGGGAATATCCTATGGTTCCACTTGCTCTCCATGGGACAAGAGGACAGGGTTGCAGTGATGTGAATAGAGCGGCAGGGAGTGAATGGGAAAATGAGAGATGTCTCAGACCATGGAGAAGGGTGGAGGCTGATTAAGGAAAGTGCCCAAGTGCCTCCTGGAAGATGTTGGGCACCCTAACTTCTAGTGAACTTGCAGGATTCATTTTCTCTTGTAGGTTCATATTATCTTATTATAGTCCTGTGGGTAACTGATCAATTCACAGCTAAGCTGGCAGTTTTGATATTCTGTCACTCTAATATGCATGTTCAGGATAATGTATTGACATCTTCAAAGGGGTTTTTAGTGTGTATGTGTGTGTTGTTTACATCTCACAAAACTGCAAAGGTTAGTGTTTATACCAAGGCTTTGCTGACTGTTTTGATCTTGTATGCCACTGAAAACACATTTAGTAAGCAAGCTATAACTTCTACATATGAGACAATCTGAGATGTGTTCTAACTTTTTTGTTTTTTTGTATATGTGCATGCATGTTTCAACTTCAGGTAAAACTTCGGACGTCTTGAATGCTGTAATGGTGCCTTTAATACAACCTTCTGAATGTAATTCTCCCTATGTCTATAATGGCTTAGTTTTGTCTACCATGGTATGTGCTGGATATCTGGAAGGGGGAAAGGATTCTTGCCAGGTAATAACTTGTTTATTTTAGCTCTCAATGATTAATGTTTTGATTACCCTAAGGCTTGCAGGAGAGTGTATTTAAAATGCTAGTGACTATGATAGACCTACCTAAAGAAACAAATGATTGTCTTTGGGAAGCCTCATTGCAGTGCTCCATTTTCATCATGCTGACAGAACTTCTAGGTAGGGCTGCCAGTTGGATCCCTCCCTCCCGCCCACCCCCGGCTTCTTTTGATGCTGGTGGCCACCTATTGCTACATTTGGGAAACGTGCTGCTTGCTCATTGTCAAATGCAAATGGACAATTTCATGAGGGCATTGAAAATGAGTGATTTGTAGCACTACTTTCCCCTTGTTTTTGAGAAAGAGAGAACCAGTTCTGTCTTAACCTTAATACACACCCAACAGTATATGAATTCTTGCATTTGTGTTGGGTAAGCTAACTGTGTAGTACTGTAAATATTTATTTCAGATTATTCAGTTTTCAAATTGAGAGGCATGCCTTCCTGGGCTGGGGCACCACTATGAGGTTATCAAATAGGCAAGGACCTGACTGAGCCTTGCCTTTTTTCTTCAGAATAACATTGACAAACAAACAAACAAGGAGTTGGATGGCACTTTTAAAGGCTAACAAATATTTATTTATTGCATGAGCTTTTGTGGGAGAGAATCCCACTTCGTCAGATGCTTGATTTTTCTCCCACAAAAGCTCATGCAATAAATAAATTTGTTAGTCTTTAAAACGGCCATCAGACTCCTGGTTGTTTTTGCTGTACTATTGTGATACAGCTACTCTGCTGGAACTTGACAAAATAAGAATTTCTTTCAGTAGCTGAGCCTACTGCTTCAACTAATGAGCTATGTCTACACTGGCAATTTAGTTCAAATTAAGGAAGCTTAATTCAAACTAAATTAGTCTCTGTCTACACTGGCTTTTTATTAAGTTGAATTCAGTAATTCCTTAATCTGACTTCATGAAAGCTTAGTTCGAATTAATAAGAATAACCTGTTAGTTTGAACTAAACTTTAATTCAACTCCTTAGTTCAAACTAAGGACTGTGTAGACCTGGATTAACCATTTATTTGACTTAAATTCAAATTAAGCGCATTTAGGTCTAATTAACAAAGTGGACTAAGTTGACATAACCCAAGTTGACTTAAAGTTAAGACTATACTGATGGCAGCAAATTTGCTGCCATCAGTTTGCCCTTCTGGAAACAGATCACAGCAACTATGAACTTGCTGCGCCACCCCTGGAAGCTGACCCCGGAAGTCCTGGGGATCAGGGGGCGTAGGGGAAAGCCGACCGCAAACGATTTATAGTTCACTGTCCCCTGATGTGTACCAGCAGCTTAAAAAGTTGCCACCAGTTACGCAAGGAATTTTATGTTCCTTGTGTAACTGGCGGTCAACTGATGCTTAAAAAGCACCTAGTGCAGACGAGGGCTTAGTTCACTTTGTTAATTCTACTTAATAAGGTTGAGTTTAGTTTGAATTTATTAGTTTGAATTAACAAATTCAACGTAACTTTTTCTAGTGGAGACGTAGCCATGGTGTGGCTGCCTGGCTGGAATGATGAGGAGGGAGGGATCGACTGAAGTGCCTGGCCTCTCACTGTGTGGCTGGGGCGGAGGGGGTGTTATTCTGGCTTGCTGGCCTTTCAAAGGCAGCTGTGCACCCTTTCTTTCCCCCAACACCCACTTGGAAGGCACTTCCTCTCTGCTGGCATAGGCTCTTGCACACAAACATGCATGCTGGGGATCTTGTAAAGACCAGAGGAGTTTGCAGCCTGTTAGTGATTCTAGCGAGTCCCAAAGACATGAGGAGAAGATGCGGCATGGCTGTCTGTATCCTGCTGAGGCTGCCCTTCTGCAATATATCCTGGGCCAGGGGTAGGCAACCCCCGGCACGTGTGCTGACAGTGGCACCCAAGCCCATTCAGAGCGGCACGTGGCCCCCTCTTCAGTATCACAGAAATTGCCACTTCTGCCAGCAAAAGCCACTTTTAGTGGCTTCCTTTGGCAGCAGCTGGGACGCAGGGCAGTCCCCCCCTTCCTGTGCCTCCATGTGAGACAGGAAAAAAAAGTGCCTGGAGTGGCTCCTCTCTGTAGTTTGATGCTCCCCAAAAGAGCCACTCCAGGCAGCTTCTTTCTGCAGCATGCTTGGGAACCCCTAAAAGAAGCCAGTTCTTTTTGTGGTGTGCCTGGGAACCCCTGTCCCTGGGCACACCGCCAAGATGAGCCACTCTGGGTGAGTTCTTTATGTGGCATGCCTGGGAAGTGCTCCCACTCCAGCCGTGACCACTGTTGAATTTTCAGGTAGCCACCACATTTTTTCAGCAGAGGGGGCCACTGGCACCAGCTGAAGGTGCGGGAGGAAGGACTGGCACAGGGGTTGGCAAAGGTTGCTGACCCCTATCCTAGGCAGAGGATTCTTGTGGGCTGGGGGAACAGGGGCATGGGCTCCTTGACCCTAGGTGTCCATAGAATACTTTTTTTTGTGTGTGTGTGTTCATGGCACGTGAGCCTCCACAGGGGATTGCAGCACCAAAAAATAATTGAGAACCTCATCCAGATGCAGTGTGGAAGCAATATTTAGTGGGGGTTTGGTTCCCTCTGAGTTATAGCTACAGTTTTTGAATCTGTATTTATTAGCTCTTTCCAGTGGGCAAGGTCACTGATGGCCTAACTGGACTTTTGTTCTACCCAGGGTGACAGTGGTGGCCCATTAGTAACTCTGAAAAATGAAGTGTGGTGGCTAGTTGGTGACACAAGCTGGGGAACTGGCTGTGCTGGTCCCAGAAGGCCTGGAGTTTATGGAAATGTGACGGTATTCACTGACTGGATTTACAGAAATATGCAGGTAAAAATACATCCCTGCTCCTCCTTCAACAGTTTTAGACTTTAGTTAGACTCATAAACTTTAAGGCCAGATGGAGCCATCATGATCATCTAATCTGACCTCTTGCACATTGCAGGCCATAGACTCTCACTCTTGCAAGAGGCCTTTAACTTCTGGCTGTACTAAAGTCCTCAGATCTTGATTTAGAGTTAGTGAATCCACTATTTATTATTCCAGATCCTCATTCTTGATATTAAAAAAGATCTTAAGAGCTGTTAACTGGCTTCATTGTGTCAATAACTTAGAAAACACCATTTTAATTGAGATGCATGATACTAATTTTTTTTTCTTTTGAACAGGCAAATAGATGATCATGGTATCTACGATTCTTGCTAAATTGTGTTTTCAAGAACAATCCTGAATTGAGCTATGGCTTTCTTGGCTACCTTATTATGTATTTTTTAGAAACAATTTTCTACGTCCTTACTATTTTTTATTTCTTCCAAATAACTGGAAGTTTTGCACACTCAGTTCTGTGCTGGCTGCAGTGACTGATCTATTTAATGAAGTAGAAGACACACAACAAGCACCTTTTTCTTTATGATGCCCAGTGACAGAAAGTTGCTGTCAACTTAACTGACATGTTCCTTCTGTTTAGTGGCTTCCAAGTTTATAGGAGTTTTTTTGTAATCACATTTGTAACTGAAATAATTTTCAGTTACAAGCAAGGTGGTTTGATAAATGTGTTAATAGTATAATTTAATTTAAATGTGAGTGGTGTGAATATGAATCTCTGGGATGTTAGCTGGTGCCTTAAAGAAGAAAACACATGGTCATTGCTGGGTTTGGTGTTATAGGTGGAAGGAAGATGTTTCATGCATTGGAGGGAAGAGGCTGGGAGAGCTGTCTCGGCATATAGTCAAGTAACTAAAAATCCTCAGGAACTTTACACACGCAATGACAGCCATGCTGGTCTCTTTGTTTACCCCAGCATAAATAGGACCACAGTTTAGCTCAGTAGTTTAAAATATGCCATTGTTCTTAACTGCTACCCTTCACAGGCCCCACATCTAGCATGCAAGAGACATACAGTAACTACTTTTTGCTCAGGTACATTGCTGAGAACAGCTCTTCTGGAGTGTAGAACACTCTGTACTAGTAGCAATATGTTCCAGTTTTGGAGCTGACTGAACTTCTCTGAAATACAAAAAACAAAGCTGTGCTATGTGGCTGCCTTTTAGGCAGTGGCTCTCTGGTCAAAGTGTAGGTACAGAAGGCTGGGACAATGTAGAAATCAGAAATGCAAGAAAATAAACCACTTCCCCCTTAAACAGTTGACTACCTCAGTTTTAAAGTAGTCTGGCTTTTAATTCCATAGAAAGTTCTCCTATGTGTAATTTAGCTATTTTAGCAAGAGATCAATCACTCAAGTTTTTAAAAAACACACAACAAAAAAATCAAAGCCCATAACCATTGCAGTTTTAATATTACAGGAGTGGAAAAATAAATGCTGTAGTTTAGGATGTGTAGTGAAAGACATATGACTGACTGACAACTCCTCTCCTGCAAAACAAGTCTGTTTCTTCTGCTTTGTGTGCTCTAAGTCTGGTGGATTAAAATGACCAAATTTGTTATATCTTAATAGTACTTTTATTTCCAAATTCAGTTCTGGAGTCACACCTCTTACTGATTTCTGTGTGCTCCTTAATATTTTTAAATGGCTGTAAGGGCTAGAATTTTGAGGGGCAGGAGGCCCTAAAAGTCACTTTACAGACATAAAAAAAAGGTCATCAGGGAATAATTTTTTCTAAAATGGCAAGTTATTTTGTCCTGTGTGAATAAAAATTTTGCAATTTTGCACATGTACAACTAATAAATCTGTTATGAATCAAACTCTTTGCAATAAATTATTATTCTACTGACTTCAAACTTTCCCTTTGAGAGTTTGAGATGAAGGATAATCTTGATTTGTGGCATAAAATGGTGCACTTGAAGCTGGGCTTTTCTCCAACCTTGCACAAACTACCTGAGAATACTACAGGGCCTGACTTTTTCCAAATAACTTAACTGGGATAGGTAACAACTTACACCTGTGGAGGAAGCTCAGTTTAAACAGTAAGAGTGAAGAGGAAGTACTTTTGATGTATGGAAGGTTGGAGGGAAGTCAATAGTGGATCTCTTGAGTTGTAACATGCACTTTTCTATGTTCTGATGATATGAGGGTGAGGAAAAAAGTATTCAAGTTCAATATTAAATACATACCAAAGAAAACTTTGGGTCTAGAATTTTTAAGATCATCTTTACTTTTGACTGAATAGCAGCAAAATTCACTTTTTTTTTAATAGATATCTTGTGCTGTGTAGTACACAAAAGCTTCCACACCACCCAATTACAGCCAACAGCCCTGCTCAGTCTAAGCTTTTCCAGGGGTCAACACTGAGCTCCATATATTTCACTATAGTTGCTTTATTAAACCTCATACTGTACTTCTAGAGCTTCAGAGAATCATAATTACAGCACACAAATTAGTTTCACTTATTTATTGAGCCACATTGACCTTAAGTTCTTTGTTAGTGAGTGGGCTAGGACCTAAGGTGACAAACAGACAGGAATTCACTCCGGCATACTTGCCCAGTGACACTAACCTGTTTCTTTTAATATGGGCCACAATTCTAAAATGTGAACTGGACAAACTAGTTTTCATGGCTGAAATAAAGCATGGGGAAGAAGTTAAAGCACTCATTTAATATACTTTTTGTTCAGTCTTCCTATATAATATGATTTAATTAATTTGGCTACTGCAAGTTGTATGTTCTGTACTAGAGGCCATGTTCTCACTTTAAAATGAAAGTGTTTTCTAAGTTATAACTAGGAAGAAGCACAGAATATTCATAATACAATATACTGAAAACTAAATAAAACAAAGCTTTAAAAAATGAAATTTAAAGTAGTTCCCAGCTGAACACAACACCAGGTAACTGATTTTAAGCAAGTAATAGAACTGAGTTTCTAAAGCCACTGTAGACAGATGCACAAACCTAAAGGGTTATACAAAGCTCTGACGTGGATCCTTTTCAGGATCAAGTACTCTCATTTGAAGGAGACCAGTTAAGGCAGAGGCTAAACCACAGATTTCATTAAGTGAAGACGAGCTTGTGTCAGACGCTTAATCCGCTCACTCAGAAAATGCCTTTGATCAGCAGCATCTTTCCGTTCCTGAAGTAAGAAGTTCAATTGTTCTTTTTCTTGTAAAAGCTGCATCATTGAATTCTGTAACTTCTCTCCAAATTCCTGAAGAATGCAGAACTGGATGATCAGAGGAATTTGGCTGGAGAGACGTTTACCTGCACTCTGAAAACAGAAGAGGGAGGTAAAAACCATTACAGTCAAAGACAGGATATAGGAAGGACTTGCTAGCCAAAGTAAATACAAACTTCTGTGTCAAACAATTGCTCCATTGAGTATTTTCATGAATTAGTCTGGAAATAGTTCTGACAGGGGATATGCAATGTCCCATTCATTTTTAATCCCATTCAAAAATATGAAGGGCTGATAAACTGAACCAAAAGTTCTCTCAGGAGCATAAACATAAGGCAGACCTAGTTGTGTAACATAATGCTGACATGTTCCAGCACAAAGCCACTTGCTACGTAGGCTGTTTTAATGCTGTACGCTAGCCTCAAAAGGATGTCATCTTTGGGTTTTGATCACTTATTTAGAACTATGGACAATTGACACTATTTTGCTAAAATAGTTCCTTCTCAATCTAACAGAGCAGTTCAGCAGCAATTTATAATTCAGAGAATGAGTACCACAGGAATCTTAAATTAAGATCACTTAGGAGTAGTGCAAAAATCCCAGTCTCTTGCCCCACATTTCTCTTTTCAAATCACCAAGATGAGGGTAAAATTATAAAGGGCGCTTGTGTTCCTGACACACCTAGAAGCCTAATTTTCACAAAAAAGCAAGAGCTCTTAACTGCATAGGGTGCTATGTTCCCTCTAAACTGTGCACGTGTGCACATGCACACAGGTTGTGAAACCCACACACACAACAAAATAAAGCATGCACAAAAAAATTTCAAACGGTGCAAATATTTTTATGCTATTTTAAGAAAGCTGTTTCAAGTCGCATCTTTCAAATAAGGTTTTGTAAATTATAAAATCATTTCCATCACCATATCAAAATAAGGCTAATATATTATTTGCATCATACACACTTGCTTCACTGTGCTTGCAAGTCTGACCACACTCACTGCAATGTGCACAAATTTGGACACCAGTTCCAAAAATTTGCACAGAAGAAATTTTGTGCACACAACCTACAAAAAATTGGGAACATTGATAGGGTGTCTCAAAATTTTTGCTGAGCATCTTTTATGGCACAGGCACTGAGTTTTATTTAACCATGTGAGGCACTCAGGACACCAGAAATGTGGGAGATGACAAAAAGCAACTTCATTTGCCTCTTCCACCCTACCTCCTAACTTCTAGTGCTAAAATAACTAATTCTAATAACTGAAGTAATACATTATTTTTCAGGTTGTTCTCAGGGAGAGAACAGAGGCCTGCTTGATTAGTAGCTGCCTCCAGTAGTAGGAAGGCACTGATCTGCATCCATTCTGAGTCTTCACACTTTGCTGGTGGTGCATTGCTGCATGCAGCGCAGGCTGCAAATCAGTTGATGGACAAAGGACTAAAGTCAGAGGAGGTCCAAATTTTGTCCCCAAGTTGGGGAAAGCTTGTGTAACTAAAAAAGTGACAGATTTATAGCCAAAAAAGCAAGCAAAAGGCAAGACAGAGCATCTCTGTTACACACAGAGCCTATAAATACACCTGCAGAATGATTCTGTATCTTGATATAGTGCTTTCACATCCCTTTTGCACTTACCCATGGACACTGTGTACTGGCTATTCAATATTCCAGTTAATACAAAAATGCTATGCATACACATTAGAGGGGGGATTACAGCCTTATACGTGGTTTCAGTGTTTAAGTTAACAATGAGAGCGATTTCCAGTTGACTGCATTAGGAACTGAACTGGTATGTGCTGTGGGATTTCAACTAGAATAAAAACTGTGGTGGTAAAAAGTCAAAAAAACAAACAAAAAAACTCACACTGAAGTATGCTGTCAGGTGATAAGCCATTTCCTTAATGCCAGAATGGTTCTGGGTTGGAACAGTTCCAAAATTGAAATTCAAAGGGGCTGAGTTCAAACTGGGGGCTCCTTCCTTTGGTGTTTCTTCCCTCATAACTTTTAAATCTTGGCTGTAAACATTGTCCTGGCAATATACAATCTGCTCCATTTTAAATTGGATCCGGATCATTGTTTCAGCTGTCTCTGCTTGTTTGTCTCTAATGTCTTCAATTCTGTCCTGGAGATTGAAGAAAAAAGACCTCTTTCAAAATTCACTGAGAGACAAGTTCATGAGCAGCGCCTGTGACAGGTTACATTATGGCATGGGGGTCACAGGAGTCCCAAAAGCATAGGATAAGATCCAGATCCTGGTTTCCTGTCTGGTGCAAGGGGGCAGGAAAGCCCACCTGACTGACCCCCCATTATGTTTGTGGATTGGAACAATCTGCAGCTTGAGTTCCCTGAGTAGCAACATTCAAGGAGCATTTCTGCTGTCAGTGTGAAAATCCCACATGGGATGCATGTACAGCAGAGGAAACATTGAAGAGATCAATATACTGCATGCAGTGACTGCAAGGCTGTATTCAGCCTGTCCCTCACACCACAGCTTTTTGACTATCTCACTGTTCTGCATGCTTTGTGAATTTTGTTCCTCTGTGTTTTGGATCCAAAATCTGCACTTTTGTCCATGACCAACAAACCAGCTTTCAGGCAGGCACTGATCATCTCATGTCTCAGCTACAGCAACTCCTCCTCTCTAGCCTTTCAAATACTTTACCCTTCCAATCTACCCAAAACTCTAGTGGGAAGATCATCTCATTCTCTCTCTCTAATGCTACAATCACATTCAAGCCTTCTTTAAAATACTTTCACAGGATCCACCCTGTCTCCTGAACCAAATTTGC
This sequence comes from Podocnemis expansa, assembly GCA_007922195.1. Lineage (NCBI taxonomy): Eukaryota > Metazoa > Chordata > Testudines > Podocnemididae > Podocnemis > Podocnemis expansa. Next base: position 57,463,966 of record ML681989.1, read on the forward strand.
CTTGTTCTCAGCTTCAAGGACTTGCATAGCATAGCTCTTGCATCCCTCTCTCTTTTCCTCCCTGCTTTCTTTTTTTTGCTCAGCCAAAGCCAATTATTTGATTTTCAAAGCTGCTCAGGCTGGAGACTTCAAAGGATGCTAATCACTGCTGAAAATTAGGCCATAAATTTCTATTTATGTATTTGCTTTTGGACCGTCTTTCAGGCAATTCCCTGCAAGTGGCAGCTCCTTCCTGAATGTCCACTATGGCTTCCACACTCTTCCTCAAAGTCCTCTCTCAAAACTTGGTTTTCAATGATTGCAGTATTTTTTAAAATACTTGCTCACCCTGCCTCCCATGACTGATTTTATTCTTTTACATCTCCTAAGCAGCACCATCATCTTCATACTGTCTTCAGCTTTCCCCCTCCCTGTAGTACGTAGTATCCTTTTTCTGTTTGTCTCTTAACATTAGCACTGTAAAGACTTACCTGCATGCTTGACTTTATGTAGTCACTTTGACTACTTACCTAAGTCTCTACAGGAATGAATTCAGATTGTAAATTCTTTAGGGCAGGACTCAATTTTTGATGCATGCTGTGCTATGTACATATGGTGTAAAATGTAGTGTACTTCATTCAAGAACCAGAGAAATGTACATTTTATAGAAACAACAAAATGCTACTGGATGACATAAAACCTTTTCTCCTGTGTGAACATTTCCGTTTGTTTATCTTATTGCTCAACATATTTGGAAATCTGCAGGAATCTCCACAAACTGCTTAAACATTTAAAAAAAAAAAGATTGAGTGAAGTAGTAAAAAGTAGTTCTATATGCATTCGTGTATTGTGTGCAAAATATGGTATACCATTCAGTATGCTTGTCTTCTCTCACTTTACATGAATCATAGATGTGTCAGACTGGAAGGGACCTTGAGAGGTCATCTAGTCCAGGGCTAAGTTATAACTAAATCACTCCTGACAGGTGTTTGTCTAACTTGTTCAAAAACCCTCCAATGACAGATTCCACAACCAAAGATTTTCTTAAAGTCCATCCTAAACTTCCATTGCTGCAGTTTAAGCCCATTGCTTCTTATCCTATCCTTGGAGGTTAAGGACAGTTTATCATCTTCATCCTTATAACAGCCTCTTATGGCCTCCCCCTTCCCCCCTCCAGTATTCTCTTCTCCATCCTAAACTAACTCAATTTTAATCAACCTCTCCTCACAGGTCACATTTTCCAAACCTTTAATCATTTTTGCTAGTCTCTGCTTGAGAGCACATCATGTCTCACCTTAGCAGCTCTGTTAAGATTCTGAAAATCCTCAAAATGATTTTTGGCAATCTCTGTGAAAGATTTTCGGACAATTTCTGAGGAGAAAAAAGAGACATGAAATAAAGGTAGCCATGTAAATGTGTTACAAACTACTGGTAGTGCAAGGTTTGTGAAACTGGTCATGTGCCATATCTAGCCAAAGGACACTGCCATGGAGCTATGCTAATCCATTCAATTTTGAAACCTTCCAGGTCCTAGCTGATTATTTCCTATGATGGTCCATTTCTACTTAAAAAAAAAAAATACTGTACATTTAGGACTTTGTAGTGTCAAAGTCTGCAAGTCAGGAAAAGGAGTTGGAGGGCCAGAGAGCTCTCTCATTCATGTCTTGAAGCTGGTTTGATTCAGATTCATTTCACTTGCTGAAAGCAACCAAGATGCAGTTTTGGCCATGTGAACCAAAATGTAGAGAAACTAGTATTTCTGAAGCTTAGATAAACTTAGTAAATGAAACTCACCGATCACCCTCTTCAGTATCTCAATAGCTGGTTCTTCTAGTACTGTTACTTGCTGTCTTACAATGGCCTCAAATGTCTTGTAGCTGACAAACCCTGGAAGCTCTCTTCCACGATACTGTTTTTCAAATCTCCACACTTCATTTTGTATAGTTTTTTTAACTACAATAGTAAAACAGCACTATTTCAGTACACCAGAGCCAATGAATTTATAAAGAAAATTATGGATTTAAAAGAAGTTCTTTGTTCTAAAGACTTTTTGACTGGAGGAATACATACACAGCTGGTCATTAAGCAAGCTGATTTCTGTAGTACTGAGCCAAAATTCACCATTTCTACTTCTACAAATGAGCTGTTTCACTCACTGAGATGACTACATAAACCAACAGCAACTGGAACAAGGGCTAAATTTCTGATCCAGGACAGCATCTGCTTTCAGCACTGTCCAACACCTGATGTTTTAGAGGAAGATGAAAGGTAATCAAAAATAAGGAAGTCTAGTCTAAACTTCCTGGTACACGCAGTCAGAACCACCACTTAAATACTGTTGACACTAGAGAAATTTGCTACCCTAAATAACATTTGTTATTCTTTGATTGATACATCTGTACCTCACATCCACATGCACTAGGGCTTTAAAGGCATCTAATCTTGACTAATGATGGGTGAATGTAGGAACTGCAGCATAATCATGTGACAGGTGACCAGTTAGCAAGTGTAAAAAATTTGGACAGGTGGGGGTAATAGCTGCCTGTAAAAGAAAAAGCTTCAAATAGTGTAACTATTCCCATAAAATCAGGATATGGTCACGCTAATAGACTGGAGGCAGGCAATAAGCAGGTAATGCTGCATTAAATTCTTAAGGACCAATCACCTCTGAAGCTCCAAGAAACCCCAGAAACTTATGAGTTTATAGTCAAAACATTTCCAAAAAAACTGCAGCCCAGTTTTTAATCAAATAGACTGGAGTTTGAGGGGGTAAAAACTTTAGAAGGAAGGTGTATCATGGCTTGTAAAAGTAATCAGTCAACCAGAAAATACAGCTTCTAATGTTCTTTAGAAAGCCAAAAAATTTGTAAGACTCTTGATTGTTTCGTTTATCTGTTATTTTAAATATTTATCCCAGCTCTGATGATCTGCAAGCATAACTGTTAGATGAACTTAGCTTGCAATGACTTCAGTTATTGAAACAGTATCTGCCTCATACATGGAGCTTTTTATTTGTAGATCTCAAATTACTTTCTAAAGGAAGGTGGCAGCATCATCCCATATTACCTGCCATGCAGGTGCACTTCCCATGCCCACACAAGTGCATCAACATTCTGGGATTAACTAATATCATAAAGAAACCATAGTTATTTGCTCCCTTCTCTTATTTTTCCTGTGTTTTTGTTCACTTGTTATCTCTTCTCCTCTCCAACCCCATTCATTTGAATTAACTTGCCCTGGCTATATGATCGATAGGAAAGATTAGACAGTAGAATACATCTATGTCTAAATGTGGTTGCCACTCAGGAACATGTATCTCTGCATCCATTTTGTAACTATTTATTTGATATTACTTTTAGCAATGTTTATGGAGACATGCACTGACAGCTAAAAACAGATAATTGGTGCTGGTAGACAAAACAGTGGTGCTACAGGATCACACAGAAGAACTACTGGTGGGTATTCTAAGAAGCTTAAAAATATTTCAAGATTATATAAAAGTTCAATTTCCATGAGACATTCTTTTACTTTTGGATCAGGATTCAGTAAGTAGTCAGTCATTAGCAGACTGGTTTAGCTGATATAAAAGAACCATGGATGTTCCTTAGGTGGTTGTGGTTATTCTATTATTCATAATTTCTGCCTCTAAACTTTAAACCATAGACCTATAAAACCTTTTAAGATTATAAATTATTCAAATAATCAAGAGACATAGTCAGCTGGGGAAATTTTAGCACTATTGACTTCAGTGGAAGTGAGGGATCTACTGACTTTAATGGGGATATGACAATTTTCACACCACCTGGGGTTCTGCCACCAGTTATCTAAGCATAACCTGTTAACATCTGATAGATATGTTCTCATCATCTGATGTTTTTAATTTCATTAATGTAATCTGTTAATTCTATTGTAACTTCAGTCAAAATAAATGAAGCTGAGAATTTCATAGACCCTTTATGCATACTCCTGAACTTACCAGTCACTGCACTGTCGTCAAGTATTTCCCCCCATTTTTGAAACTCTGTGCGAATTTTTGTAAAGAGTCTAATTTCATTTCCAATTAAATTTTCTTCTCCTGCCACTGAACTCACGATGTCTTGATTAAAGAACTTGATTTTCTGTAATGAAATTTTAAAGAAAATACACTCAAATTCTGTGAAGGCAGCATAAGCAAGGAACAGCAAACATGATTCTATTTTCTTTGTTGATCAAGGGTATATTTTTCTAAATTCCAGTTAGATTTATTGAAAGTGAATGAAGGTTGATGGATTTGTACAGTTATCACCGAGGAACCTCTTTAGATTCGCAGACCCACTACTACTGGTGAGGACATTCAAAAAGAAAAAGTATCCAACTTAATGTGCAGATCCCCCATTGAGACTCCAGGCCTAGCAGTTAGAAAAATTACTGCCACCTTATATTTATAAACTGAGGATGTATATTATCAAAATCATATAGACAACCAGGGAATGCTATAATGTCATGTTGACCAAGTTCCTTCTGCCACTGAACTGTGAGGGAAGTAAATGAAATTTGCGCCGCTTTTGACAACCACAATCTAAGTCTTAATTCACCACATTTCTCTTTACCCCTAAAAGCTAAACTAACATCAACCAAGATTTTCAGAAACTGATGCCTAAAGTTAGGTTCCCAAACCCAAATTTAGGCACTTGTATAAGTGGCCAGATTTTGTGAGAGAGGCTGGGTGCCCAGCGTTTCTGAAAATCAGATCGTATAGGCACCTAAATGTGGCTTGGAGATATCTCATTTTAACCATCTCTGTTTTAAAATCTGTTTCATTTTTTCCCCCCAAGTTTACTGCTCCTACCAGCCCTTGAGTCCAAAGTTATCTAGTTATCTGCAAGGACAGCAGTTATACAAACTTCTCTCGCCACCTTCTGTGCATGTGCCTCAGTCCTGTTCTGGTGGAGTAGCTCATTCTCAGCACTCATTTACTCTTGGGCTTCAGGTTTGTTTTTTCCTTACTATGAACATTTGTCCCCGGAGAACTACTGAGACCAGCAACTCCTCATTTCATACAGACCACTAAGGAACTATCACAACAGTAGTGACAAATCTTCCAAAGGCCCAATAACAATAGCTAGGCTGGATAGCAGCTGCCATACCCTATTCTTCTTTTGTTAGTGTCATTTCTCACACCAAGATGTGGGCCTGTTGGAAGCCAACTAGGTGTGGGTATAAAGATTTGAAGCCTTTGACTTATTAATTTCAGCTGTTCCTATCCTGAATTACCCTGAAACTTGTATTATGGAACCAGAAGCCTTGGCTTTCTCAGGAGCTCATTGTCTATCATTTCTTATTAATATTATATATGGAATGGGGAAACCAGGTCCTTTTGTATTGCTGCCTATGTGAACTCAAAGGGGTTAAACCAGAGTGGAGTTGGAAATTGTACTAGGAAATAAAACTGGATTAACAGATCAGACATCTTCAGGTGCACAGTCCTGGCAGATAAGAGCAATGGGGCCATTACTGGGGATGCCCCTTCCAGACACCAGTGAAATGCACAGGTTCTGTTTTGCCAAAGCAGAGCCCTCAGAGACTCTAGGGGTGTGTCCACCCGAGAGTTTTATTTTGAAACAACAGCTGTAGTTTTGAAATAAAACTTGCCACGTCCACATGACATTTTCTTATCTCAAAATAAGGACCTTCCGTATTTCGAAATAAGGAAAGTCATTTCGATATAATAAAACCTAGTATTATATCAAAATGACTGGTTATTTTAAAACTGTGGTTTCAAAATAACCCGTCTGGCTCTGTAATATCGATATGCCTGGCATATCGATATAACAAGTGAACTTCCTCCCAGGGTGCATAGCACCCTGGAAGGCCCACACCCCCCCAGCACCCTGGGGGTTCTGCAGGCCCGGCGGGGTGGCTGTGGCCACAGCCGCAGCTGCGGCTGCGGCTGCTCACCCCGCCACCGGCTCGGGGGGGGCCTGTAGCCCTGGCAGGGTGACTGCAGCCGTGGCTGCTCACCCCACCACCAGCTCGGGGGTGAGCTGCAGCCCCCCCTGAGCCAGCGGCAGGGTAAGCAGCCGCAGCTGTGGCCACCCCACCAGGGCTGCAGCCCCCTCGAGCCAGTGGTGGGGTGAGCCCCCATACCTCTGGCCACCCCGCCATGGCTGCAGATCCCTGGAACGGGCCATGAGCCAGCTTCCCCGACCATTCCCCCCAAGGCGGTGGGGCACTCGGGGGGCCAGCAGTTCCCAGCAGTGGAGCCCCAGGGCACTGGGGAGCCTTGTCCAGACCGGCTCCCAGCGGCTGCAGCTGCTCAGCCCGGGGGCACTTGGGAGCCGGTTGGACCCGGCTCTCTGTGGCCGCTGGGGTGCCCCAGATCCCCTGCCCCGCTGCCCCCAGGGGGAACGGAGACGCAGAGCAGGGAGATCCCTCCCCTGGGGGCTGTTTTCCCCTGCCTGGCTCTCCAGAGGAGAGCCAGGCTTGGGATTGGGTGGCAACATGGCCTGCCAGGGCCCATGTTGCCACACCTCCCAGGGTGCCCCTGTCAGAAAATTGAAATAGCATGTCCATACACAGGGCATGCCATTTCAATTGGAGGGGAATAACTTATTTTGAAATAAAACACTTAATTCAAAATGACTTATTTCAAATTTAAAAAAATTAATTCAAAACAAGTTATTTCAAAATGACTTATTTCAAAATAAAACTTCGTGTGTCAACATAGTCTATGAAAGGGTGAGGTCATCAAGTGATGGGGGAGGTGACATGGCCCTGACTGTGTCTGTCAGACAGCTGACAGGTCAGATTCAGAGGGAGCATGTTGCACACAATGTAGATTGGTTGTCTCAACGCAGATGGAAAGAAGCCAGACCTGCCGGAGCAGTGAACAGAGAGCTTAAGCCTATGGAATGTAAGGGCCTAAGGGAATGTGTGTGTAAGTCTCTGCTATTGTATGTCTGCTTCCGAGTCCTGTGATTGCTTTCTTCTGAAGAAGCTGTTTCTGTCTTTCTGCAAACACAGGATCTGAGAGAACTCTGACAGAGCTCAAGCCCAGCTGGACTTATTTGATAAATCATAGTTGGGAGCCAGGAAGGTGTAACCTGGAGCCCCAGTCAGAGTGAGTGGATCACAGCATCCCATCCTGAGAAGTGGAGGCATGGGCTTGCATCTTCAAAGGGGGTGCACTTGGAAGAGGGTCTCTAGCAGAAGACTATCCATGAACTGTGGGAACATCCATCCACCACAGTGGTCTCAGACTTGACAGCCAGAAGGGACCATCATGTTCTAGTCTGTTTTCTTGCACATCACAGGCCACCAACCCTAACCTGCCTGTTCCAATAATACGTACCTAACTTCTAGATGGAGTTCATAATGAAGAAATAGGTGGAAGAGCTTCAAAATGGTCCCCATGAGCCAAGCACACCCGGAGTTTAAATCCATGGCTGCACTTTGGGTTGGTCTTATGTGTGTAGTAAGCAATGAAGTAAGCCCTGCACAGTATTGACAGCAGAAATGAATTTGTTCTTTTTCGAAATTTCTGATTTTGATAAGCTTAAGAAAGTTTAGCGATTATTCAGATCTTTGCCATGCAACAGAACCAAATTCATATTTATACTTACATCTATTAGGAAAAACAGTTTCTCGCCTTCTGCTTTTGGTATCTCTTTGCCATACTTGCGTAACTCTTGAGTTGCTACTTGAAGCTGAATGTTTATTTGCTCTTCTAAAGTGGGCAAAGATTTCTAAAGGAGAAAAAAAAGTACAAAAGTATTTGGACATATTGGACAACTCCATTCCGTTTGAAAAAACAAAACATTTCCAAGTGTGATATGACAATATACATATCTTGCACTGCCCTCAGTAGCCCAGGTAAGCTTTGTAATCTTAGAAAAACACAGAACACCCAACATTGCCTGTACTGAGAAAAGAAGGTTTAGGCTATGTTCACACAGGGAGGGCTTGTTTCGAAACAACTTGTTTCGAAATAACATGTTATTTTGAAATAAAACTGTGTCCTCGAAATAAGCAAAAAACAGGAATCAAAATAGCATTTCCACAGTGTGGACTTGCTATTTCGATCCAGGGGCAGTGCAGCATGGGAGATGTGGCAACATGGCCATCTCCCTGGGCCACGTTGGTGGCCATGTTGCTAGCCAATCGCATAAAAGCCAGCCTCGGCCTCACTTCCCTGTCCAGTCAGGCTAGCAGCACGCTGCAAGCAATGGACTCTGCCCGGCTGCCTAGACAGCGCTGTGCAGTACCCAGCCCCTCGGAGCGCATGCAGGGTCTCCGGCACATGTGGGAGACTCTGTGGAGCCTGAGGCTGACTGGCCTTTGCCAGAGGAGTACATGCAGCTCATCCACAGGGCCGAGCTACTGCCCCTACCCCCCCCATGCCTCGCTGCATCTGGGCGCGGGAGACCAGCGCCGACTGGTGGGAGAGGGTCGTTCTGCGCACCTGGGGTGACGACCTGTGGTGGCAGAACTTTAGAATGAGCAGGGCCAGCTTCACCCACCTGGTCAGTGAACTCGCCCCGCACCTGCACCACAGGGACACCCCCATGAGGCCCGCCATCCCGGTGGACAAACGAGTGGCCATCGCCCCATGGAAAATTGCCGCTCAGGAGTCCCACAGGGAAGTGGCGCATCTGTTTGGCGTCAGGAGGTCCACAACCAGCACTATCCTCCTCGAGGTCACCAGGCCCATCAATCGTGTCCTCTTGTGGTGCCTGGGGAGATGTGGGGACCTGCAGGACACCAGGCCCGGGATGGCCACCCTTGGCTTTCTGAACTGTGCGGGGATCCTGGACAGCACACACATCCCTGTGTGCGCCCCGGAGCACAGGGCTGCGGTGTACTGGAACCACAAGGGCTATCATTCGGTGATTATGCAGGCCCTTGTGGACCACTGGGGCCTGTTCCAGGATTGCTATGTGGGGTGATCAGGGAGGGCCCATGACTCCAGGGTCCTCTGCAACTCTGCCCTGTACTGGGGCATGGAGGCGGGCACCCACATCCCCCCTCACACCATCCACCTTGGGGGAGTAGAGGTGCCCATCCTCATAGTGGCGGACGCGGCCTACCCCCTGCGGCCCTGGCTTATGCGCCCGTACGCTGGGCCACTCGACCCCAGCCGGCAGCTATTCAACCGCTGCCTGGCCCGCTGTCGACAGATGGTCGAGTGGGCATTCGGACGCCTCAAGACATGGTGGAGGTGCCTGCTAACCCGCCTCCACCTCGCAGAGCGGAGCCTGCCGCAAGTCATCGCGGCATGTGCAGCGCTACACAATTTCTGTGAGCAGCAAGGGGAACCCATCCCACTCGCATGGGAGGCTGAGGCCCAAGTCCTTGCCAGGGACTATGAACAGCCAAGATCTCTGCCGACCCAGGAGCAGCCATCTGCGCGAGCCCTCTCCATCTGTGATACCCTCTGGCTCGCCTTCGCCGCGGAGGAACACTGAGGGCCAGGCCTGCCCTGCACCACAACACCATCTGCCCCGTCCACCCACAGCCAGCTCCCACCCATCCACCCGCACTGCCAACCCCCAGCAATAAAAACACAGACAACCACAAATACCTTTCAAGGGATTTATTCACAAACAGGGAAGGGATGGGGGCGATACAGGATGGGGCAATGGGGGGGGGTCCAGGGGAGAGAGCAGCAACTTGGGAGGGGACAGAGGTGAAGAAGTCCAGGGGGCAGGGGGGAGGTTAAGCAAGGCCTGTGGTAGGGTCTGGGGGGGGCATGCCCCGCCCGTGCCCACGGCCGCCCTCCACCAGCCGTCGTTGCTGTGGCGGTCCAGGCGGTGATGCCTCTTCGCAGCATCGGGGCACCGGACTCTCAGCCAGCTCCCTCATGGCTGTGGCCTGCTCTGAGATGGCCGCTGGCAGCCATTCCGCCAGGAGCTCAAGCGGCCTTGCAGCCCTGTCCTCCATGCTTGCGAGGTGCTCCAGGGCGCGGAGTCCAGCCGCCTGCTGCTGCACCTGCTCCCGCTGCCAGGCCTGGGTGGCAGCGTGCATCTCCTGGCCCAGCTCCTCTAGGCTCTCCAGGAGCTCGCTGCGGGTCCGGGGGGCCCTCCGCCATCGCCGGGGTGCCCTGGTGCTCAGGCGTTGGGGTCTGGGTGTGGGTGGTGGCCCCCGGGGAGGAGCTCTGCGATGTGCTGCAGGGAAGCAAAACACACAGTTGGTCCCTGCCACCTGCTGGCCCTGTCTGTGTGCACCTGTCTGCAGCACACACCTCTGCCCTGACTGTCAGCAGGTCCCAGGATGCCGTGGGACATTGCCCTGGGGTAGGGCTCCTGGTCCCCAAAGCCTCGGAAGGAGGCCAGGACAGTACCCGAAGGAGGACATTGGAGGACCCTGGGCAAAATGGTTGTCTGGCCGGGGTGGTCATCAGGGTTTAAGGCGCCCTGGAACACTTTCCCATATAAATCAGTATTCTATGGCAGTCCAGGATCCTTCAACCCCTATGGGAGAAAGCCTGACAAACCCCTGTATTTTGAACTGCCTGCCAGACAGAGAATGTGAGGATAAAAAGAAGAACAGAGCAGTAAAAAGGGGACCATGTTCTCCTTTCGCCAGACATCTGGGAACCATACCCTGGCAGCACCATGCTAGTGGTGCCCACAAGGGTGGGCTGGACTCAGCCACACCTTGCTCTAGGGGTCTCCCGAGGCCACTTGCCAGTGGTGTGGCCCGCCTGCTCTCCACCCCACCCAAGATGCTGCTGCATCTTTCCCAGCCAGTCCCTGGTCACCACCCCTCAGCACACACAGGCCTGTGACCCCGGTGCCACCTGTCTCTGTGGGACCCGTGGCCAGGGGGGCCCCTCTGCGCCCGCCAACCCTGGGCCCTACCCGCCCCAGTCCCTGGCCCTGGCCTCCTTGCATCCCGGGACCTGCTGGACAGGCCCAGCCCTGTGTGCCTTCGTGGGGGGAGGGGGGGCATACTTACCCACGGGGGCTCCGGAGGTGCGCTGCGATGTTCCAGGGTCAGACTCGGAGCCCGGGGCAGTGGTCGGCCCCTGCTCCTCCGGGCTGGTCCCCGCCTCCACACCCACAAATAGCTCTGGGGTGCTGGGGCTGGCCTCCGCTGCTGGTGCTGCTGCGGCTGGAGATGTTGGAGCCCGGTGCCTCCGGGCCCGACGAGGGGCTCTGATGCCCTCCTGAGGTGTCCACAGCCTCAGTGGGGAGACCGCTGGGCTGTGGCCCCAGGAAGGTATCCAGGGTCTCAAAGCGGGGGCACGTGGCCTGGCTCCCAGGCCCCTGCAGTGCCCGGGCATCCTGGGTGCAGGCATGGTCTTGCCGCAGGCTCTTGATTTTACTCCGCACCTGCTCTGTGGTGCGGGGGTGTCCTTGGTCAGACATCGCAGCAGCTATGTCCGAATAAATGTCGCGGTTCCAGTGGCTGGCCCGGAACCATGCCATTATATCTGGCTGCTGCCAGATGCCCAGGAGGCAAGTAATATCCTCCTGGGTCCACACAGGGGCCCTTTGGCATCCTGCAGCTGAGGGGCCTGGCTGCTGGGACATGGCTGGTTTTCAGATCCCTGCCTGCCACGCAGCCTGACAGGCACGCCCAGGCAGGGACTTCCCCCAGGGCGCTGTGCAGCCTGGGAGGAAGGGCAAACGGTTATTTCGAAACAACTGTTGTTTCGAAATAACACGTCCGTAAACAGCGTTGTTTTGAAACAACTCATTTCAAAACGAAACGAGGTTTAAGCCATTTCGAAAGAACGATGGCCATTTAGAAACAAGCGGTTTGCTCGTTTCGAAATGGCCGTGCGTCATGTGGCCATGGCAGTTCTTATTTCGAAACAACCTCTGTTGTTTCGAAATAAGAAGTGTGTGTGAACATACCCTTAAAAAGAGAGCTGTTCTTCAGTTATTTTTTGCATTAAAAGGAAAATTTTTTAAAAAGCATTATTTCTCTTGCTGGTTTAGTGCAAGATCAGCGAGAGAGAACCAGTGCACCTTAAAACCACTTTTTCACTAAACAGTTGTTTATGAAAAGCACACATAGTACCTAAATGTATTTTCTGTTTATTTGATATAAATTATTCAGGCTTCCAAAAAGTTGAGAATGACAAACAACAAAAACAGCGAGAGCCCTGTGGCACCTTAGACTAACAATTTCTTCAGGCATAAGCTTTCGTGGCTCCAACCCGCTTTTTTAGATGCGACTAAGTGGGTTGGAGCCAACAAAAGCTTATGCCTGAAGAAACTGTTAGTCTATAAAGTGCCACAGGGCTCTTGCTGTTTTTTCTGTACACAGACTAACATGGCTACCCCTCTAGAATGACAGTTATCTCTATTTAGTACTATTTATCCATAACTCTCAAAGCACTTTACATAGGAAAGCAAATTAATCTCTTCTTTAAAAGGCAGAAAAACTGAGTCACACAAAGATTAAATGATTTGCCTGTGGGTAAATAGTGAGTCAGCAGCAAACCTGAGACTAGAATACCGCTCTGTGTCAGTCAAGGTGAAAGTATTTTGAATTTGACCCATAGTTTCACTCGGGGAAGACCTGATTCAGTTCCAAAGATGTTTGCAATTTGTCAGTAGATAGGAAAAGTCCAAGTATTTCCCTTGGGTTGGCAACTGAAGTGCAACATCAGTTCTTTGCCCACCTCTACACCTGACGGCCATGCCAAGGTTCACTGTAGTGGGCCATGTATTTAGATTGCCATCAGGCAGGGTAATTAAAGACTGTTCCCAGAAATAGTTTCCAAGACTGCAGAATTGGCTCTTTAGTTAAAATAAATAAATAAATAAATAAAAGTTACTGATTTAACCTAGTGTAAGGTGTTTGTTTGTTAGCTTACATTAATGTGTTCCACAAGCTCAGTTGTCAGTTTCTCTGCCAAAACAGGGATAGTGGCCTTGTTTTCATCCAGAAGAATTCTGAAATGGAATAAAGAGCTTAAATACAGACAACTCACTTTGCAGGACAAGAAAGCAATGTCTTTGCTAGTTCTGCAAGTCATTGCCAGTGAAGACTTCTGATCAAGCAGGGAGAATGCTAGTGCTGGTGCAGACATAGCCTCACTACATCCTGACAAATCCACCTTTATGCATGGTTAAATTTGAAATTGAGCTGTTTGCTGAACAGACTCAGAGTAGAAAAATGTTCAGAACTAGAGCTTCAGAAAGAGATCAGGAGATAATACAGCTATTGCTGCATTATAAGAATATTTTCTGCTATATGTGGGAAGGATACTGATTCAGAACCAATTACAGGTTCAAGAATTCTTTTTATACAGTAAGTGCTTTGTGGAAACCAGTATTCTCCTGACACAGACTACAAATGCCACCAGACTCCTTGCTTGTTTTACATCTTTCCTGTGAGTTTCACCATACTTTCTAGTGGACATAATTATGTGCATTAATACCTGACCCAGCATGCACTCTACAGTACGTGCTTACCTTAACTTAACTGGGACTGGTTCAGAGTTAAATGGTCAGCATCTATTTAAATGGTTTTTCTGGATCAGGCCTTAAATCACATTTTAGTCTCACTAGAAATTCAGTTTAATTGAAACTATTTGACATGGAAGCTTTTTCTTGCATTTTCGAAAACTATCAACCCAAATAATGCAAAAACTGAACAGTTAAAGATCTACTCCAAGATAAATTTAAGGATAATTCTCACTGTGGACCTAATCCAAATCTGATGGGGATCAGAGGGACTCTTCACTGATTTAAATGGACTTTGGATCACAACCTTTAATTGTTTGAAAACTACCTAAAATGTTCATGCTCCTCAAAGAATGCTCTCTCCTTCTGGATTGCAGAGGCCAGAGTCAGATTGTCATGAATATCTTGCTGCCCACGACATTTAACAATCATATAACCTTTCCTCAGGTGGATGACGAGGTTTCGAACTATATCAACAACTGATTCCTCAGTTCCTCTGTCCACCAAATCTGGTTTTGTCAGGATCCCTGTGATGTAATAGGATGAGAAAATTAGACAAGCACAGAAATCAGAGATGGGAAAGATCTAGTAGGGTCTCATCACCCAACACAGGATTATTCCTAATGGCAGATGCTAAAGAGACTTCAGTGGTCCTGTAGGTTTCATTTTCCCTCTATTCTTCTGTCCTCCCCCACTTTTTTTAGGCCCATTTTAGGGAAGTCAAATTAATGAGATTTTAGAACATTAACTTTTCATGTTTTCTCTTTGCAAGATGTTTACAGGCATAGCATCAAAGGCAGTCAGGCCCCAAAGAGCTGTCCCTTTAGTCAAGGGTTCCCTTGTGTTGGTCTATGTTATTTCATAGAGGCTGTTCTTCCCTCATAGTGGGTAAGTCTCCACAGGATTGGGGGAAGGTGGGAAGGCTATTTGTACTCTATGACCTACTTTCTCCTGTTAGTATTTTTAAAATTATGTCTTACCTAGTGTTCTTTCTCCCTCAGGGTCCACCTCCTGAGCCATTTTCAGCGCCTCAGTTGTTGCGATATCGACATTACTTGGCACCACTACCAAATTTATTGTCTCTTGCTTAGTAATAAATTTTCTAATTAGCTTTTTGATCTGGAATCAAATACGGTAAGAAAGAAATGCAATAAAGTTCAATGTGGCATATCATTGGATGCCAGGCTTCTCACCATCTGACTAGGTGGAATGTCATGCACACAGTGACTGCAATCATGTTAGTGGCTAATGTGCATATATCAGCATCTTTAGCCTCTAAAAACAAGCAAGGAGTCCTGTGTCACTTTTAAAGACAAATTTATTTATCACATAAGCTTTCATGCATCCTTTTCAGCCACCTGGAGGACAAAGTGGGATTTTCTCCCACAAAAGCTTATGCAATAAATAAATGTTAGTCTTTAAAAGTGACACAGGACTCCTTGTTTGTTTTGCTGAACTAGAGTAACATGGCTACCCCTTTGGAACATGTATTCAGCCTGATTATCTAAAGGTAATCCAAAGTGTAACATACCCAGAACAGACTTTTTATATCAACTTATGAAAGAGTCATAACAATTTACTAGTCCAGGTAGAAAAAAGGTGTTACTGCTAGGCACTGGCCAGTGAGGCCCATGCACCAAACCCATACTGGACAGTGCCCTGAGCAGCAGCCTGCTTTGCTTCTCCCCTTTCCTCCTTTGCAGCCATGCTGGTACTGCTCATACTCAGCATAGCAGTGGGCCAGAGGGCAGCCTGGCCATTAAGAGGATGGAGGGGCTGGGGCTTGGGGGCAGGCCAGTGTTGTGGGGTGGCACATCACAGGACCAGCTCAGTGCAAGGTGGGGCAGACTGGAGTTGTAACACAGCACAGGCTGCTGGTGCTCTAAGCTAGCAGGCCCCTCATAATCCAGGGACTGGGCTGCAGCCCCTAAAGACCCTGCCCTAAAGCCCAAGGTCTAAAGAGGGCCCCACCAGCCCAGCGTACTGCTGGCCTGCGCTGCCCCACAATGCCAGCCTGCTGGGGACAGTGCCCTACACCTGTTTATGGTGCACGGGCTGAAAATGCTAACAAGATTTTACTTGCATTAAAAGTAAAGCAAGTTGAATTGTCTACATGTACAGGTAGAAAAAAGTTGGATTATACAGACAGAGCAATTTTAAGGCTAAATACAGCTGTCTCAAAAGTATACCTATCAAAAGAAAGCAAAATGTCTTGTCTTTGCTCTTCAGTGAGATCTGAAGAATAAATCAAATGGACATGAAACTGGGCTACTCCTCCCCCACCCTGTGTCTGATTCCAAACTAAGAGGTTCCTGTAGCTTTGTGTTGTGTTGCCAGAATCACACAGATCTACTTGTATTGAATTCGTATAATTATCACATCTAAGTTTCCACAAGTCTTCCCTTGTCTCCTATATTTGCCTTCAGCACCATTTTCTGTCATGTTCAAAAAGTAAGCTACTTCATCCATCCTTACTTTGCATCAGAAGAACGCAGGCAATTCAGGATAGCTGACATGCTACTGCTGTCATACTTACCATTACATTGCAGATAAAATACATAGAGTTGTACAAGTTAATATATTAATTTCAATCACAAATGGGAACTATGGCTTTTCTGCAGACTGGCTGGATAAGGAAGCCTATTCGTATTATCTTTGATTTGTTATGGTTGATTTTATTACCTACAATACATAGCACAGCCATTTATCATTCGTAACATTTGTCAGTTCCCTGCATCTCTCATTACAATGGTAAATTTATTGTGAGGGCAACATGCATAATACATAAATCTGCTGTGTCTTCCCATCTACCACTCAAACTCCTGCTAACATTCCTAGGACCAAGTGACAAGTGACCTTTTTTTTGCAGACTTTGTATTTGAATTACAAAGAAGTCTTTTAGGAAAGGTAAATGAAATTTTTTTGAAAAAAAGATAGGAAAAAAAATTCACTTTTTTATTGTTTCATTTTCTTTTTCACTCCATAAACTGTTTTGCCAGGCTCAGGAAAAAAAAAATGGGTCCAATACAGCTCTCATTTACACTGTTGTAAATTCTTAGTAACTGCAGAAGTTAGAATTTGATCCATTGTGTGTGGAAGGACCAAAGTTAAATTAATGGAGCCAGTTAGTCCTTTCATTACTTTACACCACGATCCTCAGTTATAGAACAATACACTGGATAGGGATTTCTTAGTTATGCGCCATCCTTTGCTGAATTTCACCCGTAGACTTGACAATCGTATTTTACTTTATGTAATCCTCTCTTTTCAGCACTTCCTCCAGCGATAACTGTCCTGCCTGCTGTCTACACCATCTTTAATTGTGGCTATGAGGCAAATTAACTGTAGAACATTATTGCTTTGATCCTCAAGCAAACCTCCTGTTTAAGATAACTTGCACATTAAATCTCTTTTGCTGTAACTTAATTGTTTCCTAGCTCAGAACATACACGTGCATTACCTGTTCTCCAATGTCTTGTGGCTGATTCCCTACAGCCACCCTAGCAATCCCTGGAAGATCAATCAGCGTCAGATCTGGAACATTTGGGGAACTAATTTCTAAGGAAATTAACTCCTGGCTAATGCCCACTCCTTCACCAGCCATTGCATTCTGGGCTACAAAGGAAGAAAGAGGAAGACAAGAAAAGCAAAAAGTTTAGAAACTCCTGTGAATTTCATATTAGAACATACCAGCAGTGGAAATCTCCTGTTACCACCTTGGTAATGGTGGTTTTTTCCCCCTTTTTTTTTGCTCTAAAGAAAGGCATTTTGCTACCCAATCCTGCCCATGTAAAAATTAATTACATAAAACAATCAATGGAGCATGAATGAACTCCTTTGCAGGATATGGTGTTAATAATTGAAAAATAACATTTTCTATGAAGGAAAATTTCAGAAATCAATGTGCAAAAACTGTGCACAGAGACGCTTATAAAAATAGAAGGATACAATAAAATGCTTAGAAAAGATTATTACATGTTCTATAACTGCATAAAATCAGGCAGAGATTAAGCAATTTATCCAAAAATCACATAGACAATCACTGGCAGAGCTATGAGTAGAATAGAAAGATACTGAGAATCCATATTCTGATTTAGAGGGTGTTGTGTGTGGTTAAAGCAAACACCATCACAGAAACCTGCAAATATGTTGAATTGATTTGTCAATTCTACATAACTACATCATTTTACAGCTGTGTATTGCTGTTATTTCTTGATGGCAAAGACAGTCTCAGGAGAAACCACAAGAAGCATCATTACCCAAGTTGACTTGTGTCACTTACCTCGCTCTTTGCAATTTTTCAAACTATTTCTTCAAAAACCTCAGAAACTAAATATACACTATGATGTTGTACAAAAGGAAAAAGTGAACATGTATATAACCTACCACTGTTACAAAACTACCATAAATATTGTACAAAGAATGTCACGTAAGGTATCACCGGAAAACTTATAAACTGCAAAGTATGATAATCCTGTTTACGTACATCTCTCATCTTTGCATTTGAAGTTAAAAATACATGACAAATATTCATCTCAAATGTGTTATGTTCCTGGGTATCACCTTCCAGTCAGATTTCCATCAGGACTAGATCGATGGGGTCATTGAAGAGAGACTCAATTCACCCAATGAGACCCTCCTGGAGACATTTCAGAGGTCACTGAGGTAGTAGCTGCTCAGTGACTGAGCAAGACATGTAACCTAAGGATCCATCTTTTTTGCCTGTAACTTTTTCAGGAACATGTACTCAAAGTATGGATTGTGATAACACTGTCTTCATTCCTGCTTCACAACCCTCTGGACTGTGATTTTTTACAAGAAAGCATTGAACAAGGGACTGATAACCCCCAGCTTGTTTGAGTGATCCAGAGAGACATAAGCTCACAGACCTAGCACTATGATCCTGCCACACAGAGTCTAAAACCAGTTGTAATGAATACAATCCCTTCTTAACACATTTAATAACTCTTTTTTACAGTGTAGGATAAGTTTCTCAGCAGTTGTAGCCACTTAGGCACAGCGACATATTCTTAAAAATAAACTATATGACCAATAGCAATCTGTGTACCCATGCAAGCTAAAACAACACGGACAATGAAACCTTAAGCTTCATAGCATAAGTTAATAGCCATTAAAGGTAGGAGAGATGTTTTCTCCCTTCATATACACTGTACAAAAAGGTAATGTCATGTTCACTTTTCCTCATCCTATAGCATGCTAGCTATTTGCCAAAGGCAAGTGCAAGCTGATGATTTAGAATAGATGAACTATGGCCTAAATTGGTCTGCAAAATCCTGGACCAAATCACTTTTGATAAAAATGCTGTCACATCATTGAGATTCATGATTTGTGCCAGTTTATTCCAGCTGTGAATTTGACTCCCTGTGTTCTCAGCAGTTATCAGGATGTTCATTTGGGAAATGTTATGCTGCCTAGCAGAAAGAAATAAAAAGATATAAAGAAAGAGGATCTGAGTAATTAAATCAGAGTGGAATAAATAGCACTCACCTTTTCTTATTTCCTTTTCCACCTCTGAGGGATCATGGAGTTCTTCAGTTATATCTCGATAACCAATACTCCCTTTCCACTCCTGCTGAGGAGCCAGTTTTTTCAGTTTGAGCACTAAGGGACATCTGGTAACAATACCTACAGCGGTTCATAATGAGTTAATCCTGTTAATGATCACCCTTCCAACAGAACATACTACAGAACATAGCTTTTCCCCACACAGAAGAATGCCCAAAGCTTTTTAATGTGTTCACTGAGCTCATGCACTACAGGATACCTAGGAGCTGGAAAAGCAGGTCAGCCACTGGTAGGGCAATGAGTAAAGCAATCTTAGGTGTATGCAGTGGACATATTTTAGAAGTTTATTCTGTTTTGAAGGAGTTCATATTTATTTGAAAGCTATTTCATATGCCGCAGAATCTCAGTGTTACAAACGGAGTTATGAACTGACTAGTCAGGCACGCACCTCATCTGTATAATGGGATTGGAAAACACAAATCCTTTAACAACTGTACTCAAGAAATTCAATGGGGCATCAAGACTTCAAAGAGAAATGGCTGAATTAGAACTGATATGCAGATTTGATTGTGTGAAAGCAGGATTAAATTTTAACGATGGATTCTTTTCCCATTACAACAGGTGATTTAACTTCACCTTCCTCTATGTGCTGTTTCCCAGTGTTTGAATCTTAACTGCTTTTACAGTGTGACCTGATCTCATATGTCTTACACTCCTCCACATTTATTTTCATCCCATTCTGTTTGTTCCACCATCTTCAAAGCATCTGATGAAGTGGGGTTTTCTCCCACAAAAGCTCATGAGATAAATAAATTCATTAGTCTTTAAGTGCACAGGCTCCTTCCTTCATTAACAAATTCTTTCAGTTTCTGTCAGGGATGAATCTAAACCTACCTTTCAATTTCCCCAGACTGACCGGAATTAGGAATACCAGGCAGAAAAACACCACTGAGACTCAAGAAGTGTCAGACTTCTGAGATGAAAAGCTGAAGGGTAAGTTCTTACCACTGCCTCTAGGAAGAGCCACTCCAGACAAGGCTTCTAGCACTGAACTTTTTCCCGAACTCTGGTCACCTATTACTGCAATTTTTGGCAAAGCCAGGTCCTTTTCTACTCCAAGTGCTCTCAGGGAGTCAATGAGATCAATACAGGGACGGATCTTCTCCTCATATTGGTTGTACAAAGAGTTTTCTGCTTTCTGTTAGGAAAGCATTACAGTACAATTAATTTGAGCTTGTTTCACATAAATCCAGCAAAATTAAACATCTCTATGCAATAAAAGCTAATCATCATCAGCACGTCATGCCTCACACCACTGTAGCACTAGCTTTGTAGTATGAGCTACATGCCTACAGTAATATTCTTGACAAGATAAAAACATTTCCATAAATTCAGCAAAACTTAGCTAATTTGCACCAATGGATGAAATAGCTGTTGTAAATTGCTGAACTTGAGAAGTAATAGCAAATACGTGAAGATAATAAGAAAAGCAAGAATAAACAGTAAAATGTACTTTGTTCAGTTATTTTATTTCTTCTCTTTTTTTAACAATGCAATATAATGTGCTAGTTCACATGTTGCAGTATGTATAATAATAGAGGTCTTAATAATAAGAAAGATCAGTAGTACATTATCCCTAATAAATTGTGTGTGTTCTGGAGAAATCTACCATTTGTACACAAGTCCAAGTGTGCAGGGATAAAGGAGATCCCACTTTAATTTCTTTGTGAACTAACAGCTAGTAAATATCCTTTAGAGATCATTATGTTGATCCTTCCTCCACCTTCTTGTTTCCACAGAAGGCTATTGTGTCTGGGAAAATACTTCAAAGAATAAGCCTTTTTTTTTTTTTTAGACAAAGATGATTACTTGATGTCACTTGCTGCTTCATGTACCACATGTTGTGTAATATCATACAAGGATTTAACTTTTCTGAAACAAAATTGGCTCTTTATTAGAGCCATTTACAGTGCTGCTCAGTTACATCTTAGCTTCCCTAACTGTGCCCACAGACTTGACTTCATGGGGCCAACTCCAAATCCTTCCTTCCACCAATCTCTCTTCAGGTTTCAAGCAGGTTACTGCACTTAAAATATTCATGCCACTTTAAGGAAACTAGCATTTTATGATTAAACAGGTTAGGCAGCTTGCTATCTTAATTTAACATTTGGAATCTTGGTATAGAGAGAAAAAACCAAGGTTTATCTTTCATCCTGAATTACAAACACTATTTCAGAAAACAAAAGTCAAAATGCAAATATAGAATATTCATCTTTAGTAATAAGACAATACTTAACAGTAGCTGAAAGTGTTTTGAACCACCAATTATAATCACAAAGCTTATAATTTAACTGCTTTATTACTTCTCACATAAACTTTAATCATATCTATTCTGGTTTTCTCAGTATTAAATATAGGAAATAGAAATAGCAAGATTGCTATTTAGTATCAGTTTCTATTGAAGCTCATGTAAAAGATCAAAAAAGCCAAATCCCACCTGTAAAAATCCACATACTCCTGTACATGAAATGCTTGTGCAAACCTTAGGAGTTACATGACTGAGCACCTGGCCTCCATTCCTGCAACTATTGCCACATGTATTCAGATTTATGAGGTACTATAGGAGTAATGGGATTTACATCTATGCATAAATTTAAATGTGCACATAACTGTTTGTATGCTTGTTGCTCAGACTTGCACACACAATCAGAGACAGAATTGTTTTGATTTGTGCCTGCAAACTGTGTGTGATGTGTGGTCAGACTGCTGAAAATTCAACCTTAAATGACAGCAGCTGAAGATCTATGTGAGGGCTGGTTTTCATGCAGGTGCCAAGTACCAGACTTGCCTTGTTGTGTTGCTCTTGGAAGTCACAGATCTCCTCCTGTTGTTTCATCTTTTCTTGATATTTCTCAGACTCTGCCCCCTGGGCTGCTTCTGCCTCTCTTGACTGAAACATCTGACTCCTCTCTAGAGGTGCATTCTGCAGCCAATGGATAGGCACTGCTGTAATTCCTTTTGACTATAAGCTGCAGTATTGCAGCAGCTTCTTTTGACTGAATTGGGAGCAATCCTGCAAAGCCTGCTTCAGACTGTGTTGGGAGCAAGGCAGCAGCAGCTGTATTTGACTGAGGAAGATGTCCTTCTCCAAGGAATACTTAGGATAGTGTAGCCATTAAGTAAGTTGGAGACTTGGACTGTGCCTGTTTCCTGCACTGTGACTGCTAGCAGCTTGTGTTTTTGCTTGCTAGATGAAGATGAGGAGCAGCCCTGGGACTTGTTCATTAATTGTCCATCACTGAAAAACAAATGTCTGGTCCAGCAATTCTTCTGTACTGCTCCTGAAATGAGAGACAGGCTTGAATAGATCAGCTCTAAAATAGTAATAACAACATTGCCACTGAATAGAATCAAATCATAGGGTTGGAAGAGACCTCATAAGATCATTGAGGCCAACCCCCTGGGGCTTAAACCAAGGCCCTTCTGCATATTAAGCAGAGGTACTAGCCACTACACTATTTGCAGGGTTAGGTCAGCACTCTACTAGTAGCAGCTATTGTAGCTCTTTTCAAGCCAATGGCTGTATGTTGGTTTATCCCAGCTGAGGGCTTGAGGCCTTATTTTACTTCAAATCAAATCATCATCAAATCATATCATAGGGCTGGAAGGGACCTCATAAGATCATCAAGTCCAACCCGCTAGGAATTGAACCCAGGATCTTCTGCATGTTAAGCAGAGGTGTTAGCCACTACACTATTTGCAGGGCTTCTAGCAGAATTCTATGCAAAAAAGTTCTGTGCCAAAAATGAGAAATTCTGCACCCAATGTTTTAAAATTCAGTGCATATTTGTCAGAATAATGCAATATAGTCTTGCTAGTTTCAATGATTTTGGTTACTTAATTCAAAACAAGAGACAGCACGTATATCTATAACAATACAGACAAAATTCAAAGGGGCAGCCATATTAGTCTAGTTCAGTGAAACAAACAAACAAGGAGTCCTGTGGCACTTAAAGACTAACAACTGTACTTATTGCCACTGTTCCTTCTAACGTGCGCAGGCGCACACGTAACAAACCCCTCCCCGCACAGGAGTGTCCAGTTCCCCCGCACCGGGAGGGCCAGTCCAGAGCGGCTGAGGATCAGCCAGGCGAGTGGGGGCGGGGGCGGGCCTGGGGGTGGACCAGCTGTGCAGCTGGGGGAGGGGGGGCTGGGGCTGGACAGGCCCAGGCCGTCAAAGCAGCAGAGGGGGGTGGGGAGCAGGGCCAGGCCAGCAGAGCAGCTGGGCAGGGGGGTGGGCGGGCCAGGGCCGGGCAGGGGCCTGCAAAGCGCCTGAAGATTGGCTGGGAGCTGGTCATGCTTAGGGTTACCAAAAAAACCAAGGAGTTGTGTAGCACTTTAAGACTCCTCCTCTTTCTCCTGCCATCCTCCAGGCATTCCAGCTGCAGTGCTACAAGTGGTTTCGCTTTGCTTTGTTGCTTCGGCTCCTCACCCAGGGCTTCTTTCCAGGCTCCAGCTCAGGTCCTCTCCCCTTTCCCTGCACCTGATTTTGGGGAAGGTTTGATCTTATTTTTTGGAGGGGTTGGGGCTTTTCTTCACCTTGATGGGGTCTCTGAAGTGCCCAGAGAGAAACCTGTGACTGCTTCTTTGCTTTCTGTTTTGCTGCCCTGCTTGGCTTAAAGTCTCTGGGGAGGTTTGTTTCTCTACTGGTTGGGCTAAGCCAGATTTTTATTCCTGCTAATGAATCTTGGCTTTTGACAACAAATGTTTTGTTTAGAGGTCCAACAAAGTTCACTTTTGATTGTGAGGAGGTTTGAATCTGTAAGACTTTCCTTTTCCCAGTGTGATTTTTTTTCAGTTTGTTTCTCCTTTCCAAAAAGAGATTAGTCCACTATAGATGTGTCCTTAAATTTTAGTAAGAGACACAGATGTGCAAGTATTATCCATTCTAAAGTAGTTGCTGGGCTGGGCATGATCTTATAGTCTAAATGAAGTCAGTGGGAAATTTGATGGAGTAAGGATTGCAACATTTGTCCCTTTGTTTATCAAATCATAGAAAACAAGCAGCTTGCTTTTGCCTATATACTCTGCTTATTTTTATTTTGGTATATTTAGGAAAAAACTGATCATTGCATTCAAGAATAGGTGCTGTCCTCTTGGGTGGAGCATTTGATAGTCACAGACATCTACTTCTACTCCGCCCCCCCCCATTTGATGTGTATTTCACATAAAAGCAAACATGTCAACTGTCATAAAATAGATATATATCCATCTGTGGTTTATGGCAGACATCGTAGGATATGATGTTTCCAGAAATTTGCATTTTAGCTAAAAGGTTATGTTTCAGGCAGGTCTGCACATAAAAACCAGCAGCTCTCATTTTTTCTGACTTCTTTTCTGTGTGTATAAAATCTAAAGAGCTTGTCTGTGATTTTTTTTAAAATACTGCACAGTGAGGCTCAAAACTGAGGCTACACTGGGATTTCTGTACACTCCGCCTGTACCCCCAGTTGTCGGCTAGTAACAGTGTTAGAGCAAATGAGTGAGCACCCCCTATACCCCTCCCAAACATCCCCCTGCACCACACCCCTAATTTCAAGTCATGGGGAGAATACTGCTGACAGATTACTTTTCCTTTAGAAGCCAACACCTCAAATTCTGTTAGACTTCATGTAGTCAAGGGCCCATCCCTCTGTGTGTCAAACAATGAGTGAATTCTGTGAAGGAACTTAGTGTGTGAAAACTGATTTTTAATCTTGTCCATAATTACTACATTAAATTTATTGGAGGTGTGCTTCTGTTTGCAACTCACAATGTAAAAACATCAGTCTGGATAGGAGTTCTGCAGTGTGATTCTCCTTGCACCTTGATATAAACATTAAATACTTAGTTTTGTGACTCCTTAAAGTGGTTGGCTTTACAGTTACTTTAATGTGAAGAGGAAAAATACTTACGCCGTTGATCTGATATTCTTGAGCCTCTGTTCTTGCAATTAATCTCATGCTGTAACTAGGGGCTAGACAGATTTCCCTGGAGTTGGGTGATCAATGGGGCAAGCATTTGGGGGGGGCATTGTCTGGGTGGATGAAGGGGGCCCAGGTGGAGCCCCAGATGTGTATGTGTCCTCCAACATCCTCCTTTTTGTACTTCCCTGTCCTCCTTTCCATGCTTTGGTATTAGGTAAACCTAGGCTGGCAAAGTGGTTGAGGATTGGATGGGGGGGACAGGCCTTAACCATGGCCAAGGATCAACTGGCAGAGGGGGCAGGGTGGGAGAGCAGCTGAAGATGGGCAGGGGGCCCGCCCCCAGCCCCCCTGACCCGTGCCGGGGGGGGGGGGGGTTGCTAGCTATCCAAGGGCTCCTTTTTACTTTCATGTCCTTCCTCCCTCAGGCATTCTAAAAATAGGTGATTGTCCAGCCTTTTACTTCTGATAAGTAGACTGGGGGGGCACAGTGCTGGAACCCACGATCCTGATGTTAAGAGTTTGCTGCACAGATGCACACACGGAATAAAGAGCAGTTGGGGAGGGGGGGCGGGATCAAGGGGCAGTGGAGTACACAGTTATCCTTTATGCCTAGAAGTTTTTATATATGGATTCCCTGTAGCTCAGGTGGTAGAATAACAGATTTGTAATCTCAGGGTCAAGCCCTGGGTTGGGTTTTTTACCTTTTGGCCTGTTGTTCCTTAGGGAAGGGTTAAACTGGGGAAAAAATATATAGCAAACACTAATAAAGTGAAGGAAAATAAAGTATACTGTGATCAAGATTACTAATAGTGACCAATTAAGTAAAACAAATAAAGGGTCACATTTGAACTGGCTAGGAACAATTTAGGACCATTTTTTTTTAATTGTAAAATGGGCTGTTGTGCAAAATGAAAAATGAGAAGCAAGTTAATTGCTTTCACTTTAACTTTTTTATGGGCTTATTCATTTTGGAAAACCGACAAAGGCAGACAAACAGGACTGAAGAATTGATGAGACAAAATGTCACATAAGCATAGAATACATTCAAATTATTAATAAAAAATTGAAATAACTTATTAATTTTTCATTTTTCTATATTTTTCAGTAATTTCCATCACATGAAGTTGCACAAAAATTTATTCAGAAAAAGTTTTGCACACGGGTTCAAAATTTTGCACACAAGCCATTAAACCTTAGAGGGAACATTGCTTATTGCATGAACTTTCATGGGAGAAAGTTATCAGGATTTTCTCCCACAAAAGCTCATGCAATAAATACATATGTTAGTCTTTAAATGACACAGGATTCCTTGTTTGTTTGTAATACAGGCAAAAAGATTCCCTCAAAAGTGGAAAGATAAAGGAAACACCTGCACTCATGCTGATCCTTTGTGTAGGGTTAAGGTTTAAATTAATCTAAGGAAGGAAAGATGGGCAAAGCAGATTAGTCAGTTGAGAAAAATGCATTAATTAGCCTTAGAGAGGCCTGTCCCAGGTTTCTTTCCCAAGGAGAGGTGAGGGAGCTCCTTGCTTCTGTGAGGGCAAACAGCTCACAAGACTTAATTAGTTGTTCCTAGCCCCCTAAGCTTCCTCTGCTCCTCTTCTTTCAGGATCCTTGCCCCAGGGACCATCCACCCTCAGCTGTTCCTGCAAACAAACCAGGAGTCCTGTGGCACTTAAAGACTAATGAATTTATTTAGTGCATGAGCTTTTGTACGAGAAAATGCCACTTTCATAGCTGCCCCTTTGGAGATGTTCTGCAACATTCACTGCCCCCTTGCCGAGGGCACAGCCCTGTGATCTCATCTTTCTCTAGAGACTGACTCTGTCTTCCCAGTCCACTGGCTCCCCTAGGCTCCAAAACCAGTCTTACTGCAGGGGACCCTCTGCTTCTTCCTCTCCCCTATCCCCCCACTTCCCGCAATAATGGAGTACCCTATGCTCCCCATAACCACTGGGCTTTTGGGTTCCCTCCTCCCATCCTGACTGACCCCTTCTCTTTACTTCTGAAACAAACTGACAGAGCTAGATGGGTACCCTGCAGTCGACTACTACAGGAAAGATCCCAAAAAGAAAACAATAGAACACCACTGGTCACCACATACAACCCTCAAGACAGACCTCTACAGCAGATCATTAAGAACCTCCAGCCTATTTTAAAAGATGATCCCTCACCCTATCTAGCCTTAGGAAACAGACCTCTCCTCACCTACAGACAACCCCCAAACCTTAAACAGATGCTCACCAGCAACTACAGACCTAACAACATAAGCATTAAAGCAGGCACATATCCCTGCAACGAACCATGCTGCCATATCTGCACAAAAGACACCATCATAGGACCTAATCAAGCCAGCTACTCAATCAAAGAGTCCTTCACCTGCTCATCCACTAATGTGATTTATGCCATCATGTGCTGGAAGTGCTCCCATGTCTTATACATTGGACAAACAGGACAGTCCCTACGCAGAAGAATAAATGCACACAAAACTGACATCAGAAATCATAACACACACACACAAAAAAGTTGCTGAGCATCTCCATCTTCCTAATCACTCCACTGATGATTTGTTAATGATGGTCCCTAAGAAAATCAATGGGACATCAAGACTTCAAAGAGAAACAGCTGAAATTCAAATAATATGCAGATTAGATGTTGTGAAAGCAGGGCTGAATCATGACTATGGATTCTTTTCACATTATAACAGGTGTTGGGGAAATAAACAATCAGGGCCCTCAATGAGACCCCTGACCCCCTGATGATGAAGGCTCGTTCCCAGCTGAGACTCCAATACGCAGAGAACGAGGTGTGGTTCAGGTTTCTTTATTGGTCAGCTGAGCAACAAAGAGCACTGCATCAGAGGGTAACCCAAAGAGGTTAGCCCATCGAGCAGCAGGCCCTCTCACCCCAAAAGAAGGGAGGGTGAGAGCAAGCCCCGATTAGCAGCATCACCACATTTTTATCCTTTACAGCATGATAATGTTATGTTAATGCTTACATGATTGACAGCGTTTACAGACCCTTATTCGGTTATATTAACATTATTAAATGCATATTAATGATTACAGGATGCATACAATTATCCCCGCCTCTGTTTACTGTTGTCATCATTTGCATGAACCTGGGCAGCCGCAGTGCCTGCAAATTCATTAACTTCAGACTAAAGACGCTGATCTTACAATTCAGAGAGGCCTTGAAGCCAGGAACAATGAGCAAAAGATAGAAGGCAGTACTCCCTTTTTATTCTCAGCATAGATGAGACCTTGTAGCCCACATTCCCTGCTCGGATGGCTGAGCACAAAGCGTGAGAGAGGGGAGATAACAAACTTTTATGAGGCAACCTAGGCAGTTTGTTTAAAGTAATTGGATACATAGTCTTGCCCGAGAAACAATCCCACGACCATGGCTCACTACAGCCCCATTGGACCTTTGCTATAGCATCTTATTCTATTGTATTAACACAGAATTGGATCCCCAATATCAAACGGACCCCTAATATCAAATATCCCCTAACACAGGTAAATTGATTTCACCCTCCCTCTTTGTGCTGTTCCCTAGAGTTTGAATCCTTACAAATGCTCTGATTTGCTGTTGCAGTATGACCTGATCCCATGTCTTAGATTCCACTGCATGTATTCTCATCCAATTCTGTAAATTCCCCTTCTTCAAAGCGTCTGACAAGATGGGATTTTCTCCCACGAAAGCTCATGCAGTAAATATATCTGTTAGTATTTAAGTGCCACAAGACTCCTTGCTTTTTACACACACACTCAAAACACTGGCTCCTGAGCACATCCTCACGAAAAAGAAACCATCCCTGTTTGTTGTTTTGTCTCTACATTAGGCTGGGAGAGGTGCTGATGATTTTACCAGGAGAAAGCCTGGGCTAATAACTCATTTATTCTTCGTGCATTTCAGATTTCTATACAGTGCTTCAGCCTTCCCACATTTAGCTGTGAAAAGAGATGAATTAGCCATACCCACAAACTTTGAAGTAGTCACTGAAAAGAGGAGAAAGAGAAAAATTCTTACCTTACCTTCCGAGTGGTCTGCAACAGGAAATATCTAATACAGAATGGCTTTGTTCTTTTCTTGTACCTAGCTCCCCCTCCCCTCCCCCTGCCCAGCCAGCATCCCATATCTGACAAAAAAGAGGAGAAATGAAACTAACTCAAAAGCATCCTATTGGTGACATCGTTGTGAATTGATTTTAGAATGCAACGTTTTTCTTTTCTTGAAATTGTTGTCATTAACTCCACCCACAGTCACAGACAAGTAGTGCAGGGAAATGAAACTAACTTAACAGAACAAAAGCAGCTTGCATCATTGCAAATTAGTAGTACCATGCAACACATCCTTTCTCATCCTTCTCACTCATGCAAGGCTAAAGAGCTTTCAAGGGATTATATTCCCACCCTACTCCAGATTTTTGCTAGGGTTTGCTACTATTTGAAGCTGGAGTAGTGCTAAAACAGCTTCCCTCAGCCCAAGGGAGGAGTCACTTGTCCAGGGCTCAACTAATTACAGGGGACAAATGATTAAAAAACCCCAAAAGGAATGGTTGTGGGTGGTTAAAGGTACAGATGAACGGAACCGGGGGGGGGGGCACTGAGAGAACCCCCTACAGTACCCACTGCTCCTGGAAGGTCCATAGGAACTCTACCCAGATGTGTAAGAGACTAAGGAATGGAAACAGGCCGCACAGTCACAGGATTATAGATGGTGAATTTGGCTAGGGCCAGGAGGAAGTTGACAACAAGGTCCCTCAACTTTGTGGGGCCACAGATAGGATGTGCATAAACAAGTGAGAGGAAAATTGCAGCCAGAACCACAACAAGAGATTCTCGAGAAGCCAGAAAAGGCACTGCAATCTGGCGCATTTAAGATGGGCATGCACTAGGGTCTCCCTCACACCACAAAAGAGACAGGTGTTGGGTTGAACCATGCCATGCTCACGCTCATGGCTCCATGCGGGAGCCACCAGTTGATGTCCACAGCAGGCTGTGGGGTCAAGGTGGAATATAAGCTGGCCCATCAGGTATCCTCATCCTCCAAAAGTGGAATCAGGTCCTGCCATTTGGCATTAGGATGGGACATGAGGGTGAGGAGATGGATGATATGTAGCACACATGTGTACAAGTGATCTTTAGGCACGGTTCTAAATGGGACGAGCTGCAGGTCTAGCAGCCAGCTTGGTGTGTGGGGAGGGGGTGGCCAGGAGGCTCACAGGGCAGGGGCCTGATCAAAATGTCTGGAGGGCCAAGACTCAGAGCAGGGCTAGGAACAGTCTCCTGCAGGACTCTCTCAACACGAACTCTCGCAGCAGGAGGCAAGGCTACCTTCACTTCCTGGAGTAGGCACCAGAAGGTTTGAAGCAGAGTGATCCACCTTGTCCCCCTCAGGCATAGTCAAGGCAGAGCCATCGTTAGGGTAGGGCAAACGGGGCAGCCACCCAGGGCCCTGCACTTTGGGGGCCCTGTGGGACCTGCACCACAGTTGCCCCCCAAGCCAGGGACCAGCATGAGCCCCCAGTCTTGCAGGGTGAGCCCTGAATGCTTTTTGCCAGGAGAAACAGGATCACTCAGCCTCTGCTGTACTGGGAAGTAGCTGGGCTGTGCGCCGCCCTCCCCCCTGGAGCCTACAGCTGAGCGATTAGTTGGAGGGGAGAGGGAGGTTTCCTCCCCAGCAGACAATGGCAGCACCAGCCCAGGGAACAGACAGCCAGGTAAGTATTGGGGGGGGGGTCTGGTGGGACCCTGAGCCTGAGCCAAAGGGGAGTTCACTGGGGATATGCTCCCCCACCCCCGGGCACTGGGTCAGGCTAGCAGCCAGGTCGGGGGTAAGGGTCTGGGAGACCTGGGAATCCAAGACTCCCCATGTGCACTGGATCTCTCCAGACCAATGTGGGGCAGATGGCCAGGCATCAGGCCCACCTGGGCTTTGGGTCAGGCCAGTGCCCAGGCTGGATGGGGATGGAGGGGCTGGGGATCCAGGACTCTCCCTGGGTAGGGTTACCAGATATCAGGCAAAAGGAGGACATGTCCTCCTTTTTCCCTTCATGTCCTCTGTTTGGCAGGCATTTTAAAAATACATGATTTTGTCTGGCTTTTTACTTACAGGGGTTAAAGCATGCTGGAATGCCCCAGAACACCCTATTTTCAGGGAGAAGCATTCCAGGGCCCTCTAAAAACAGAAGAATATTACATTAATACTATACTTTCTCCACGTGTCCTCCAATGCCCTCCTTTTCCTACTTCCCTGTCCTCCTTTCCATGCTTTGGTATCTGGCAACCCTGTCCCTGGGCCCCAAGTCACAGTGGGCTAGTGGGGGGCAGGTAGATCAGGGATCATCCCCTCTGGGCCCAAGGTCATGCCAGTGGCCAGGCGAGAGGATGGCAGACAGGCCAGGCCAAGGATTGACACCCCCCCACCCCTCCCAAGCCAGGTGGTGAGGCTGGAAGGCAGGCTGGGCCAGGGCTCCCGCTCAGCCCAGGCTGTGAGGCCAGGAGTCAGGCTGGGCCAGGGGTCCCGCTCAGCCCAGGCAGCAAGTCTGGGTGAGGGGGGCCAGCAGTCAGGCTGGGCCCATCGCCTCCCCCAAGCCCAGGTGGTGGGGCTGGGTGGGTAGCCATTCCAGGGGTCTTCCTCCCCATAAACCCAGGCAATGAGGCTGGGGGCAGACTTGGCTAATGGTCACCCCCACAAGCCCAGGTGGTGAGGCTCGGGAGCCAGCAGGCAGGCTGGGCCATGGCTCACCTCCCCTAAGCCCAGGTGGCGAGGTCAGGGCCAGGATTGCCCCCTCCTGCCCAATGCTCAGGTGGTGAGCCCCAGGGGGCAGACCCGAGCAGTGGTTGTTCCTCTCCAAAGCCAAGGTGGCAGGGCTGGGGGGGGGGCACATGGGCCTGGGGTTGTCTACCACAAGCCTAGGCAGCAAGGCCAGGGATCAGGCTGAGCTGGGCATCATCTTCCCCCCCCCCCCCCCCCCCCCCCCCAAGCCCAGGTGGCAATGTCAGGGGGCCAACAGGCATGCTGGGCCAGGGGCTGTTTACTCCCACCTCCAGCCCAGGTGGCAGGGCCAGGGTCACAGGCCTGGAAACTGAATTCTCCCTGCCCATCCCAGGGTGAGTAGGTGACAATTAGTGTTGCCTGCCCATTCTCCCACAGATACTGGGCAAGTTTTCATCTTTTTACCCATCTTTTATATTTGCTGACTCTCAAGTAAATCTGTGGAACTTCCTGTGTCTTGCTTCCTCAGAGCTCCTGTGTGACCATTGTAAATGGCTGGTGATCAGACATGACTTTCATCTTGTGTTTTCTTTTCTTTTCTTTTCTTTTTTTTTTTTTTTCTTCTTTCTGGGGTGGATCCTTCTTGCTTTTCCCATCCTGAGTGAAATGGACTTGTTTGCCTCATGGGTTCCCTAATTTCCCCCACCTGGCTTGCATGCACCTGTAAGCTGGGACCAGGCCAGAGCCTTTTTAAATTTCCTGCCCTGCAGCATGCCCGGGCATTTGGTCTAGGGCAGGAACAGCATGGGAAATTGCAGATGCTGTGCTGCTTTCTATGGTGCCTGCCACCCAGCTGCACTTCTCCTGACACCCCACTCTATCCTCCCCTGCTCCCCACTCTCACACTGCCATTCTGAAGGTTGTGGGGAAGGCAAGCATCACAGCAAAGTTCATGGAAGAGGTGGGATCTATTTAAAAATCTTGAGAACCACAGCAGTAGATGTGTCTGGGGTGGGTCGGCAGGGTGGCATCTTGCAGCTGGGTGTGGAGTCATGTGCTAGCTGTGCACCCAGATACCATCAACTTCCCTAGTGCATGGGGAACTTATGCAAGTTGGCTGGAAGTCCCAGGGACAGTATGATCCATCACCCTCCCTCCTCCTCCTATTTGTGGAGCTTCTTGGCTCCTAATATGCAGCAACAGGAACCTGGAGGGGTTAGGGAATAATGTGCCTTGTCAGACACTCCCCTGGGCAGGCCAGCCCCGCCCCTCAGTGCTGGGGGATGTGTGGGGGCCCTGCAGAGGGCAACTCGTCCAGGGCCCCACACCCTGCTAGGGATGGCCCTGAGTCCAGGAGTTTGCTGATCCTGGCGACACCTGCCGGGACAAACTTCCATTGCACCACGGTGGCCTCCGCCCTCTGCACACAAAGTTGGAGCTGTGTAGCAGGGGTTCCACGAGGAGGTCCTTGCACTCAGTGGCTGCAATGGACCTGGAGGCTGTGATGAGCCTGGTGGAAAACTGGCAGCTCAACAACTGAGTTGTCAAAAGTGTGCTAGTTCTCATCCAGGGAGGGATGGGTGGTGGAAAGCTAAATGCCCAGATAGAGCAGCGGACC
This sequence comes from Podocnemis expansa, assembly GCA_007922195.1. NCBI lineage: Eukaryota > Metazoa > Chordata > Testudines > Podocnemididae > Podocnemis > Podocnemis expansa. The sequence goes on from ML681989.1 coordinate 57,497,178, forward strand.
TGCGCTCCACTAGATGGCCTGAAGCATGGGTGGGAGGGAGCTCGCTGTCCACCTGACCCCTACCATCAAGCCAGAGCTCTTGACCTAGTTGACCCAGGTGGAGGAAGCTACTGAGTAGATGGCCAGAGAGGCCTCCAGCTGCTCCAGGTGTAGGGAAAATAAGCGGAAGAAGATTGTATGTGAAAGACAGTGGCACCCCCACTCAGACCAATCATGGGCCTAGAATATGAACAATTTATCACTTTGCCTATGGTTTCACTTAGATCAAGGCATACCCTTTGTGAACCAGGTATCTGTAAACATGTGCAATTTATTGCCTTGTTAATAGCCTCACTCAGACCAGGGAATGACCTTTCCCTGAACCAGGCACCTCCCTGAATCAGACACCTGCACAATTTACTGCTGTTCATGTAGGCCTTGATAACCAGTTTTGGGCACCTCATTTCAAAAAGGCTGTTTGTTTGTTTGAGTGACAACCTTGTAATCCTTACAAGGCATGCCTGTTAGCAGAGCCTGTATGATGATCTGTGTAGGTTTTTTTTCCCCCCTGTGATGCTATATAACAATAGGAAAGTCTAATGCATGCTGGACTTCACCGAGGGACCGGGAAGCTGCAGCAGGTGCCCTTGGCGATAAAGCCCTGGAGCCCACCCGCTACCACTTCCAGGGGGCCTCGGTAACTGAAAGAGATGTAAGCATTCTACCTCTTTTAATAAAAATTATCTTTTATGCTATCACTTGTGGTCACGTTGTCACTGCTCAATCCAGATCCTGTTATAGCACCCCCTTTGGGCTACACCAGGTCACCTGGGTCTTAGACCTCAAGGAGCACATCGTCTGTGTTTGGCAACAGGACCAGCCTCAGCTCTGGCTCATGGAGCACTAACTCCATCAACCTGTGGTGGCGGAGACAGAGGAAGGGCTCCGTGGCCAGAGTATACAGCTGACCCAACAATCTTGATGTACTCCCCCCTCAAAGCTGACCAGTTCAGTCAGGGGCCATTTGAGACTGACTAGATACTCTGCAGAGGCGTATAACACCTGGAAAAAACCCAAGATTCAGGGCCTGAAGCCAAACACCTGCAGGGTGCCCAGGAGATACTCGTGATCCATCCTGTCAAATGCCTTCCCCAGGTCCAGGACCAGGAAGGTGAACAACAGACCACCCTTACAGCCAGCCTCCAGGAGGTCCCAGACCAGAAAGAGGTTGTTGAAGATGGGATGGTGTAGGTCTGCTTGTGATGGACGACGTCCTGCAGCACAGACCCCAGCCTCAGCAAGATGGCTTTGGATATGATTTTGTAGTCTGTGCTGAGAAGCGAGACAGGATGCCAGTTCCAAAGTTTGCAGAGGTCCCCCTTCTTGGGCAGCAAAGCAAGCATGACTTGCTTATAAGAAAGGGGAGGCACTCCCCTACCCTCAGACTCAGCCCAGACAGTGGTGAAGTCCGGGCTGAGGATGTAGAATCAGACTCATAGAAACTGGAAGGGACCATGACAGGTCATTGAGTCCAGTTCCCGGCACTCATGGCAGGACCAAGTACGCCTGTTAACCATCCCTGACAGGTGTTTGTCTAACTTACTCTTAAAAACCACCAATGTAGGACAGGGCTGGCCGTAGAGTAGGGCGAATGGTGCGATCGCCCAGGGCCCCGTGCTCCTGGGGGGTCCCATGCTGTCCTGCCCCCCCCCCCCAGCTGACTGTTCCCCATCCAGGTGACCGAGCGAGCCGACCAAAAGCAGCAGCCAGCTTTGGCGCTCCAGGTACCCTCCCCCGCCACGCTGCTGCCTTTGAGTCCATGCCAGATGCAGCGTGCATGGCGGGGGAGGGCACTGCAAGCGCTAAACCTGGCTGCCACTTTTCGCCGGCTTGTCAGGTCTCCTGGATGGGCAAGAGCCAGCACAGGGTTGAAGGGGCCTGCCCCAGTGCCAGGGGTGGGGGAGTGAGTGGGGTTCCCACAGAGGGCGATTTGCCCAGGAACAGCCCTGATGTAGGAGATTCCACAACCTGCTGAGGCAACTTATTCCAATGTTAATCAGGCTGATAGTTAGGAATTTTTCCCTAATGTTTAGGCTGAACCTCCCTTGCTGTAATTTAAGCCTGTTGCTTCTTGTCCTAGCATCTGTGATTAAGGAGAAATTTTTTTCTTCTTCTTCCTCATAACAACCTTTTAGGTATTTGAAAATTGTTATCATATCCCCTCTCAGTCTCCTTTTTTGTAGACTAAACAAACCCAGCTCTTTCAATCTTCCCTCAGAGGCCCAATGTTCCAGACCTCTTATCATTTTTGTTGCCCTTCTCTGGACTTTCTCCAGTTCTCCACATCCTTTTTGAAATAAGGTGCCCAAAACTGGACACTGTACTCAAATTGAGGTACTCAAGTTGAGGATGTCACAGAACATGAACTAGAACTCCATGGTCAGGCCATCCATGCCCAGAGATTTGTTGATGGCCATGAGATGGAGGACTTCCGAGAACTTGGCTAGAGTGATAGCTCTAGCCGGTCCCAGTCACCTCTGCTCACCATGGGAAGTTTGTTCCAGAGCACCTGGAAGCCTCTAAGGTATCCCTCATCGCTTACATATTGCTGACAGTGTAGTGCTGAAAACTGCTACATTGGCTCTCTTCAGATGTACAGGGAGGGGAGATTGAGGATAAGGAGGAGCTGCCTGTGTATGGGCAAAAGCCTTTAAACTGTGCTCTCACCCTGGCCCCCCACGATCAGCAGACTTGGGTTGTCTCCCTTCTCCCTCTTTTTGTCTTGTAGAAGTGTGTGCATAGGGTGGGGAGAGCTTCTGGCACCCTTGCTGTGAGGTCTTAACTCATTACACAAGAGGAGTCCGATTCTGCTTCCTGTGGCTGGAAGTACCATCAGATCTGGAGGCAGGTTTTGTCCCTCAGGATATTCCAAGGGGCTGCTGATATCCTCCCTCCCTCCCTTGCTGGTTGTGGGTATGAGAAATATGGCTCAAGATTTTTGAGAGAGATATTGGTAGGGAGTTGGGGAGCCTCCCGCATGGAGACCCTGGCTGACCCCTATCCTCTCCCATTCAGTCAGACACATCTGGCTTTATCCCCATATGCCTCTGCATCCTTCTTCCCCTGATCTCCACATACTCCCGAACCCCCACTCAGCATGGCCCTCCACCCCATTCTTATTTAGCCTCTGCCCCAGTCTTTCCAGTCTGACAGACTAGCAGTTGTTGGTACCCACTCTATCTGTCCCCCAACATAGCCAGTGCATCCTGATCTGGATATGGAAGGATCACAGCCCACTTATTGGCTGCTAAATACTGCTGGTCTCCCAGCTGGCTGCTGTCTCTTTTGGTGCCACCTGGTAGATGAAAGGCATAACCTTGCTGCGTCTCTGGCCGAATGTATTTTCTGCAGAGGAAAAAAAAAATCTGTAGGAAACATGAGTTTTGTAAAGTTCCAAATAAGTTTGAATAGGAATCCATGAATTTTGTAGTGGCACAGTGGTGCAGAATTCCTCCAGCAGTAAGAAAAGGAATTTCAGTTTCTGGAGCTGAGTAGACCCAAGATGGCAGCACATCACTTGGCTGTGGCCAAAACTAACGATGGCTTAGACCACTCCATGCCCATTTGCTTCTCAGCTCTTCCCTGGTGGCTAACAAACACAGTACCCACTGAATTTCTCTACTGTCCTTTTGGGTATGCCACTGAACTGATGTCAACCTCAGTTGCTTTATTAAAACTCATACTGCACTTGCACAATTACATATAACCATAATTACAGTACACACATAGAAACAAATTAGTCTCAACAAATTATTTATTGAGCCACCCTGAGCTTAGTTTCATTGCCAAGGACTTGGCCAGGACATCAGGTGTCAAACACATACACAGGATTTCAGTCCACCACCTAAACTTTATATCCTCGTACCACACTTGCACAGAGGCATGTGTCTTTGTTTCTATGCAACATAATTCTAAAATCGTAAATAGACTAACTAGTTTCAATGGGTGAAATTAAGAATGTGGAAGAACACCATTAAAAAAATGAGTTGAAAAATATATATTTAAAATATATCTACAGTTTTTGTCCAGTCTCTCACTGCAATATGATTTAATTCATTTGCCTACTGCAAATTGTATGTTCTAGACCAGTAATACTATGTCCTTACTTGGTTAAAATGAACACATTCGGAATACATCCCAATAACAATTATGAGGAAGCATAGCATAATCATAATGAAAAACTCTAACTAAAACAAGACTTTTAAAAAGGAAATTATGAAATCATTCACAGATGAACATCTGCCAAAAACATAACCGTCTATTTAAAACAGTTACAGTTTTAGCTAAAATTTAATCTAATTCAGTTTTTAAAGCCAATGTAGGCAGGTGCACAATTCTGAAGGTTATACAGAGCTCTAACGTATAGTAGATCTTCTCAATACCAAGAACTGACATTTGAAAAAGATGATTTAAAGTAAAGAAGTTAGAGCACAGAAAATTTTCTTAAGTGAAAGTGAGCTTGTCTCAGACGTTCAATCCGTCCACTCAGAAAATATCTCTGATCAGCAGCATGTTGCTGTTCTTGAAGAAAGAAGTTCAAGTTTTCTTTTTCTTGTAAAAGTTGCAGCATTGAATTCTGTAATTTATCTCCAAAGTCTTGAAGGATGTAGAACTGAATGATCAGAGGAATTTGGTTGCAGAGACGTTTACTAGTACTCTGAAAACAGAAGACAGTAATAAAACATTACTACCAAAGATAGGCTACAGGAAGGCCTTGCTAGCAGAAGTCAGAACAGTTAGTCACATGAAATTCTATGTGAAGTGATTGTTCCATAGATTATTTTCAGTAATTAGTGTTGAAATGGTTCAGACATCTAGGATGAAACTTCTAATTTTAAATCCCATTTGAAAACACGAATGAGTAGCGCTGGTAAATTGAACCAAAAGTTTTCTCAAGAGCATAACCATAAGGCAGACCAATCATTGCAGCCTACTTGTATAATTGAATTACTGTGGACAAGTTCCAAAGGAGTAGTCATGTTTGTCTCGTTCAGCAACACAAACAAAGAGTCCTGTGGCAATTATAGAGACTAACAAACTTATTTATGGCATGAGCTTTCATGGGAGAAAAAAATTTCACTTCATCAGATGCTTTGAAGATGGGGAACTTATAGAATGAGAGGGAAACAAAACAACCAACAAAAAAGCATCTGATGAAGTGGGATTTTCTCCCATGAACTTCTAAAAAACTCGCCCTCTAAAATTTGCACCCAGGGCTTTGCCCCAGTTGCCCTGCCTTAGTTACGGCCCTGGTTTTGATCACTTGTTTAGAACTATGGACAATAAAACACTAATTGTATTTGACTAAAATAGTTCCTATGTAATCTTAGACAAACTATTTAATCTGACTGTCTACTAGAGAAAACGTAAATTAAGATCACTTTTAAAAGCAGTGCAAAATCCCAGTCTCTTGCCCAGTCTTCTCCTTTCAAATCACAAAGATGAAGGTAAAGTTTTAAAGAACACTTGGGTGTCTAACACTCATTTTCAAAAGTGACACACCTTGGAGCCCAATTTTCACAGAAAAATCATTGGCTTTTTCCTGCCTAGGGTGTCTAGAAAATTTTGCTGAGTGTCTAATGGCTCTTTGCTGCAAATTCACTGTTCTAGTATTATTTAACCACACAAAGCACTTTAGGATACCAGAAATGTGTGGGAAATGAAATAAAAAGCAAGTTCTCTTTTGCTTTTTCATCCTACCTCATAGCTTCCAGTGCTAAAATAATCACTTCTAACAACTGGTTTAAGATGTTATTTTCCTTTCTGGTGTATGTTGGAAAACAGCTGTCATTAAGATTATGGGTGATGATGCAGTGATTCGCATATACACTTGCATTTTGCTGGGAGCACATAGCTTTAAATGAGACTGAGGATCAGCTGAAAATCGGAGCCTTAATATTTCAGTTGATGGAAGTAGGGCTAAAGTCAGAGGTAGCACAAGTTTTGTCATTGAGGGCTTGTGTCCCCTGGGGGTGGGATTGTAATTTGAGTTTAGGATGTCAAATTACAGAAGATGAAGGTAAGTGATCAAACCAAATTTCTTGCTTGGGGTCTCTCAGCCCCACTGCTCACATTACTTCCTGAAAGGCATTGCTCTGTGGGTAGTGGTTGCAGGGGCTTGTGGGGAAGCAGTGATTCCCTGCTTACTCCCCCTCCCTGATTCTTGAAAGAAAAACAACCAGGAAAATCTTTCCTTGCTGTTCTTCTGCCACAGGAAGGACAGACAGGGACAATGCTTCATGGAGAGAGAGGAATTAATTGAAAAGTTGAAGCAAGGGAGGAGCAATGTTGTCATGTAAAGGGACAGGAATGTGGAGTTGAGCTATTCTCTGGCAACTTGGACCTAAATTAGAATTGTAGATTTTGACTTCAATGCTAGGTCACTTGCAGGGATAGTGTTAGCAGGTCAAATTACAGCTCCATTTTTTTCAAATTGACTGCCCTGGCAGCGGAGATACAGGCTGAGAAAGTTGAGGTAGGCAGCATTACATTTAACTTTATTGTCAGTGTAGGTCAGCTCTAAGCTGTAACTGGTGTAAAAGGCAGAGGCAAGATGGAACAGGCCTTTGTTACACACTCAGCCTGTAACTTTATTTGCATAATGATTCTGTATCTTGATGCTATGCATGCCTTTCACATTCCTTCTGAATTTACCCATAGACTTTTAGCATTGGCTGTTCAATAGTTCCGTAAATGCTAAAAGAAGTTATCTGTACTAGTGTCGGAACTATGTATTTTGGCACCTGGAGCAAGCAGAATGGAATGTGACCTCAACTGAGTGGTGAAATGGAGCCACTCGACATAGCACCCCGAGCAAAGACCTGGTCACCCCGCCCTAGCTACAGCCCTGATCCGTACACATCAAATGGGGAGATTATATGCTTTATAAATGGTACCAATGTTCTCTTAAATGAAAAACAAAGAGAGACACTCTCCTGTTGAGTACAATGACTACTCTATTAGTACATACTGCAGGATTTGGAATGGAATAAGAACTGCTACAGTAGGAATCCATAAACTCACACTGAAGTATGCCTCCAAGTGATAAGTCATATCCTTAACGGCAGAGTCTTTCTGGAAGACTGCTTCATTCGGTTTGAATTCCCTGCTAACTTTTAAGTCTTGTCTGTAAACGTTGTCCTGGCAGTATACAATCTGCTCCATTTTAAAATGGACTTGGATAATTTTTTCAGCTTCCTTGGCTTGTTTCTTGCTAATGTAGTCTATTCTGTCCTGTAGAGGGAATGGAGAGGGGAAAAAAAACTTATCAAAATCCACTGAGCAATAGGTTCATGATGAGTACATGTGACTGATATCATGTGACATGGTATCACAGGCTTTCCATGAGCACATGGTAACATCCAGATTCTGCCACAAGCTATGAACCCCAGCAATGGACCTAAAGTGCGATCTCAAGCTATTAGTGGGACTGGTAACCACATAAACTGCAGAACAACTTCTGGTGTGTTTGGGCACATATGTGTATGCGTGCGCACACGTGTGTGTGTGTGTGTAAGAATGAGATATTTATCAATTTTGTTTCTTATAATGAACATGGCATATTGCCTTTTCACTTCTTGAAAAGATCCTGAGTGCTCTTTTTGCACAACCTGAAGGTATCTCCCCAAGTTTCTTAAAGGTAAATCAATCAAATAGGTGACTGAACAAGAGTGAAGGAGTAAAATATAGTTCTGTATACACAACACATTATGCCATACAACATTGCTTGTCCTCTATTAGGTTACAAAAATCAGAGAAGTGTCAGCCTGGAAGGGACCTTGAGAAGTCATCAAGTGTAATCCCTTGTACTCAAGCCAGGACGAAGTTAGAGCTAGATCTTTCCTGACAGCTGTTTGTTCGTCTAATATGTTCTGAAAACTTCCCATGACAAAGATTCCACAGCCTCCCCAGGCAATTTGTTCCAGTGCTTAGCTGCCCTGACAGGAAGGTTCTCTTAATGTCCAACCTAAAGCTGCCTTGATCCAGTTTAAGCCCATTGTTTCTTGTCCTATCCTCAGCGGTTAAGAAAGTTAATTTTTCATCTTTGTCCTTGAAACAACCTTTATGCACTGGGAAGCTTATGATTTTTCCCCTCGGTTTATTCTCTTCTCCACACTAAACAAACTCAGTTTTATCAATCTTTCCTCACAGGTCATGTTTTCCATATCTTTAATAAGTTTTTGCTGTTCTCCCTTTGAGAGCATGTGATGTCTCACCTTAGCAGCTCTGTTAAGATTTTGGAAATCCTCAAAATGATCTTTGGCAATCTCTGAAAAAGATTTTCGGACAATTTCTGAGGAGAGAAACGAGACATAAAATAAAGGTAGCCATGTAACTGTGTTACCAAACCACCGATAGTGCAAGTTTGTGAAACTGGTCATGTGCCCTATCTAGCCAAAGGACGCTGCCATGGAGTATGCATATCCATTCAATTTTTAATCCTTCCTTGTCAGGTCTATGTTGATTTTGTCATTTTCCTAGTCTTGTCCATTTCTAACTTTTCATAAATGCTGTGCATTTTTCAATTTGTATTGTCAAAGTCTGGAGGTCAGGCATAGAGGTTTGAGTCTACAATCAGTCTCTCAAATAAACTGGGTTGATTCAGATTCCTATTCTTCTTCCTGAAGCACTCAAAATATACCTCTATATCAATCAAAATATCATTGTCAACCAAAATTTAGAGAAATTAATATTTCTGATGCTTAGAATAAGCTTGGTAAATGAAACTCACCAATCACTTTCCTCAGTATTTCAAAAGCTGGTTTTTCTAGTGCTATGATTCGTTGTCTTACAATGGCCTCAAATGTCTTGTAACTGGTAAACCCCGGGAGCTCTCTTCCACGATAATGTTCTTCAAAATTAAATACTTCACGTTGTATAGTATTTCTATCTACAATGTTAAAACAGAACTATTTAAATACACTGCACCTAATGAATTCATAAAGAAGATTATGGATTTAAAAGAGAATCTTAATTCTTTGTAATGAAGACATTTTTGACCGGAAGAACTAATTCACAGCTGATCATTTAAGCCAGGGGTGTCAAACAGGTGGCCCATGGGCCAAATGCAGCCCATGAACTGCTTCCATCCAGCCTATTACTGTGCTCTGTGGGATCATACTCTCCCTCACAGAGAGAGAGAGAGAGAGAGAGGAAGAGAGTGTGGTCTCACACACCCATTGCTCTGTAATGCCACAAAAGTGTCAGGTCTTGGGACATCCCAGAGAACTGGGTATGTGAGACAGTTCTCTGTGAGACCACACTTCCTCCTTAACAGAGAGAGAGAGGTATTGCAGAACACAGGTTCACATACACAGCGCTCTATGATGTGGTAAGAGTGCTGCAGTTTCTTGATTTATGGTATGGCCAGCCCACTTGAAGTACAATTAAGTCAACTCTGCCCCCACCCCCACTTGGCAAATGACTTTGACATCACTGATTTAAACAAATTAATTACTGGAGAATTAAGCCACCAGGTACCTAAGTATAAACTGCTTATAATCTAGGTAAATATGTTCTCATCACTTCAAGATTTTACTTTCATAAAGATAATTTGTTAGTTGTTTTACAACTTCAGTCAAAATAAGTTAAGTTGAGTATTTCATTGAAGCTTTGTAGGCATCCCCCCTATACTTACCAGTCAATGCACTATTCTCAAGTATGTTCCCCCATTTTTGAAACTCTGTGCGGATTTTTGTAAAGAGTCTAATTTCATTTTCACATAACATTTCTTCTCCCTCCACTGAACTCGTGATGTCATGATTAAAGAGTTTGATTTTCTGTAATTACATGAAAAATAAACTGAGTTCTGTAAAGACGGCACAGCTAAGTAACAGCAAACGTGATTCTATTTTCCGTGTGAATCAAAGGAATCTTCTAAATTCCAGCCAGATTTAGGCAAAGTGAGCGAAGGCTCGTGGAATTGCACATGTATTGAGGACCTGTTCAGATCTGCAGAACCATTACTCGTGGTGAGGACATTCAAAAAGAAAATTATCCAGGTTAACTTGAAGATTTCAGGATGAATCTCCAGGACTTGCAATTAGAAAAAACAGCTACCGCCTTATATTTATAAACTGAAGATGTACATTATGGAAAGCATTGAGATGTAACTGGGGAATGCTATAATGTCATGTTGACCAAGTTCCTTCCGTTGTTGAACTGCTCTATAAGTAAATGGAATTTATGTTGCTAACTCGCTTTGGTGCATTTGAAAATCCCAACCTAAATCTTAATTCACCACCTTTCTCTTTTTCTCTTTAGCCCTAAAAGTTAAATGAATATCAACTAAGATTTTCAGAAACAGCTGTGAACAGTTAACTTCCTATATCCAGGTACAGGCACTTGTATATGTGGCCAGATTTTTGTGGCAATGGCAGGCTTTCCCAGCATTTTTGAAAATCAGACCATTTAGGCACCTGAATATGGCTTGAAATACCTAATTTTAAACATCTATTTTTAAAAACATCTTGCTTTTATTTTTCTAAATTTACTGCTCCTACCAGCCTTTGAGTCCAACATTATTTAGTTATCTTCAAGGACAGCAGATGTACAAACCTCTCTCACTGCCTTGCCTCAGTCCTGTTCTGGCAGAGTAGTTTATTCTTAGTGCTCATTTACTCCTTGGATTCTTTGCTGAATTTGCTAGTATAGCAATCAGCATGGATTGTTAGGTTTGTTTTTTCCTTAGTATAGATTCCTGTCCCCTGGGAACAGCAACTCATTTCATACTGATCACTGAGTGGGTATCACAATTGCATGAGCTTTCGTGGGAGAAGATCCCACTTCCTCAGATGCTTTGAAGACGGGTGAACTTAAAGAAAGGAATGAAACGAAATGCAAGGGGGTGTATAACATAGGATCAGGTCATACAGTAACAGCAAATCAGAGCAGTTTTCAGGTTCAAACCATGGGAAGCCTGAAGTCAAATTACCTTTTGTAATGGGAAAAGGACGCATAGTCTCAATTAAGTCCTGCTTTCACAGAATTTAGCTTGCATATTAATTCGAGTTCAGCTGTTTCTCTTTGAAGTCTTGATGTCCCAGGTACATCTCTAACGACAGTCGCTAACAAATCAGTCATCAAGTGATTAGGAAGATGAAAGTGCTCAGCAACCGGTTTCTTTGTTCTTTGATTTCTGATATCAGCTCTGTGTTCATTCAGCCTCTTACACAGCGATCTTCCTGTTTGTCCAATATATAAGGTGTTGGGGCATTTCTGGCACAGATCACATTAGTAGATGAGCAGGTAAGTGAGCCTTTGATGGAGTAGCAGGCTTGATTAGGACCTATGATGGTATCTGTTGTGCAGATATGTGGGCAGACTTCGCAGCATGGTTTGTTGCAGGGGTGTGTGCCCACTTCAATGTTTCTGTTGTTAGATCTGTAATTGCTGGTGAGAATCTGTTTAAGATTAGGGGGCTGCCTATAAGCAAGGAGGGGTCTGTCTCCTAACACTTGAGAGAGAGAGGGATCATCTTTTAGAATAGACTGTAGGTCCTTAATGATCTGTTGCAGAGGTCTGACTTGGGGGTTGTATGTGGTGACTAGTGGTGTTCTGTTGCTTTCTTTCTTGGGTCTCTCCTGTAGTAGATGACTTCGGGAAACCCGTCTAGCTCTGTCAATTTGTTTTCTTACTTCCCCAGGTGGGTACTGTAGTTTCAAGAATGCTTGATAGAGATCCTCAAGATGTCTGTCTCTGTCTGAGGGATCAGAGCAGATGAGGTTATATCTTAGGGCTTGGCTGTAGACAATGGATCGTGTGGTGTGTTTAGGATTGAAGCTCGAAGGATGTAGGTAACTATACCGATCAGTAGGTTTTCGGTATAGGGTGGTGATGATGCGTCTGTCCCTGAGTTGTACTGTAGTGTCAAGAAAGTGGATCTCCTGTGTGGCTCAATTTGATGGTGTCGTGGAAATTATTGAAACAATGTTTCCTCAAGTCTCATCCCAAAACACCTCTTCTTTACCTGCGCTACATAGATGACATCTTTATCATCTGGACACATGGCAGGGATGCTCTTGAAGATTTTAACAGAGATTTCAATAATTTCCACAACACCATCAAATTGAGCCTGGAACACTCCACACAGGAGATCCACTTTCTTGACACTACAGTACAAATCAGGGATAGATGCATCATAGATGCATACCGAAAACCTACTGATCGGTATAGTTACCTACATCCTTCGAGCTTCAATCCTAAACACACCACACGATCCATTGTCTACAGCCAAGCCCTAAGATATAACCTCATCTGCTCTGATCCCTCAGACAAGAGACAGACATCTTGAGGATCTCTATCAAGCATTCTTGAAACTACAGTACCCACCTGGGGAAGTAAGAAAACAAATTGACAGAGCTAGACGGGTTTCCCGAAGTCATCTACTACAGGAGAGACCCAAGAAAGAAAGCAACAGAACACCACTAGTCACCACATACAACCCCCAAGTCAGACCTCTGCAACAGATCATTAAGGACCAACAGCCTATTCTAAAAGATGATCCCTCTCTCTCTCAAGTGTTAGGAGACAGACCCCTCCTTGCTTATAGGCAGCCCCCTAATCTTAAACAGATTCTCACCAGCAACTACAGATCTAACAACAGAAACATTGAAGCGGGCACACACCCTGCAACAAACCACGCTGCCAAGTCTGCCCACATATCTGCACAACAGATACCATCATAGGTCCTAATCAAGCCTGCTACTCCATCAAAAGTTCATTTACCCGCTCATCTACTAATGTGATCTGTGCCAGAAGTGCCCCAACACCTTATATATTGGACAAACAGGAAGATTGCTGTGTAAGAGGCTGAATGAGCACAGAGCTGATATCAGAAATCAAAGAACAAAGAAACCAGTTGCTGAGCACTTCCATCTTTCTAATCACTCGATGGCTGATTTGTTAACGACTGTCATCAGGGATGTGGCTGGGACATCAAGACTTCAAAGAGAAACAGCTGAACTCGAATTAATATGCAAGCTAAATTCTGTGAAAGCAGGACTTAATTGAGACTATGGCTGTGTTCACACAGCACTCTTATTTCAAAACAACAGAGGTTGTTTCGAAATAAGAAATACCCTGTTCACACGACGCACAGTTGTTTCGAAACAACGGCACCCGTTGTTTCGAAACAACTTAAACCCCATGTGGGGACGAAACAACGTTGTTTTGAAATGATTGTTTCGAAACAATGCCGTCCGAACACGTTGTTTCAAAACAACAGTGACTTGTTTCGAAATAACTGTTGCCTGAAACTGCTATTTCACTTTGAGCTTTTTTCCTTAATTCGAATTAACAAACTGTTAATTCGAATTAAGTTATTTCGAAATAAGGCATTATTTCGATACAAGTTGTTTTAACACAACTTGTATCGAAATAATGCCTGTGTGTGAACACAGCCTATGGGTTCTTTTCCCATTACAAAAGGTAATTTGACTTCAGGCTTCCCATGGTTTGAATCTGAAAACTGCTCTGATTTGCTGTTACTGTATGACCTGATCCTATGTTTTACACCCCTTTGCATTTAGTTTCATTCCTTTCTGTAAGTTCACCCATCTTCGAAGCATCTGAGGAAGTGGGATCTTCTCCCACGAAAGCTCGTGCAAAAAATAAATCTGTTAGTCTTAAAGTGCCACACAACTCCTTGTTGTTTTTTTACTGGACTAGACTAACATGGCTATCCCTTTTGAAAATCACAACAATTATCAGTGACAACTTTCCACTGACACCAATGAGGGCTGGATGGCAATAGCTAGGCTGGAAAGCAGCTGCCATAACCTAGTCTATTTGTGTTAGTTTCATTTCTCACATTAAGATGTGGCTGTGTTAAAGGCTATCTAGCTGTAATAGTATAGTAGCTAGCACCTTTGCTTAATATACAGATGGCCCTGGGTTCAAGCCCCAGGGGGTTAGATTTGATGATATCATGAGGGCCCTTTCAACCCTATAACTCTGTTCTATCCAGATATAAAAATTAGAGCCTTTGATAAATATGTTAATTTCAGCTGCTCCTATACTGCTTTACCCTGAAACTTATATGGGGAACCAGAGACCTAGAGTTTCCCAGGAACTCACTGTATTATTTCTTACAAATATTATGTATGACCTGTTTTCCCTGTTCCATTTTGTATTGCTGCTTATTTGAACTCAAAGAGTTAAATCAGAATGGAGTTGGGAATTGTTCCTGGAGAAAACAAAACTGGATTAACAGATCAGACAGCTTGAATTACACACTGTCCTGGCAGATAAGAGCAATGGGGGCATTAGGGGGATGCCCTTTCCAGGCACCAGTGAAATGAGCAGGTTCTGTTTTGCCAAAGCTGAGCCCTTAGAGAGTCTAGGAAGGGGTGAAACAGATGACAGACTCATTCAGAGGCAGAGGGAATGTGTTGCAAGCAGTGTGGACTAGTTCTCTCAACTCAGAGATGGGGAAGAAGCCAGACCTGCCTGAGTAGTGGCTAGAGAAGGTAAGCCTGGGTAAGGGAATATGCTGGTGCATCTCTACTATTTTACATTCACTTCTCTAAGCCCGGTGGACCTTTGGAGCAAAATAAATCATGCTTTGTTTTGAAGAAGCTGTTTGTTTCCTAAAGGTGAGGTGTGGGATGAGGGACACAGGGTCATGTGGACCCCCAGATTTCTGCCAGGGTTTGATGGCTGCATTTGATCATATGATGTGGCTGTGTTCCCTCCATGAGTGGCAGCTGCTGGACTCACCTATGAGCCCAAACTGAGACAGGAGCAATGGCTGGGAGCTGTTTGCAGGGGTCCCTGTTCTCCAAGGGCTGAGGGGATGCTGAGGATAAGGGAGAAGAGGCTTCCTGAGGGATGGGGAAAGAATGTGAGTTGAGCTGTTCCGAGAGTGGTTGAATCTTTAAATTATGCCTCACACTATCAACAGTTATGGGTTGTCTCTGCTGTCTCCCTGCAAAACACCTGCTAACACACGATCCCAGAGGAGAGCTCTGAGAGACCCCGAGCCCAAGCCCAACTGGACGTAACTAGATAATCACAGATGGTAGCCAGAGAGGTATAACCCAGAGACCCAGTTTGAGTGTGGTTAGATCACAGTATCACATCCCAAAGAGAAGTGGACTCATGGGCTCGTGTCTTGAAATGGGTGCACTTGTGGGACTGCAAGAGGCTCTGTGGGAGCAGCCAACCCAGGGACTATGGGGCCAGCCATTCACCACAGTAAGTCTCATAGATTTGATATCAAAAGGGATCATCATGATCATTTAGTCCAGTGTTTCTCTATGACTGGTCCAATGGACCAGCATTAGTCCCCGAATCTCACTGACACTATAGGAAGCCGCAGGAGCACAGGTCCAGGTGGGGCAGGGCTCACCCACTTGGCCCGAAGGCCCACTCACCTTAGCCCCCAGAAGTGACGCGAACTTCTTGCTGCACCTGTGGGGCTGCCAAGCAACTGGCAGCCATGAGCAGGGCAGAGGCACCTGTGCCACCCCCCCGGCTCTGCTTGCAGCTGCAGGACCCAATGGTCGCAGTCACGAGTAGGGCAGAGGCTCTGGCACCACCACTTCTGTTCCACTCATGGCTGTTGGCAGCCCCAGCTGTGAGCAGAGCTGAGACACTGGCACCTCTGCCCCATGCAGAGCTGCATCTGCCAGCTGCTGGCCAGCCCTGCGGCTGCAGCGGCAAAGTTTCTGCTGCTGCCAGTTGGGGTGTGGAGGCTCTCCCCCTCCCTCGGAGGGTGGGGGAAACACCTTCTGGTCACATGATGGAAGCTGCCCTTGGCTGAGCCCACCCTGCACTTGCAGAGACCCAGCCAGAAAAGAGGAGCTGACTATGCCCCTGCGAAGCTGGTGCCTGGTATCAAAAAGGTTAAGAAACACTGATCTAGCGATGTCTTTCCTTTTGCATGTTGCAGTCATTGAATATGCCCTCCCACTCCAATAAGAAACATCAAATTTCTGGCTGGGTTGATCCTAAAGAGATAGAAGAAATAGGTGGAAGAGCCTCATCAAACTGGACACTATGAACAAAGCACACCCATAGTTTAGATCCAGGGATACACTTAGGATTATAAAGAAGTAGTCCTGTGGCACTTTAAAAGACTAACACAATTATTTATCACATAAGCTTTTGTGGGAATAATCCCACTTCATCAAATGCATGAAATGGAAACTGCAGTATGTCAGGTATTTATATACCTGCAGAGAAGGGTGGGTCACAAAGTTAATTCAAACAATTCCAGAGGAGTAGTCTCTTAGCCTAGCTCAGCAAACCCAAAAAGGTGTTTTGAGTCAAATGATGTGAAACTGGGCCCTGTAATAGCAATAGATGAGAAGGTGAGAATGTTAAAAGAGAGGAAATTACCTTTTGTAATACATTAGCCATTCCAAGTCCCTCTTCAGACCTAACCTGAAGGTGTCAAGGTGGCAAATGAATTGCAGCTGAGCATTTTCACACTAGAGTCTGGTTTTGAAGTTTTTTGCTGAAGTACTATAACTTTCATGTTTGTTACAGAATGTCCAGAGAAGTTGAAGTGTTCTACTAGGTTTTGAAAGTTACTATTCTTGATGTCTGACTCGTGTCCATTTATTCTTTTGCTCAGAGACAGTCCAGTCTGTCCAATGTATGCCAGAGAGGCATAGATAGACTAACAGTCTACACCCTCTAGAATTGCTTTGTGGCCTACTCTGCATCTATATAAATACTTGATATACTGCAGTTTCCATGTCATGCACCTGACGAAATGGGTTTTTCTTCCACGAAAACTCATGTGATAAATAAATTTGTTAGTCTTTTAAAGTGCCACAGGACTCCTTGTTTGGTTTGCTGGCCTAGACTGACACAGTTACCCCGCAGGGCCAGATTAAGGCAGGAGCTATAGGGGCCACAGCCCTGGGCCACAGCCTAACAGATGACCCCACAGACCCCCAAAATTCCAGCTCTGACCTGCTTCTGTTGCCCTGCCCCCACCTGCTCATCTTTGGCCCTGCGCTGGGCAGGTGATTTGCTTCAGACTAGCTAGCCTGGGGGTAGGGCAGGAGTGCGGCAGCCCATGGCCCTTCTGAAGCTAGTCCCCCCAGAAGTGCTGGCTGGTAGGCCCCCATGAGCAGCCCTGGTCTATGCCCCACACTAACCCCCACCACCAGCAGAATTGGCCTGTGGGGCTCCACATCCCTCTCCAGCAGTGCCTGTCCATGGCTTCCCTCACAACAGCAGCACTATACAAGGCCCTGGAGCTCATGACCGCACTCCTCAGCATCGGCGTGGGAGGGCACTCCCTCAATGAGGGGTCCCATAAGGGTGGGCGTGGGCAGCCTGGGCCTCTATCTAGCTCTGAAAATTGTCACTTAGCCTTATGTGTGAGGTGAGCAGAGAAAACCCTGAAAAGTGTTGATGGCAGAAATGAATTTGTTCACTTTAAAATTTCTGATTTTGATAAGCTCAGAAATGTTTAGCAATTATTCGTCTCTTTGCTGTGCCCCCAAACTAAAGGCATATTTATACTTACATCTATTAGAAAAAGTAACTTCTCATCATCTGCTTTTGGTGTGCCTTTTCCATATTTGAGTAATGCTTCAGTTGTTTTCTCAAGTTGAATGGCTATTTGCTCTTCTAAAGCAGGCAAAGTTTTCTGGAGGAGAAAAACCAAAAATATTTACCGGATCAGACAAACTCCATTCTTTGAAAGAAACAGAGCATTGCAGAGTGTGACATGGAGATATATAAATCATGTAGTGCCCTCAAAAGTCCAGGTATGCTCTGTAATCTAACCAACACTGTTTGTACTGAGGAAAGAATGGGGAAGGTTTTTAAGACTGCTGTTCTTCAGTACAAGCAAGGAGTTCTGTGGCACTTAAAGACTCACAAATTTATTTATCACATGAGCTTTTGCGGGAGAAAATCCTGCTTCATCAGACTCTTTGAAGATGAAGATGACAAAGTGGCATTTTCTCCCATGAAAGCTCATGCAATAAATAAATTTGTCAGTCTTTAAGTGCCACAGGACTCTTTGCTTGTTTTGTAGAACCAGACTAACACGGCTACCCCTCTGGAACCCGTTGTTCTGTGATTTTCTTACTTAGAAAAAGTAGTGTTTCTCTTTCTGGTTTAGTGCAGGATCATATTTAGAAAACCAGTCCATCTCAGACACATTTTAATTATTATTAAAGAGCTATTAGTGAAAAAGCACATACAGTATCTAAACAAATTTCATATTTACTCAGTATAAATTATTCAGGCTTCCAAAATTGACAATGATGAGAATAGTTAGCTCTAACTAGCACTGTTGATCCAGAAGTCTCAAAGTGCTTTACAGAGGAAAGCAAGTATCAGAATCTCTACTTTAAAGACAAAAAAAGTGAGTCATGGAGAGATTAAATGATTTGCCCAAAATTAAACAGTGAATCAGCAGCAACAGCGTGAATAGAATACTGTTGTGCTGACTATTGTTGGGTAAAATATTTTGAATGAATAGTTTATTTAGAAGTGTGCAGTTTTGGGTGATGTGAAAGCATTTAAACATGACACACATTTTTCAGCTGGGGAAGAGTTTGACTTTTCCAATTTAAAGATAAATTCTAAATATTTTGGGAACTGAAGCAAGTATTTCTTCTGGTTTTTCACCTGGTTTGAACCAGATGACAATGAAACATCAAATACTTGCCCCCCCTACACCTGACTGCCATGCCAAGGTTCAGTGTAGTGGACCATGTGCTTAGATTACCATCAAGCAGGGAAATTAAAGGCTGTTCTCAGAAATAATTTCCAAGATTGCAGTATTGACTCCTAATTTTTGTAAATGGTTACTGATTTAAAGAACCTGGTGTAAAGTGTTTGTTAGCTTACATTAATGTGTTCCACAAGCTCAGTTGTCAGTTTCTCTGCCAAAACAGGGATAGTGGCCTTCTTTTCATCCAGAAGAACTCTGAAATGGAATAAAGAGCTTAAACACAGACAACTTGCTTTGCAGGACAAGAAAGCAATGTCTTTGCTAGTTCTGCAACCCAAAGCCAGTGAAGACGGTTTCTTCTGATCAAGCAGGGGGAATTTTTGTGCTGGTGCAGCCATAGCCTCACTACATCCTGAAAAATCCATCTTTACGCAAGATTAAAATTGAAATTGAGCTGTTTGCTGAACACACAGAGAATAGAAAAAGGTTCAGAACTATAGTTTCAATAAAAGATCAGGATATAAGAACATCCCCATCTATTGCTGTATTATAAGAATGTATGTTCTGCTATATATGGAAAGGATACTGGTTCAGAACCACTTAAGGGTTCAAAACTTCTCTTAATGCATTAAATGCTGAAGAGCCATCTTTTGTGAAGAACAGCATTCTCCTGACACAGACCATATCTTTCCTATGAGTTTCACTGTACTTTCCAGAGGACAGAATTATGTGCACTACAGTATGTGCTTAACTTGAGTTCATGGAAAAGACTTGAATTCATTGGCACTACTTCAGCATTTAATGGTCAACATCTTTTTAAATGGTTTTCTCAATTAGGTTTTAAATTTTAATCTCAAAAGAAGTTCAGTTTAAGAGAAGTTATTTGATATCTAAGCCTTTACTGGCATTTTGGAAAACGATGCCGCAAAGACCAACCAACCAACCAAACAAACAAAAAAACAGCCCAAGCTAAGCTTAAGAATAATTCTCATTGTAGCCCAATCTAAGTCCGATGGGGATCAGCAGGAATCTTTCCATGAACTTTAATGGTTTTGGATTAGGCACTTTAATTGTCTGAAAACTACCTAAAATGTCCATGCTCCTCAAAGAATGCTCGCTCCTTCTGGATTGCAGAGGCCAGAGTCTGGTTGTTATGAATGTCTTGCTGCCCACGACATTTAACAATCATATAACCCTTCCTTAGGTGGATGACAAGGTTTTGAACTATCTCAACAACCGATTGTTCAGTTCCTCTGTCCACCAAATCTGGTTTTGTCAAGATCCCTGTGAAGTAATATGACAAGAAGATTAGCCAAGCACAGAAATTAAAGATGGGAAAGATCTAGTGGGGTTTCAAGATGTTTATGCGCATAGCGTCAAAAGCAGTAAGGCCTCCAAATGAGCTATCCCTTAAGATACTGGTTCCCTTTTATTGTCTGAAAAAGTCACATATTTCATAAGGTTTATTTTTCTTATAGTTGGTAATTCTTTGCAGGACTGAGGGAAGGAGGGAAGACTATTAGAACGCTATGACCTACTTTCCCCTATTAGTATTTTTAAAAGTATGTCTTACCTAGTGTTCTCTCACCATATGGATCCACCTCTTGAGCCATTTTCAGTGCCTCGGTTGTTGCGATATCCACATTACTTGGCACCACAACTAAATTTATTGTCTCTTTCTTAGCTATAAATGTTTTAATTAGCTTTTTGATCTGTAATCAAATATGGTAAAAAAATGCAGTGAAGTGTGATGTGACAAATGCCATTAGATGCCAGTCTCTTTATCATCCGATTAAGGAGAATGTCATACAGACAATGGATGCAATCATATGATAGAAGCTAATGTGCAAATTTCAGCATCTGTATTATCTAAAGGTAATCCAATGTGTAACATACCCAGAATAGACTGCTCTTAAATCAGCCTTGCAAAAGAGTCATAACTATTTACTAGTCCAGGTATGCAGTCTATTCAATGATGAAAATGCATTTAATATTTTGTTTCATTAGAGTAAACCAATTCTATTGACTACACATCTAGAAAAAAATCAAGTTGGATTAAATTGACACATCAAAGTCAGACAAGACAGTAGTTCCTGACCCATGATCGAGGAGCCCAAATTAGCCTTTGGGGTCTTTCCAAATGGCCCTCTGCTCCCCTTCTGCTGGCTGCAGAAGGGAGCCACTGCCAAAAGACGCAAGTGGAGTGCATTGCCATGAGGCTATAAGATCCGTGTAGCCTCCTTGCATCATGCAAGCGGATGGGTGATCATTGTTCCCCTCCCCTTGGCTGTAGCAGGGAGCATGGAAAACTATTCCACTTGGGTCCCTAGATGCTGGATCCTTGCTGGAGCCAGAGGGAGAAAAGCACTGATCTCCTGTCCCCCTGAGAGTCATTGACTAAGGACCCAGGTGGAGGACAAGGAGCTGCAGGACATCTGTGGTTCCCCTGCTGCAGCCAGGAAGAGGGGAAATGTGAATTCCTCCCATCTGGCTGCAATGCATGGTGTGGGGAGGACAGGTACTCACCTACACTAGTGCTTTGTCTGTGAATGTGAAACGTACTATGAGTAATTCACACGTGTAAATTAGTGGATATAAATCTGTTTACTTTAAATATGTGGTGATTTGTAGTCCTTAGTGGAGTATAAGTGAATGCATTTTATGAGTTGACAGACTGGTGGCCCTTTAGGGTTGTAAAATTGACATTTGCGGCCCCTGAGACACAAAGGTTGGGAACCACTGAGATAAACTATAGAGCTAATACGTCCATCTTAACAGTATACTTAAAAAAATAAAAAGGAAAATGTTTCATCTTTGTAGGGTCACATCAGACAGCAAGGGGAAAAATGGAACAGGTGTGCAGACAGGGATCTGGGCACCCTACCCCTCCCGCCCAGCACCGCGGCTGCATCACCCCCCAGCACATCATGGTGTCTGGCACCTCTTCCTTCCCTTCAGCATATCATGATGCCAGCCCCTCACCCCTCATGTCCTCTGGTGCCTGTGACTCCCAAATCATAAAGTGAATGCCCAGCAGATACTGTGGTTCTTGGAGCTGAGAGGGCTTCAAATGGAGA
Organism: Podocnemis expansa; assembly: GCA_007922195.1. NCBI lineage: Eukaryota > Metazoa > Chordata > Testudines > Podocnemididae > Podocnemis > Podocnemis expansa. The sequence continues at coordinate 57,518,940 of ML681989.1, forward strand.
GAAGAGTTGGAGTGATGGTGTGCAAACTGCAGATGGGCGGTGGGGGTGTTCGCTTCAAGCTTATTCTTGGAACATCCAGGAGCAGGTACCAGTTGGGTGGTGAGTGGTGTACCCCATGACAAAGTGGTGGAGAGTGCAAGGATTCAACTCCCTTTGATATAAGGGAGAGGTGGAGAGACTGGGAGGGGGTTGAACTTGCCAGAGGGATCACAGCAGAGACAGAATGCTGAAGGGAAGGTGGAAATGGAAGCACTGATGGTACAGATTCTCTGTGCTGAGAGTAGTTTTCTCCTTCTAAGTCGGATATCAGAGCTGTCTACCCCAGAGATGGCAGCGGGAAAACAACAGGGGTGGGTCCATGCCACATGGGGACTGTCATGCTAGGCCTGAAAAGGCCAAGCCATCTTTGTAAAATACATGACCTAAGTCTAACCTTTGAAGACATATTATAGGGAAATGCAGTGTATGAGTAGGCTAGGGCTTTGATATGCATTTGTATCCTTAGTGGTTTCTTGATGGTATTTACATGTATCCTGTTAGAGGTTAGCAAGATGAATGAAGTGTTTCCCTATCTGTTAGCATTGTTCTATTGGAAGGGGTCAAGAGGAAACATTAACATCTAAAGGGACCTTTGATGTACCAATGTAAACTGTCTGTTAATGGTGCTAATGCAGTTAATTACCTGGGGTGCCCAGGAGGTGAAGGTTTTCCTTCAAAGGACAATATGTATTGCTATGCTCCACTTAAGAAAGTTCCTGGGAACTGTCATCAAGGCCCACATGAAGAATTGTCCTGCAAATGCCCACCTTGCTAGCTACAACTATAAAAGGACATTGGGAACAGAATTCCTTTGTCTCACATCTGTCCAAGCTTCTCAGGGAAAGTTTGGGCCACAGGATTGAGATCCCAGCCAACACTGGCCTGGAAACTGCCCTGCTAATTCTCATGGGGGAGAATTAGAACAAACTCTACACTTGGATTATTTGGTCTCTATTCCTATAAACTGGATCACTAACAACTGAACCTGTGAAACAAGGACGTATCTTCTTTGGACTCTAGATCATTTGTATGTATGTGATTCACTTTGACCCTATAACATCTCTCATTTTGTTTCTTTTCTTCTTATATTAAACCTTTAGTTGTAGTTACTAAAGGATTGGCTGGCAGCGTGGCATTTTGGGCAAGATTCAAGCCTATATTGTTCTGTGTAATGTGGCTGACCCTTTGGGGTCAGAAGAACCTATTTCTTTAACAGAACTAGTGGCTGTACTGGGGACCGGTGACTGGAATGCAGTAAAAGGAGCTGGCTATATGGTGGCTTCTTGATATACATTGTGGGGGATCAGCAGCGTTGTTTGTGACTGGTTGGGGGAGTTTATCTCCAGGTAACCCACCAGTGCTGGGAGAATCTGCTCTCCTTTTTGCAGCTTGCCCTGATCTTTGCATATTCAGGTGGTTACCCCAGGAGGCCCGGGTCCCAGGGACCAATAATGGAAAACCAACAGAGGCTGGGAAATCCACAGTTATTTACAAGGCTGCATGGCGTGGATAGCTGGGCAACAGCAGAAGCTGCATAGAATCCTGCAAGAGAGGAGCAGTGGCAGGAGATGTAAGGGATGGAAATGGGCATGCCACTCCAGGACAAGGTGGCCAGAGGCTGAACCACAAAGGTACTATGGCTATGGGAGCAGGGTCACCTGAAGAGAGAGTGTCCTTATTTGGAGAGAGAGAACAGGCTGCACCAGGCAGCAAGAACAGAGTCAGTGGCCCAGAATCTCCCATTCAGTGAGCAACTGGATCAGAGGGAGATCTGTTTTTGGTGTGGAGAAAAGGGTCAGATCAAGAGACATTGCTCTCACAAGAGAAAGGGGAGCAGAGAAGACAAGAGGAAGACTCTCAGGGAAAAGGGTCAAGGAGGCCCAAAAGACCATGCTGAGACTGTAACAGCAATAGTGAAAGCAAACAGAGTAGTAAAATTAAACAGGTCAAGAAACTGGAGGGGGAAGGGGGTCCTCAAAGAGGAAGTTGAAAGATGCAGAGACTAACACTGGAAAGAATCACAAACTGATGGGACTTAGGCCCTGGTGAGTGAGGGAGGGATACAATCAGATGGAGCCAATGAAGCAGCTATAGGACAGGCCAGTAGCACGCTTATACAAGACATGGAAGCGCAGCAGAAGAAACTGAAGGAGGCTATGGAGGAGAGGGAGAAATTACTCTTCATTGTGGAGGACCTGAAGCAGGAGAGGAGTGTGAAACTAGCTGCATGAGAGGAAGGGGAGGTGATACCCCATCTCATGGACAACAGCCGTGAGAGGAAAGGTATGTGATAGAATGACTCCCCCACATGCACCCTGCAGGGGTGAATGAAGGCCAGATGGGACAATTAACCCATTAGGCAGCTAATTAAGGAGGTTTAGCTGGATAGAACAGCTGGCTATCTATAAAGCCCAGGAGTTGAAAACACGTGGGTTGCTGCGTAAAGACAGAAGCTCCAGGAAAAGAGGAATAGGTAAAGCCCGCGGGCATTCCTTAAGAAGAGGGAGGGGACTCTGGGAACTGATAGACAAGGAAGAGAAGGGAAACCGATAATAGGAAAAAGCTCAGGGATGGAGCAGTGAGGCTAGAAACAGAAGGCCCAGGCTGCCGAGCTGAGGGTCCCTAGGCTGGAACTTAAAGAAGAGGGCAGGCCATGGTTCCCCTACCAACCACTGGGCAAGTGGCAACAAGGCAGTGAGGAAGAGGACTACCTAGTCTAGTGATTCTCAACCACTTTGTCGAGACACATTACTGTGTCAACACCCAGTGGTAAGTGTATCACAGAGAGCCAGGGAGATGGCTGGATTTGGCTTGGGGGTGGTCTGGTGTGTCCTGGAGGGTCACAAAATACCACCAACCATGTTGCAACCTGCAAAAAGTTGCTAAGCACTGGCCTAGGCTATTGAGAAGCTAAACCTACCACAGAAGGGGAGAACATAGACAGTGACATAGCCAGAGGGCTGAGCCATGAAGTAGATACCCAGCAGATGCTGTGGTTCCTGAAGAGGCGAGAGGGGCTGCAAGAGAACAGCAGAGCTGGAGAAATGGGTGTGCAAACTGTGGACAGGGAGGTGTCACCCTTAATTTAATACCCAGAACAGCCAGAAGGAGATGCCAATTTGGCAGTGAGTGACACATCACATGACAACTAGATAGGAATTTCTTTAGTTATGAACCATCCTTTGCTGAATTTCATCTATAGGACTGACTAGCCTGTGTTTTATTTTGCATGACCATCACGCTTCTTTTCAGCACTTCCTCTACTAATAACTGTCTTGTTTATTGTCTACAGCATCTTTAATTTAGATTGTGAGGCAAGTTAACTGTATGGAATATTGGATTTTAGAGGTCCTCCAACAAAATCATCTGTTTAATGTAATTTCTGCATTAGACCTCTACTGCTGTAACTTAACAGTTTCCTACCTCAGAACATGTATGTGCGTTACCTGTTCTCCAATGTCTTGTGGCTGATTCCCTACAGCCACTCTAGCAATCCCTGGAAGGTCAATCAGTGTCAGATTTGGAACATTCGGTGAACTTATTTCTAAGGAAATTAATTCAGAGCTAATGCCCACTCCTTCACCAGCCATTACATTCTGGGCTACAGAAGAAAGAACAAGGCAAGAAAAGAAAAGTTTAGAAACTCATCATGAACATTTCAGATTAGAGCGTAATACAACTGGAAATCTCCTGTTGCTACTTGTGTTTGTTTGTTTGTTTGTTTGTTTGTTTTAAAAGAGGCATTTTGGGGTCCAGTTCTGCCCAGGCAAAATCCCATGGAAATCAATGGGGCATGACTGGACTCCACTGCAGTATTTGAACCTTAATAATAATTGAGGAATAATACTTTCCAGGAATTAAACTTTCAGAAATATCAGTGTACAAAAATCAAATATATGCAATGGATTACAAAAAATTTAATATAGTCATACAATAAAATCCTAAACATTTACAAAATTGGTTCCTCATCTTCAGAATGCTGGACACACATCAGTGAATCGTTAACCTTGCAAGGTAGCAAAAGCTTATTATTATGCACATTTTACAAATGGATGAAGGAGGGCACAGAGATTAAGCATCTTGTCCAAGATCACATAACAGACCAATGACTGAGTCATGAATGGAATGGATGGATATTGAGTGCCTGTACTGTGCTGTAACCATTGGGCAACACTGTCTAAACTTTAGACTCTAAATCAAACACCAGGGCACAGAAGCTTGGAATTTCCCGAGACTGATTTCTCAATTTGACAACTAGATCATTTTATAGCTGTTTCTGCTATTTCTTGATATCAAAGCAGATAATTTCTCATGAGAAACTTTCAGAAGCATAATTAGGTTATTGAGCTTGTATGTCACTTAGCTTCCTACCTTGCCAGGTTTTATTCTATTATTTCTTGGAAACCTCAGGGTATGTCTACACTGGAGCCTTTGGTCTACTTAACCTTCCTTAAGTCAACCTAAGGAACACTCTGGCCACATTTTGAAAAAGTCGACTTAATGGTTAAGATGACCTCATTAAGTTGACTTAAGCCAATGTAGATGTTTAAATTGACTTCATTAAATCATCTTAAGCCAGTGTGGAGCTTAAATCAACTTTATTAAGTCAACTTAAGCTAGTGTGTACCATTGAGGACACGGGCAGTCAGGAGTCTGTAAGTCAACTTAAGATGAGTGTGGACGCTCTAAATCAACTTAACAAAGTCGACTTTAAGTTGACTTAAAGTTGACCTTGTTAAGTCGACTTAACAAAGCCTCCAGTGTAGACATATCCTCAGAGAGTAAATATATATGTGAGAACAAACAATGTTATGGCCAATAACAGGTTATGGAACTATGCAAGCTAAAACAAGAACAACCAAATCTTTAGCTTTTCGGCATAACCTTGTAGACCTAAAGAGCAGAAAAGATGTTTTCTTCCATCATGTGGAATACTATACAGCTAGCTAGTGACATGTGAGTACATTATGGCTATGTCCACACGTACATGGTTAAATCAATTTTACTTATATCAATTTAATAAAATTGATATAAAAATCATTAAATTGATATAAGTTAAATCGATTTAACAGGTCCACACCAAAAAAACCCAAATCGAAATAGCATGTCCAGACACAGGACTTGCTATTTTGATTCAGGAGAGGGGCACCATGGGAGGTGTGGCAACATGGCCCCCTCACTGGGCCATGCCCCCACCCAATATGTAGAAAAAGGAAAGCACTTGGGAAGGAGAAGGGCAAAAAGTATTAAACTGATTTAACAGTTAAATCGAAATAATATGTCCACAGTGTTATTTCGAAATAACAATTTTGATTTAACTTTCATATTGATATAGGTTTTATTATATCAATATACATTTCCTTATATTGAAATGAGGCAACTCCTCATTTCAAAATAAGGGAACATTGTGTGGACCTACCATTTCTGAAACCAAAATAACCAGCATTATTTCGATTTAAACAGTGTGTGTGTGGACATACGCTACGTGACATATGTACACGTTTTCTTTTTCTCTTCCTCTAAAATATTAGGTATTGACGAATGTCAAATGCAGGATGATGACTTAGAAACACTATGGCCTGAGCTGGTTTAAAAATACTGAAGCAAATCACTTCTTTTGTAAAATGCTGCAACATCACTGAGATCAGCTGAGTATGCCAGTTCACTCCAGCTGTGAGTTTCCTGCATTCCTGGCAATCTCACCAGTTATGGTCATGATGTTAATCTGGGAAATGTTATGCTGCCTAACAGAGGGGAATAAAGAATTAAAGAGAGGATCTGATAAATCAAATCAGAATGGAATAAATAACATTTACCTTTTCTTATTTCTTTTTCTACTTGGGCAGGATGATGTAGTTCTTCATATATATCCCGGTAACTAATTTTCCCTTTCCACTGCTGCTGAGCAGCCAGTTTTTTCAGTCTGAGCACTAAAGGACACCTAGTTGTAATACCTATAGTGGTACATAAAGAGTTAATCCTGTTAATGACCATTGCTGTTACTTCAAACAGATTATACCACAGAATATAACTTTTCCCACAGTACACAGAACAGTGCCCAAAACTTTTCAATGTCTTCGGAGAGCTCATGCTCTATGGCATGAGTCTCAAACTCAAATTACCACAAGGGCCACATGAGGACTAGGATATTGGCCTGAGAGCCAGGGGCACTGCAACACACAAGGATTAATGGGCCCAGGCCCCCACTGGCTGCCTGGGCCCTGATCCGTTCTCTAACCCCCCCCCACCCCCCCGCAGTCCCCTGAGCCCTTCCCTGACCTCTCTGCAGTCCCCCGAGCCATTCCCTACCCTTCCCAGTCCCCCGAGCCCCTCCCTAACGCTCTCCCTGCTGTCCCTCACATCCTTTCCTAACCCCCTGGTCCCACCACTGGCCCCCGCTGCCACAGGCCGGCCCCCGCTCCTGTGCCCTTTCCCTATCGGGCCAGCTTGTCTGTCCCCGAATCACGCCCCCAAACGCCCGTACCTAGCTGCCAGAGGAGAGAACAGCCGTGGCACAGACTGAGGATTCTGGCCTGACTCTGCTCAGAGCAGGCTCAGGCCAGGGTGGGAGTTTTAAAACTCCCAGGACCAGTCTGGAGCAGCTTCCTACTGGTCAGAAGACTGTCTTCCGGCTGGGTAGAGGCTGCAACTCTTGGCTGTGCGCAGCCAACAGTATTCCCTGTGTGTGGGAGAGATGGGGGCTGTGCTGCCACACAGTGTAGAGGGCACACTGCTCATGGGCTGGCCCTGTGTGTCAGGGAAGCTGACGCCCCCAAAGCCCCACGGTAGCAATGCCTCTGCCTAGAGCCATATCACTGAAACCTGTTCATACAACAGTTTTTAAAAACTTGAAGGGCTAGTAGTTTATTTAATTAAAATTAATTAATTGAAGTCAAAGTGATTGTAAAGAAAATAATTATTAGGGTTTAATTAATTGAATTTTTGTAAAGGTTTTTAATTAAAATTAAATTAAAAAAAAATTTTAGTAAAGAAAGAAGGAAGGAAACAAAGAAGGAAGAGAGAAACGAAAAAGAAAGAAGAAAAAGAGAAGAAAAAAAGAAGAAAAAAGAAAACAAGAAAGATGGAAAAAGAGAAAGAAAAGAAAGAAGGAAGGAAGGAAAGAGAAGGAAGAGAACGAAAGAAAGAAAAGAAGAAAGCAGGCCTAGTGGTGGAGCAATAGTCCTGCTCCTGCTGGCGGCATTGCCTCAGTCGGGGCCAGCTCCCAGTCCCTGGGAGATGGAGTGTGTGGTGTTTTGGACTATCTAGGGTCATTGGGGTTGTCATAGTGATAAATGGGAGAGTCGTTTAGGTGCTAGGAAAACCTGTCTGTCTTCTCTTTCTCTCTCAGTTCTTCTTCAATAAAGACTTCTGATACAGCTGTGAATATGTTGTCCTCCTTATTGGATTATAATTCCCCTTAAAACTCTACATCTGGCGACAGAGGATGGGATATGTGATGGAGTAGCTATCCTTAACAATCCTGGCAACTTTGGAAAACCAGAATACAATGTAAGAAACAAAACTTTATTTTACTGCTTGCATGGGGGTTGGGTGGTAGCTGTGAAAGCTGATTTGTTTGCCTAAGGGCTAGCTGGCTATTCTGAAAGCTGATCTGCCTGTTGTTAAGTACAAGGAAGAGATAAGGCTGGCTGGCTATTCTGAAAGCTGATCTGCCTGCTGTTAAGGGAAGAGACAAACAATAATCACAAGAGGGCATCATGGCTTTACTTACTACCCCCTTTGAAGCATATGATTGTTCGGCAGATTGGTGGCAGACATATACAGCCCAATTTCAAAATTTTGTAATAGCAAACGACATAACTGATGAGAAGAAGGTACCAGTTTTTCTAACAGTCATTGGAGTTAAGACTTATGATTTGCTATGTGATTTGCTTTATCCGGAGAAGAAACCTTACGAGGACCTAGTGGAAGTTCTGGGAGCACATTTTTCCCCAAAGCCACTAGTAATCGCAGAGAGATATAGGTTCTACCAAAGGAACCAAGAGGAAGGTGAATCAGTTGTACAATTTGTAGCAGCTCTGCAGAAGCTGGCAGCACACTGTGACTTCAAGAACATGTTAGAGGAAATGCTGCGTGACAGGCTGGTGTGTGGCCTGCACAGTGAATCAACACGAAAACGCCTATTGACTGAAGGTCAACTCACCTTGCAGAAGGCTGTGGAAATTGCAGTCTCCATGGAACGCATCACCCAAGACATGCAACAGATCGGGGTCAGTGTCCGTAAAGTATCCCTACAATCTGCTCCCAGGGCACGGGGGAGACAAGAATGTTACCGGTGTGGGAAGCAGGACCACCTCGCATCAGAGTGCCGGTTTAAAGAACTACAGTGTCAACAATGTGGTAAGAGAGGGCACATTGAACGTGCCTGCAAACAAAGGAAGGGTGAGCTGAACAGAAGTGGCAGACCTAACAAAAATGGGCCGTTGGGTTGGCGGACTAAGAGGGAAATTCTGCATGCAGTAGAGCAGAATACTGGTGATCATAGTGATACCCAATTGGAAGATGAAGATTCCATCCATGTTTTGTCTATAACAGCTGGCCCACGTAAATTCTGGGTAACACCTGTGTTAGAAGGCAAACCTACACGCGTGGAACCGGACACTGGCGCAGCAGTTTCATTAGTTTCTAATCTTGTGTATGAGAAGGACTTTAGACATCTGCCACTTAAGCCGACAGTAGTCGTTTTGAACACATATACTGGAGAGACTGTTCCCCTGTTGGGTACTATTGATGTGAAAGTAGAACTCAATGGACAGACCACAAAGCTACCACTGTTTGTGGTAAAGGGGAATTACCCAGCCCTAATGGGAAGATCTTGGATCAGGAAAATCCAGCTCGATTGGTCACAAGTGCATCAATTGACTAAAGAAGAAAAGAATCTAGCAGCAATACTAACGAAACATGCTGCTGTTTTTGGTGAAGACTTAGGCAGTATGAAGGGAATCACTGTGAACTTAAATCTAAAGCCTGATTGCCGAAGGTGGAAGAAAACTTGGAGCGGTTAGTCAAAGAGGGAGTCTTGGTGCCAGTTACTCACAGTCAGTGGGCGACACCCATTGTCCCAATAGTGAAGAAGGATGGCTCCATTCGGATTTGTGGAGATTTCAAGGTCACTGTCAACCCAGTGTTATGTGCAGAACAATATCCTCTTCCCCGCATTGAGGACATCTTTGCAGGTCTGGCTGGAGGACAAAAATTTAGCAAGATTGATTTGAGTCAAGCGTACTTATAGATGCATGTTGAAGAAGAATCTCAAGAATTGTTGACAATTGTAACACATAAGGGGTTGTACAGATACTGTCGTTTACCTTTCGGCATTACTTCAGCCCCAGCTTTGTTCCAAAGGGCAATGGATCAGATTTTGAGTGGTTTATCCGGAGTACAGTGCTATCTGGATGACATCCTGGTCACGGGCAAAAATGAGGAGGAACACCTCACGAACTTGGAAGCTACTCTGCAAAGACTAGAAGAGTATGGTCTGCGTGTTCACCGAGACAAATGTAAGTTTTTCCAGCCCTCAGTTGAATATTTAGGACATATAATTGATGCTGATGGTCTCCATAAGTCTCCAGCCAAGGTTAAGGCTATTGTGGATGCTCCGCTACCTCAGAACGTAAGCCAACTTCGCTCTTTTTTAGGCTTATTAAACTATTATGGCAAGTTTATTCCACAATTAGCGACACTCCTGAAACCCCTACATGAGCTTCTGGGGCCGAAAAAGGCCTGGAACTGGACCGAAGCCTGTGATATTGCGTTTAATGAAGCTAAATGCTCACTGGTAAACTCTAAGGTTCTGACACATTTTGACCCATCCTTGCCCCTTCAGTTGGCTTGTGATGCCTCCCCTTATGGAGTTGGAGCTGTATTGTCACATATTATGCCTTCTGGTGAAGAGAGGCCTATTGCTTTTGCTTCACGCTCCTTGACCAAGGCCGAAACTAACTATGCCCAAATCGAACGCGAAGCACTGGGCATTGTTTTTGGCGTTCAGAAATTTCACCAGTACCTGTGGGGAAAGAAGTTCACACTTCTCACTGACCATCGACCCCTGACATCAATTTTGGGGCCACACACAGGCATCCCACATTTGGCTGCTAGTCGGATGCAACGATGGGCATTGATACTTTCTGGATACACATATGAAATCAAGTACAGGCAATCCTCTTTGCATTGCAATGCTGATGGCCTTTCAAGGCTACCCTTACCGGCACACCCGCAGGATCAGGGCCAGGAAGGAATCTTTTACTTTGAACAGGTGGAAAACACACCTGTCACGGCTACTCAAGTGAAGAAAGCAACATGGGTTGACCCAGTACTCTCACGAGTTATGGATTTCGTGATGCATGGAACATTCTTACCTGACTCTCAGGTCTCTCCTGACCTCCGCCCCTATGTGTCTAGGAGGACAGAGTTATCGACACAATCCGGGTGTTTGTTGTGGGGTATGCGTGTCATTATCCCACCTTCATTAAGACCACGTTTGTTGGAACAGCTCCATTCAAGTCACTGCGGCATAGTGCGCATGAAAGAAATTGCACGGAGCTATTTCTGGTGGCCGGGCTTAGACAGGGCCATTGAAGAAACGGCTAGAGCTTGTACCTCGTGCCAGAGCGTCCGGAACACACCGCAGTTGGCACCTCTTCACCCATGGGATTGGCCCGAAAGGCCATGGCAACGTATCCATGTTGATTTTACTGGCCCGTTTGAAGGATGTATGTTTCTGATTGCTGTGGATGCCCATTCCAAATGGCCAGAAGTCTCTGTAATGCGGTCCACTACTACAGAAGCCACTATTCAGACCCTGCGTGGCTTTTTTAGTCGTTACAGTCTTCCAGAACAGCTGGTGAGCGACAATGGACCACAATTCGTTTCTCAGGATTTTGAAACTTTTATGAAGGCCAATGGAATACATCATATCCGGTCAGCACCGTATCATCCTTCCACCAATGGACTTGCTGAAAGGTTTGTACAGACTATGAAGCAAGCTCTAAAATCCGCAAAGGGACGTTCTCCTCTTCATAAGCGTCTGGACAACTTCTTGTTGTCCTACAGAAATACTCCACAGGCTACAACTAAGGCATCTCCAGCTTTTCTTATGATGGGACGGCAGTTGCGCTCTTGCTTTGATTTGTTGAAACCACGAGACACACGGCAAGTGGTTCAATGCCAACAGCAGGACCAGGTCAGCAGACGTTCACCAAGAACAAAGGGCCGGACCTTCAGTATTGGACAGCCAGTTCTTGCTTGAAACTACGCTTCAGGAGCTAAATGGGTCCCAGCAACGGTCATTGCCCAGACAGGACCTGTTTCCTACTCTGTCCAGACAGCGAGTGGCCTAGTTTGGCGATGGCATGTAGATCAGCTGCTTCTCCATCATATCCACCCAGAAGATGCATCTCCAGCAGACATATCTGACTTCACCCTTTCTGATGATACAACATCAGAGCATGAAACGACTGTTTCTGTCTCTCCTGCTCCAGCCACCCCTTCAACGCCTTCAGCCTCCCTGAACCAACCGGACACAACATCCTCTCCGGTTCCGGCGACTTCCCCAGTACCTGTGATCCCACCACCACCAATACCACCTTGTGGGGTGGGCATACCAGAAGTTCGCCGTAATCCACCTTGTGACAGAAGGCCACCTAATCGGCTGGATCTTTAGCTAGTGGTGACCCCCTCATCATGGGGCAGAATAATTCCCCGGGGGTTCGCCGGAGGTGGGGCAGTCTACCCTCATCTCCTAGTTTAGTTCTTATTCTTTCGGGGGGGGGGGG
>ML681989.1:57530873-57549712 GCA_007922195.1 Podocnemis expansa
GGGGGGGTGTTCATTAGAGGGGGAGGAATATGTGCTGTTTTGGACTATCTAGGGTCATTGGGGTTGTCATAGTGATAAATGGGAGAGTCGTTTAGGTGCTAGGAAAACCTGTCTGTCTTCTCTTTCTCTCTCAGTTCTTCTTCAATAAAGACTTCTGATACAGCTGTGAATATGCTGTCCTCCTTATTGAATTATAATTCCCCTTAAAACTCTACAGAGTGGGCCAGCACCATCCTCTCCTCCAGCATGCACAAGGTGTGTGTGGGAGGCCTGCACCCCCCAGGGATGGCCCTGCAGGTCTCTGCCTGCGGTGCAAATCCTAGGTGGTGATAGGCTCCACCTCCTCCTCAGCTGCCCAGCAATGTGGCTGCCAGTGCCGAGGCCCCTGCATGGGGGGTGTGGTAGTGGAGGGGAGGGTGATGTGGCCTGCAAGCACTACTGATGGCGCTGAGCTCAGCTCAGGTGATAGCAGGACCCCAGGAGGGAGGCAGGCGGCTACAGCTCAGCTGCCAACTCCCAGTCAGCCAGGGAGTGGTCCCCTTGAAAAGCTGGCCAGGGGTACAGAACCCCTGAATTCCAGCTCTTGATACAGGCCACAGGAGGGAACTCCACAAGCCACATGTGGCTTGTGGGCCATGTATTTGAGCTCCCTACTCTATGGGATACCTGAGAGTTGAGAAAGTAGGCCAGGAATTGTTAGGGTGAGCACTGAGTGAAACAATCTTATTTGTATGAGCAACAGTGGGAAGCAGACATATTTTAAAAGTTTATTCTACTTTGAAAAATTCTAAATTTGTTTGAAAGCTATTTCAGATAGTTAAAATGCGTAAATGAAAACCAGTAACTTATGTCTGAAAAGAGTGGAAACTTGAAAGCTGTATCCACGCTAGATGCATTATACCTGTGCAATATTATCTCTTTACTATAACCCTGACACAATTCTATAGTATGGATATGACTGGGAATTATATAGGTTTGTTAAAATGTCTACAACTGTATTAATTTTTATAGGTCTTTAAGAGTCATTTTTACAGAACACTGTTTAATTTTAATAGATTTTACAGTAATAAAGAACAATTATGACCATCTACTCTGACTTTCTACATAACACAGGCCATAGAATCGCATCTAGTGCATACTTCCAGTCATGCTAGAGCATAACTTTTAGAAAAAAATATCATGGTTTGATTTTAATTTTGATAAAACCCTTTGGTTTCAATTCTATTAATCTCCATAGAACTTTCCATAAGGGAACATCAGCCAGCTTGATAGACACTAAAAAGGAGATTTCTACTCTGGCATACATCACACACAAAAAGTGTGAAGGTGAAACCAGGAGGTGTCAAGAGAGCTCTGGAAGAACTGTGGTTTACCTGCTTTGTCCCTGGCAGTTCTTCTGTTGTTAGGAAATTGACACAGAATAACACCTTTTACCAGGCTTTCACATGGCATACTCTGTAAATACCTTGAACACAATGAATGTGTCTCCTCTTTAGGCCCTAGCTTTAGGATATGTTGTTGGCAGTTTTTTTTGCATGCCTAGACTGCTGCCTGAATCATGGGAGCTGCAGGTGGGTGTCTTTCTGTGCCAGCACACATTGGCAAGGGAGCAGACTGAGGGTGACTCCCTTTCAGAGATTTCACTCCACAGAATTAGCTCTGCTTTTAATGCTGAGTAAGGCTTATTTCACTGATACATGCTCTGCAGCTAAAAGGTGAGATATTCCAACTCCTGGTAAAGGCATGCCAAGGGAAAAGTGCCATGGACATAAGGAATTAGTCAGTATTCCAAATCTTTCTATAGCTCTGAAAAAGGGAAAAGAAACAGTTACTAGCCTTTCATGACTGTTACTCATGTGTTGTTCATGCTCATTTCATGCTAAGTGTGTGAACACTACATGCAATGTTGCTAGAGATTTTCCTCTCAGTGGTATCTGTAAGGCCAGCTCAGGTGCCCTCTGACTCTAGAAGCTGCCAGCTCCTCACCCTTGCAGCTCCTTCTTGCCAATAACTCCAATAGAGTGAAGGAAGGATGGGTCCTGTAATGGACATGAGAACATATCTCACAGAAGAACAGTCACAAAAGATTAGTAACTGCTTTTTCTTCTTTGAGTGCTTGCTCATGTCCATTCCATGCTCGCTGAGTCACAAGCAGTAGAGTGCCACAGGAGACTGGCTCAAAGCTCATAGACATACTGATTGTAACACTGTGGTCCTGAAACTGGCATCATCACAGGCCTGTGGGGAGATGGTGTAGGGGGACATACTTACTGAATGCAGGAATCCCCCTGAAAACACTGCCCAGCTAAAGTATCAGAATTCCTTTTCTATCCTTCAGTGATTGAAACTGGGTGCTGGTTATGAAGATATCTAGATAAATGCCTTTCTAGAACTGAGAATGTTTCCTTAAGATGTTTCCTGATCTGCATAGATCAACCATGGTGATAAAGAAAAAAAAATATATTGTGGCAAAAGCGATAAAGATGCATGTATTTATTGAGGAACTGAGAGATTTTTCAAGTGGTAGGAAGTTTGCAAGTTTTTTTCTCCTTAATGTAATGAGTAAGGATGGAAAGCCTTCTGAAGTGTAAATATTACCTCTTAGTTAACTGAATAACTCTAGATCAGACATGGCCAAACTGCGGCTCAGGAGCCGCATGTGGCTCTTGAATGAAAAAATGTGACTCGCAGAAGAACATCAGCAAATCAATTTAGTAGGTAAAAGTATATAACTATATGCCTCAGTGCGGCTCTTGAAGGTTTAATAATCAACTTGTGTGGCTCTTCAGTTCTGTAAGTTTGGTCACCCCAACTGTAGATGTTCCCAACTAACTTGCAAAAAATTAGACTGCCTGCGAATATGTTTATAACTATACCAGGTCAAAAAATTTTCTGACCATTTTCAACAATCTTCTGAGTTAGAAAATGCTGATACAACAAAAATCAAAATGTTCCAGGAGGATATGTTGCTTTAACCGAAATTCAGTTTAGAAAAAAGCTAAATTTTTGACAAAGATTTTTTAAAATTTCAAATGGCTTTTTACCTTCAATTTTTATTTTATATTCTATGTTACAATAGAATATAAAGTCAACATCAAAAAAAAACTTTTAGATTTTATTGAATCTAAATGTTTCAGTTGACCCAACATAATGTTTCCAAAAAATGTTTCAGGAGAAAATCTGAAATATGATGTTTTGTTCCACATAGAATGAAAACAAATTTCAGAATAGTTGCAACACAGTTCTAGTCATAACAGTGTTTTCTGTAGGATTTGACGAGGAAAATACAAATGCTTTAAAATGTATGAGGGATGAATCTAAACCTAATTTTTAGTTTCCCCACACTGACCTGAATATACCAGGTAGAAACACACCCCTTTGACTCAGGGAAGCATCAGATTTCTGAGATGAAAAGCTGAAAGGTAAATTCTTACCACTTCCTCTAGGAAGAGCCACCCCAGACAAGGCTTCTAGAACTGAGCTTTTTCCAGAACTCTGGTCTCCAATAACTGCAATTGCTGGCAAAGCCAGGTCCTTTTCTACTCCAAGTGCTCTCAGCGAGTCAATGAGATCAATACAGGGACGGATCTTCTTCTCATACTGATTGTACAAGGTGTGTTCTGCATTCTGTTAGAACAGCATTACTTTTAATTTGAGCTCTTGTTTCACAGAATGAAGCAAAGGTAAATTTCTGTGCAATAAAGCATGTACATTATCAGCAAATTATACTTCACACTACCATATCACGAGCTTTGTATTATGAGATACAAGCCTACTGTAGTATACTTGACAAGGTAAACACATTTCTGTAAATTCAGCAAAATTTAACTGATTTGTATCAGTGGCTGAAGTAGCTGTTGCAAAAATGATGTATTTGAAAAACAGCAAATAAGGAAGTCAAGAACAATACCCCTAAAACGTACTTTGTACAGTTATTTTGGTAACTGCAGTTTTTTCTTTTCTTTATTTGTAATGCTGCAGTGCTTCACATCATAGTAAAATAACAAAGGTCTTAGCAATAAGAAACCTCAGTACGCTTTCCCTGTTAAATTGTTGCTATATGCACGGGAGAAACATGCCATCTTCTATCTGAGTTAAAGAGTACTGAGATAAATTAGGTCCTGCTGTAATTTCTTTATGGGCTAATAGCTGGTAATTATTTCTTAGATCATTATGTCAATCCTCTAAAGCAAGATATAGTGCCCAGGAAAAGAGTGAATAAAGCTGATATTTTAAGAAAAGGTTATTACTTGATATACTTTCTTTCATATACCATGGGCTGTGTAATACATATGTGAGGATTCAACTTTTATTAAACAAAACCAACTCTTTATTAGAGCAATTATTTACATTGCTGTTCCAGCTACATCTTAGCTTCTCTAACTGTACACACAAGACTGCCTTCCTCCCACCTGGAACCTCTTCCAAATTGTTTTGATTTGTGCCTGCAAACTATGCCTGCAGTAGGGAGACATGACCACTGAAAATTCAGCTGCGGAGCATTAATCTCAGAGGGTATGTCTACACTTAGAAGGTTAGTTCAAATTAACTGAATTCAAACTAACCAATTCAAACTAATAACGAGGAGTTCGAATTAAGTTAGTTTGTGTTAACATGACCACACTAGAAAATCCTAATTCGAACCAACATGTCCATGTACAAGACTTGCCAGTTTGAATTAGGTAGGGAGCACTATTGCCTAGGGAAAATCAAGCCATGGCTAATTTGAACTGACAGCTAGTTTGAATTAACATGGCTACATCAGATTAATTCGAACTAATGAGTTTGAATTAAACGTCACTTTGAAGGTAAACCAGGTTTTATAACTTCAAAGTTAGCTCTCATCGGTTTGAACTAAGGTATTTGTTAGTTCGAATTAATGAAAGTCAGTGTGGCCATGGATTTATTTAATTCAAATTGATCCTCATCAATTCAAATTAATTTGTAAGTGTAGACATCCCCCGAGGAGATGTCAGTTTTGCCAAGTATCTGACTTGCCTTATTCTGTTGCTCTTGGAAGTGACAGATTTCCTCTTGCTGTTTTATTTTTTCTTGATATTTCTCAGACTCCACCCACTGGGCTTCTACTGCTTGTCTCTGAAACATCTCAGTCCTCTCTGGAGGCGCACTCTGCAGCCGAGGATCAGGCACTACAGAAACTCTTTTTGACTCTGTTAGTTGCCAGTGTGTAAAAGTTTCATTTGATGGTGTTGCGAATGATCCTGGATGAACCGGGAAGGTCTGTCCCTGGAAATATGCTGGAAAACCGGCTTTTGGCTGTGCTGGGTGTAATCCTGGAAATGCTGCATTTGATTCTGTTGAAAGCAGTCCTGGAAAATCTGCACCACTCTGTGATGATGGGCGTGATGTTACAAAAGTATCGTCTGACTCTGGTGGGAGTGGTACCGTAAAAGCTGCATCTGACTTAGTTGTGAGTGATTCTGGAAAAATGGCTTTAGTTGGCCTTAGGAGTGATGCTTTAAAATTGGGGCGTCTTCTTCCAGAGAATGCTTGTGATTCTTTTGCCATCATTGTGTAAACTCTGGACCCTGACTGTGGCTGTATCCTGTGCTGCGACTGTTTGCACACTACCTGCTTGCTTTTCTGCTTTCCAGATGAAGCTGTTCAGCAACCCTGAGACTTGTTCATTAACTGTCCGTCACTGAAAAACCAATGTCTGGTCCAACAACTCTTCTAAACTGCTCCAGAAATGAGAGATGGCTGGAGTGGATTCACCTCTGAAATCGTAATAATTATGGTGAAAGTCAAAACAATGTTGTTATTGGTTATTCTTATCAAGCCAATGGATCTGTGTTGGCTTATATCAGCTAAGACTCTAACCCCTTATTTGTACGGCATTGCTGTGCTGGTGAGAAAAATAGCAATTAGTTTTAATAGGAATTTTAGAAACATTTTCCTTTCCCCTTCCCCCTGAATTTCCCCTCAAGAATGTCATTTAACAAAGATCTGTCAAAGAAAAACAGCTGAACCCAACTTGCGTGCAGAATCAAACAGCTAACAGTTTATTACAGAACACTGCAGTGGGGGAGAGAGCAGTTAGGTGCTGTTCTCCACCCCTGTGATGTATTACAGAAACTTTTATAGCTTGTCAGCAACATTAACATATATACATAAGGTAACAGCAATAAGATCTAACGTTTGCTTATTGGTACAGGCTAACATTATTCCATAAAAGGTACCAAGGTCAGAAGGGATAAGAATCTCACATAACATTGCTGATAATGTCAGGATTGAGGCTGCTCAGACTGGTATGATAAAACAGGATAGTTATGTGTCAAGGATATTTGGTGTTTGGAAGAAGGGGGGTACAGAGAGGCACCAGTTAAAATACCTTAGGCTTGCACTTTATCACAGCATTCTTAATAACATTCCATTTATCTTTGAGTGTATTCTTTTACATCCTGCTCTCTGGCCCACTAAGCCATCTGTGTCTCAACACTGTTAGGTCTCAGCTATGAAATTCTTCCACAATCAGTTCTTAAAAAAACATTTTCACACATTTTTCTTTTTCATTAAGAAATCCAAACATTTTGACCAAAATTTTAAAAATTGTCCAACCCCTTCCCCCAATGTAGACAAAAAGCCAGGTGTCATCACTAGAATGTTTTTGATGGAAAAAATTGTGAACAGCTCTAGCAAGGTGATAGGTTGGGATGGTTCTGTCCCATTTCCTATTTAACACCCAGCTCCTGCAACCATTCATACCCACATTTACTTGTATGTGTTGGGAGTTTAGTATATGGGTGTGTCTACACTTAAACCAAGCACCAGTGACACCCCTCATCTTATTCAAGGGGGAAAAAAAGTCCTGTGGCACTTAAAGACTACCAGATTTATTTATCGCATGCAGCTTTCATGGGAGAAAATCCCACTTCGTCAGATGCTTTGAAGGCAAACTGGGATTTTCTCCCATGAACGCTCATGCAATAAATAAATCTGTTGGTCATTAAATGCCACGAGACTCCCTGCATTTTTTTTTTTTTTTTTTTTTGCTGAACTAGACTAACATGGTTGCCCCTTTGGAACTTTTTCAAGAAAAATACAGTTGAAATATAGACATTTGGAAATGAAAAAAAAATAAATAGTGAGGAATTTTTTTAAATAGTTGACCTTTTTTTAGAACAGAAAAATCAACTGTAGAGCTATAAAGCTGGTTGAAAAATTTATTTTCTCAAAAGTATGCACAATTCTCCCCTCTCCCCTTGTTAGCAGGACTGTAGGTAGTAAAGTCACACATCATCAAGCAACTTGTACCCCATTCATCAACATAATATTTGATTTATTTTTCCTTTGCCTTTGCATTATCTCCCAATGTGTCATTAATCCATTCCTAAATACACATTGAATTGTACCCACTGATTTCATTGTTAATAGTTAAAAGTATGCATTAATTAATTCCTTTAATATGGGTCCCTGACTAGAATCCTGCGCACTTTCTCATGACTGTATGAGAGTTCTAATACTCAAAGAACTGCCTGAAATTTACTTTTGTCACAAAAGCAAGTACCTATTGATATTGAATACACAGGTGACCTGACTATAGAGTAAAAATGTGCTTCCTCACAAACCCTTTTTATAATTTTAATTCAGCATTTGTCCATCTGAAAAGTGGCACAGACGTCTTCCTGAGATACTGTTACTGCATCAGAGCTATTGACTCTAGCCCACATCCTTAATGTTAGTTAAGAACTGCACACAGCCTCTCCCAAGAAATGAAAGCCTGAGCAGACACAATGCTCACAGCAATGAAAACAATTAGAAGGTTATCATCTGAGCTATTCGGCTGTATTCCTGTAACAACTCTGGCTTTTTCCACACAGATACACCCTCATGTATGTCTAAAAATGCATAACACTTAAGCAATTTAAAATATTGGCTCAAAAGCACATCTTCATAAAGGCGAAAGACTAACTTGATTTATTTTCAAACCAACCAACCAACCAACCAACCAAATGAGTCCTGTGACACTTCTAAAGACTAACAGATTTATTTACCACAGAAGGTGTGTGGGACAAAAGCCAACTTTGTCAGATACCGGAAGAAGATTTTTCTCCCACAAAAGTTCACGTGTTAAATAAAAGTGTTAGTCTTTAAAAGTGCCACAGGACTCCTTGCTCATTTTGCTGAACAAGGCTAACACAGCTGCACCTTTGGAACTTGTATTTATTTTGTATCCTTACTCTGGTAGCCCATTATGAAAGATAATTTTTCCTTTTCATTCTCACCTTCTCATTATTGATGTTAAGTGGCCACAGTTACACTGTTAGAATTGAATTGGCATTGTTACCTTACACTGCATGTGCACATATGCTTCTTAGCATACTGCAATTTTCATTTCATATCTCTTTAGCAAAGGGTTAAAGCCCATGAAAGGTTATGTTTTATTACATTTGTAAGTCTTTATAAGTGCCACAAGAATCCTTACTTGTTTTGCTGAAATAGATTAGGATGGCTACCCCTCTGGAAGTCTCTGGTAGAGATATTGGCTATGTGTACACTATGGGTTTAACCAGTCCATATTTAGAAAGTGGCCA
Source organism: Podocnemis expansa (assembly GCA_007922195.1). Classification (NCBI taxonomy): domain Eukaryota; kingdom Metazoa; phylum Chordata; order Testudines; family Podocnemididae; genus Podocnemis; species Podocnemis expansa. Next base: position 57,539,429 of record ML681989.1, read on the forward strand.
GGGGACAAGCCTGGCTGTGGAGAGGGAATTGGAGCCAGGTCGAGCTCCTAGTCCCTCTGTGATGCCCTGCAGAGGCATCGCTAGTGTGGGGCTGTGGGGGCATCAGCCCCCCTGAAACTCAGGGCCAGCCCCTGAGCAGTGCACCTCTAAATTGTGCAGAGGCACACCATGGCTCCTCCACGCAGGGAACACTGTCCATGTGGCCAGAAGATGCAGTCTTCTGGCCAGTAGGGAACTGACCCAGGCTGGGCCTGGCAGTGTTTCAAACTCCCACCCTGGCCTGAGCCTGCTGTAAGCCAGGAGGGGGTAGAATGGGGGCAGGCATGCTGGTCCCACAGAAAAAGGGGGTGGAGGAGGGGATCGGCCTAGGGCGGTGGGGGCCAGCAGCAGGACAGGGCTTAGGGAAGGACCTGGTGGGCTGTGGGGAGGGGTGGTTAGGGGAGGACTCAGGGGGTCGGGGGGGTTAGGGAAGGACTCAGTGAACCGGGGGGACAGTGGGTAGGGAATGGATTGAGGCCCTGGTGGCTGGTAGGGGTCTGAGCCCCACCCAGGGGCATCGCTGGCACTGGGCACAGGGGGCCCTTGCCCTGAATCTCTGAGGCTGTGCCCCGAGTCTTCTTCCCTTGGTTGGTGCAGGCGCAGGGAGAAGAGGCTGCTGGAGCACAGGCAGTGCTGGCTCAGCTGCTGCCACCCCTCCCACTCCAGGCTGCTCCACATGTGCCTGGGAGAGGCTGAAGCAGAGGGAGCCAGATTCAAACCGCTCCTATCTGCAGCCGCAGCAGCAGCAGGCACATGCAGAGCAGGTAGGTGCTGTGAGGGGCAGCAGGTGGGGGACTGGAGGGGTCCAGGACAGGTGGGGGGAAAAGGTAGGGTGGGGGTGGAGTGGGGGGCTTCCCCGCATGGTCTCCAGTCCTGAGTGGGCCCAGGGATTTCTCCCTGTGCCCCTGGTTGGGTGGGCGGGACCTCTGATCCCCAAGTGGGACTGGGGGGGGTGTCCCAAGGCATCTGGGCCCCCGGGGGGACTGTGGAGGGGTGCCCCAAGGCATCTGGTGAGACGGGGGAGGGGTGCCCTAAAGTGTCTGGGTCCCAGGGGTGGGTGGCCTGGGAATGGAGCCCCTCACTCGAGCTCTTGGGGGGGGGCGGGGGCTGAGGGATGTTCTTCAGCCTCTGTCCTGGCCAGGGTCGGGTCAGCAGAAGGCAGGTGAGCCAGGGCTCATTCCTCAGCCATGGGGCTCTGGGGCTCAGGTTGGTGGCCAGGCTGCTGTGAGGCAGCCCTGGCCGGGAAGACCCCCACAACCCAGGGGGCGAGGCTGGGGAGCCGAGCCAGGGTCTCCCACTCTCACCCCACGCCCAGGCGGTGGTGTCACCCTGTCTCCCCCCTGCCCCCCCCCCAGGGTTTCCTGCCCTCACCTTATGTCCAAGTGTCAGGGCTGGCCTGGCCTGGCGTCTCCTTGGCCTCACCACATGCCCAGGTGGTGGAGCTGCCTGGTCTGACCACAAGGCCTCCTGTGGTGGTGGGGTCATCCTGGCACATGCATGGGGTCTCCTGCCCTTGCTTAGTTGCCTCAGTTGTGAGACTGGGGCAGCAGGTGGACTGGGAGTGTAACCTTATCAGCAGTGATATTATTCGTAAAGTTGAACTCTGCTGAACACCACCATATGCTGTGCCCAGTATTTATTCTGTGCTTCAGATTGTTCTCGTGTGTTGGATTGTTTTACATTAAGCAGAGAGTGACTGGAGGTGTGGGGCACAGACGCCTTGGGGCACTGCCCCAGTCCTGCTGGGGGCTCAGAGAGATAATATGGGGGGGCAGAGATAATTAATTGCATTTACCTTTAAAGTACATGTTAGTTAATATTGTATATGTGTCATAAGTAAAATAATTCTGTAACCCTGAGTAATAGGCATTATAACCAATGTCCAACAAGACTCCATATTGTCAGTGTGGAACTCCTGCTTAAACAATGTACTCCATTTTGTATACTTGATGAAAACTGGTTTAGGCGTATGCTTTGTATGTTCATTTAAATGTGTGAATGAAGGGTGTGTGTGTATGAAGGGACCAGTCTCAACTGCCAGCCTGTTTTGATAAAGCACAATTACCATCTAGCTGGCCAAACACTGAAAACATCTCTGATTAAAGCAAACAGAAGGAGCCACCCCAGGAAGAAAAGAACAAAATACAATCAAGCCTGCAAATGATTGGTGACCAATGATCTCGCACAAACCCTGAGGGCAACATGACACAGCAAATTCCATAGACTTACATAAGCGCCAGCAAGTATAAAAGATGGGTAAGAACATGAAAACTTTGGGTCTCCTTCTGTATCTGTCATCTTGGAGAATTGGATTCACGACCGACAGAGGCTTGGCTCTATCCTTGTGCCCAGCCCAGTTGGCCACTAGGCTGGCTCAAGCAACGCATGAAAGGACTGGTGATTATAATGTACCAGCTTGCAGAGCTTCTTTTGTGTGCGCGTGTGCGTGTGCACGCATGTGTCACTGCTTTTTGTTATCCTTACTTATTTACAATAAATGTGGCATATTGCCTTGTCCCCCCAACTAAGCTGGGCACAAAGAGGGAGCCAGGTCTCTCTAGGTCATGAATCTGGTGCTCTAAGATGACAGTTGCAGAATGAAACCCAAAGTTTTCATGTTTTTTTATACTTACTGGCTGTGTTCACACAGCCCTCTTATTTCGAAACAACAGAGGTTGTTTCGAAATAAGATTTAGGCTGTTCACACGACGCACGGTTGTTCTGAAACAACGGGTGCCGTTGTTTCGAAACAACAGCGTTGTTTCAAAACAAGTTAAACCCCATGTGGGGACGAAACAACATTGTTTCAAAATGATTGTTTCAAAACAACGCCGTACAAACATGTTGTTTCGAAACAACGGTGACTTGTTTTGAAATAACTGTTGCCTGAACCTGCTATTTCGCTTTGAGCTTTTTTCCTTAATTCGAATTAACAAACTGTTAATTCAAATTAAGTTATTTCGAAATAAGGCGTTATTTCGATACAAGTTGTTTCGAAATGACGGTATCAAATAACCCCGTGTGTGAGCACAGCCACTGAGTCTTGCTGCCTCAAAGCTCCTGTCTGATGATCATTGATCACCAGTCATTTGCAGACATGACTTTGATCTTGTATTTTGTTTTTCTCTTTCTGGAGTGCATTCTTCTTCTTGCTTTTCAGAGATGAGTTTGAATTGTTCATCCATTTTGCATTTCATCAGGACAGGCTGGTGTTGACTGAGCCCATCACACGGATCCTTCATTGACACATCTTTTTCACACATATTTAAATGAAATTACACAGTGTTACATCTAAAAGAAATTTCATCAAGAGTATAAAATGAGTTCCAAATTTATGATATGGAGCTTTGTTAAATATTGGTTATAATGTCTATTAAACTGAGTTAAATATTTTAGTTATGATATTAAAGAACAGATACACAGTGTTGCCTAACAGATGCTTTAAAGGTAAATTCTATTCATTTTTATCTGTGTCCCCACATTGTGGCTACAGGAGACTGAGCAAACATTAGCAGACTTGGCCTGGGGAAAAATTCCTGAGATTTGAGTGTTCTGTTGGGAGATCATGAGTGAGGCTTTACCTACTAATAAAGTCACATATAATAAATTTGCAAGAGCTGACATGTCCGCATTACTTATATGCTTCAATTTTGGGCCTGTGTTGAAAAAGCCACAGTGGAATAATGCTTCTTATTTATGTAGCCTTTTAGTAAAAGTTTCAAATATGAAGACTGGCTCTTGTGATCACTTCCCAACTGGAAGCCAAATACTTTGCCAGTGTAACCCCCCTGGGGTTTTAAGGAGCGTGGTCCCTTTAAATTTTTGCCCTGTGGGAGAGGGTTTGTGGAGCTGAAGAGGGGGGCCAGAGCTGAAGCAGAGGGCTGGGAAGGAGGAAGAAGGAGAGAGGCCCTGCCTGAAGCCAGGGAAGACAGAGCGCCTGACCTGGGATGCCAGGCCAGCACCCACAGAAGGACACTGTGCTGGGGAGGGTCACCCAAGGACAAAGCAGCATCCAGTGACCGGCCATCTGGAGCTGTGGGGCCGTGAGTACGGCACCTGGGACACAGGGGGGAGGTTGTAGTTAGTTAAGTGGGGACGGGGCCGCTCTGGGTTCGCAGAGAGCAGCACAAGAGGCATCAGAGGGTTTTCTTTTGTTGGGAGAGTGCTGGCGCCAAAGACTAGGAGTTGCTGGACTGAACTCCGGACTGGAACTGTGCTGGGACTCCTGAACTCATGGTGCACAAGCAGAGCTCACGTCTGCCTCCAGCCTGCTCTATTTTGGGGCCTTGCAGGGCCCTGTGTTAGCTGTTACTCTGTGTTACTGCTGGCCCATCTCCCCTGTTAGTTTCCCCTTTGCACCTCTGTAAATAAACCTTCCCCATTCCCATAATCCCTATGCTATCCCAGTGTGTGTGTGTGGTCACTCTGGGGGTTTGGAACAGGTGCCCCTGGGGCAAAGGGGCTCTCCTTGCTGTGTTCCCGTGCACACCCTTTCTCTGGTCAGAGCCGCCTACAAGGCAGACTCAGTCTGGCCACGTGGGTGTTACACTTGGTGGCCCGTATGGGGAACTCTTGCAGACACAAACCTCTATGTCACACACCCTGGGTGCTCCTTCACAGTGAAAAGAGACCACCTGCTGAAAGAAAAAGAAAAGGGGAATGGAGAGAGAATTACTAGAAGAACTTTGCTGAGGGGCATAGATCTCAGTAGCCTAGGCTGTGCTGGTGGCCGGGTTCCCAGAAGAGATGGAACCCAATGAAATTGAGGAGAGCCTAGATTCAGTAGGAATATTGGTGAGAGTGAAGGTCCACACTCGTATTTACAGTCGTGAATTGAAGGGCATGATAGCACTATGTACTCATTCCAAAGAAGCAGATTCTGATAAAGTACCCAAAGAAGTGCAAGTGGGAGGTACCCCTTGGACAATTCTGGGGCCAAGACAGCCCTCTGCTAGCGTACCTTTGTTACTGGAGGTGGACTCATTAGCTCAGAAGCTACAGAGTCTGATAGCAAATGAGAAGCAGACACGAGAGGAATTAATATTGGCATTAGGAGGGACTCCAACACCTGCAGCACCCAACCCAGTGGAGTGGGCAAAGGAGTTGGGGAATGCCCTCAGAGATGTGTTGAAGCCAGTACCTGAAAATGCACCATACAAGCGGTTACCTTGTTTCTCTGGAGTCATAGCTGTACCTTCAGGGGAAGATGATTATGAGACTTGGAGGGAATCTTCGGTGCCCCTTTTCCAAGAGTGGCAATGCTCTGATGCTGAAAAGTGGAAACGGGTGCTTGAGAATCTGAGGGGACCTGCTATGTGGATTGTCTGAACCCTGAAATACTCCCAACCAGCTGCCAAAGTGCATGACTATTTAGCTGCTCTTGAGAACATCTACGGCACGATGGATAGCGGCGAAGACCTGTATTATCGGTTTCGTCGCACCTTTCAAGGGTCTCATGAGAGGTTGTCAGATTTTGTCAGGAGGCTGGAGGATTTACTGCAGCAGGTAGTGCAGAAGGGAGGAATTCCCACTAAGCGCATTGATTCTGCTAGGTTAGATCAGATCCTTCGGGGAACCCGACAAGATGGGTTGATGCTGTGGCGATTACAGCTGAGGGAGCGGATCCAAAACCCACCTCCATTCCACAATCTCATTCGAGAGATACGTGAAGAAGAGGAGCGATTTATGCAGGCAGATACCGTGGCAGTGCGAAGGAAGGTAGGGAGCTACACCAGCACAATGCGTGGAGTAACAGAGGATGCCCCATCAGTAGCAGCAGCCCTGAGAGATTTGACCCAAGAAGTGGCCATGCTGAAGGCTTATGCTGCACCATCTGAAAAAAGGAAAAATAACCAGAGGGGTGATAGCCCAAAAGAGGGGTTCTGTTATAACTATGGGAGAGATGGACACTATGCATTGGAGTGCCAGAACAGGACAGACCATGCAAGGGTATCTCACAGACTGCAGGAAAGCTGTAGGAGGTTTCAGGGAAGTGTAACATACATGTGGCCAGATTGAGTCTGCCTTGCAGGAGGCTCTGACCAGAGAAAGGGTGTGCACAGGAACACAGCAAGGAGAGCCCCTTTGCCCCAGGGGCACCTGTTCCAAACCCCCAGAGTGACCACACACACACACTGGGATAGCGCAGGGATTATGGGAATGGGGAAGGTTTATTTACAGATGTGCAAAGGGGAAACTAACAGGGGAGATGGGGCAGCAGTAACACAGAGTAAACAGTTAACACAGGGCCCTGAAAGGCCCAACAATGGAGCAGGCTGGAGGCAGACGTGAGCTCTGCTTGTGCACCATGAGTTCAGGAGTCCCAGCACAGCTCCAGTCCAGAGTTCAGTCCAGCAATTCCTAGTCTTCAGTGCCAGCACTTTCCCAGCAAAAGAAAATCCTCTGATGCCTCTTGTGCTGCTCTCTGCGAACCCAGAGCGGCCCCGTCCCCACTTAACTAACTACAACCTCCCCCCTGAGTCCCAGGTGCTGTACTCATGGCCCCACAGCTCCAGATGGCCGGTCACTGGATGCTGCTCTGTCCTTGGGTGACTCTCCCCAGCACAGTGTCCTTCTGTGGGTGCTGGCCTGGCATCCCAGGTCAGGCGCTCTGTCTTCCCTGGCTTCAGGCAGGGCCTCTCTCCTTCTTCCTCCTTCCCAGGCCTCTGGCTGCAGCTCCAGCCACCTCCTCAGCTCCACAGCCTCTCCCACAGGGCAAAAATTTAAATAGATCATGCTCCTTAAAACCCCAGGGGGGTTACACCAGTTTATGTAGTTTGCGTTACAATAGAACTCTTGAAATTAACCTCAGGAAGGGCATTCTGGCTTTAAACTGTCTCCTCTTGAGCATCCTCTCCAGTATCAGATTTGCTCAGATAACAAATATCTTCTTTTTCTCTTTGTAACACCACTGCCACTCCTCCTCAGATCTGAAAGTAGCTGGATTCTGTTCTTCTCTCTCTCTTTCTCATGCAGCACAGGCCAAATTCTCCTTTGAGTCACGCCTAGCTTGAGTAGGTCCATGGCCTTCCCCACTTCAAAATATTCCATGTGAATTCCAGTTTCAAGTGTGGCCCAGGATAGAGGTAGGGCCTGTTGGGGCATGGGGTGGGGGTGGGGGGGTTGTTGTGGGTGTGGCCTATTGAGGGCAGACCCATGATAGGGGCAGGGTCTAACACAGGTGGAGCCTGTGGGCCTGTGCCCCGGGTCTTTTTGCTATCCAGCAACGACCCTGGCCCCACCTAATCTTTATGTCTAGCAGCACCCCTGCTGCCCTGCCACCTGCAGAGATGGGGTGCCACTGTGCTCCCACCCCCTCTCCACCGGCAGCGGGCACTTGCAGCCAGATCCTGCTGGTGGTGACAAGTGACCTGGGGCTGAATTCAGCGCCAGGTAACTTATCACCACCCTCAGGAGGCTCGGTTTCAGCCCCGGGTCAGTTATCACTGCCCTCAAGAGGCTCGGCAGCTTAGTCAGTTTCACAGAATTCAGCCCTGGGTCACTTGTCACCACCAGCAGGAGCCAGCTCCAAGCTCCCACCACCCGTGGAGAGGGTGTGGGAGCTAGATCAGGTGCCTAGCCCCTCTTTGCTGGCCCAGCTACCTGCGTAGAGGGCTTGGGAGCCAGACTGGCCCCCCAATCGGGACCAGGAGCAAAGTAGGAGGAGGGGTGCCCTGGGTATGTCTGCCCTGGGTCTATGGCAGACATGCCCTGCAGTTGACTTAACAAGGTTGACTTAAAGTCAACTATGTTAAGTGGTCTCCCAGTCCCCCCACCCCCAGCATAGACATAGGCATTGATAGTTTTACATGGAGAAAGCCTGTGCCCAGTAATTCATTTATTCATCTACATTATTTCAGATTTTGTTACAGCAGTTTTCTCAGCCTTTCCAGACTACTGTATCCCTTTCAGGAGTCTGATTTGTCATGTGCACCCCCAACTTTCACCTCACTTAATAACTATTTGCTTATAAAATCAGACCAACAAATTCAAAAGTGTCACCACACAGTTACTGAAAAATTGCATACTTTCCTATTTTATCTTCAATTATAAAATAAATCATGAATCCTGGGTTGAGAAACACAAATAAATATAAATATATAATATAATATAAACAAGTCATTTTCTGTATGAAATTTTAGTTTGTACTGACTTTGCTTGTGCTTTTCATATAGCCTGTTGTAAAACTACATAAATATCTAGATGAGCTGATGTATGCCCTGGAAGGCCTCTGAATATCCCATCTTACTCCTGGTTGAGAACCACTGCCTTGCTGTGTCTTGTCAGCCTATCCACATTTAGCTATGAAAAGAGATGGATTAAGCATATCCACACAATGTTAAGCAGTAACTGAAAAGAAGAGAAAAGTTCCTACCTGCCCAGTGCACAGCCCAAGAGGAAACTGTTTCTAAAACAGAATGTCTTTATATTTTTTCTTGTCAGTAGCTCCACCCATGATACCAGACAGAACAGGAAAAATGAAACTAATCTGAAGACATATTCTTAGAAATCAGTTGTGCAATGCATTGTCCTTCTCTCTTATGCCTTAAGTCAGGCTCCAGATCTTTTAACAGAAAAATGACTCAAGTTTCCAGGATCTGCATTGCATTTCCTTTCATCTGTTGTATTCATATGTAGTTAATGAACCTAATATTTCTAAATGGTTGTAGTTAGTGATTTTTTTTTTCATGTAAGATGCAGGGGATCCAAAACTTTACAGGAGTACCTCTCCGTCTCTTTATACTACCTCTCAGTCTTGCCAACCCCTAGAATTATAAAATAACAAACCAGCCCCTCCCAAATATCACAAAATTGGCTTAAAATCTTGAACTTTTCAAAAAAAGTAAAATGAATCCACACCCCCACGATAAATTAACAATCCATTCAAAAAACCCAATGCATATGAAAATCAAGCTCCATAACAATCTCAATCTCCTTGACACACACATTAAAACCTAGCCTTCTCAGTCCACAGTCTCTTTAGCCATCAGATTCTTCCTGTTGCTTTACTGCTGTGTCAGTCTGAAGTCTGATTCACACCCTTTTTATAAGTGTAACCCTTCTGCCAAGCTGAGAGGGCAGCAGCAAATGGATGGGTTCTACATCTAGGGGTTCTCAAATAATGGTAATACACCAACCAGCTCAAGCCCCCACCCAGTCTCATGGGAAATCACTGAGTCTGAGTGTAGCACATAAAACTTGTAATAAAATAATAATAAAGAAAGAGCAAAACCAGCACTGATTTGGAGGATACAGTGCAGAATTCACAAAACCAACAAGCAGAACCACCCCAACCCAGTTTACGCAGAGCGTATCCTTCATTTCTCCTTTACTGATATACTGACCATCATAGTTTTAGCATTCATCTTTTGGGTGTGTCTGCAGTTCAGCCAGTTGTCTTCTGCCACCTGCTAGCACCACCATCCCAGGCTCCCCCTTCCAGTTGCTTCTGCCAGCTGTTCAGTGGCTGCTCCTGTCAGCTGCCTGCCTGTTCCTGCTGGCTGCTCACCAGCCACTCCCATCAGCCACCCACTGACCACCAACTTGCTGGCTGCTCTCACTGACTGCTTGCTCACATGCTGTTGCTCCTGCCTAGCATAGGCACTAAACCCTGCTGGTTCTCAGTCCAGTCTCCTGATTTCTCAGCAGATTTCACCTGTCTAGTGATGTCAGCTCTGGATTTCAGCTCTTAGGACACATGAGGCATGTTCCTGCTCAAAATAGCAAACGACTGTACAATGCCTGGCTGGCTTGACCCACAAGCAAATGAGGCCCTGGCTTGGGGCATTATTTGCTTATGGGTGGCCCTGGTGCCACACCAGGAGTGGGGTGGGCCAGCCCAAAAGCCAGACCCAGTGCTCCTGCCCCTCCCCGAACCAGTTACTCTGCCCCCAGGGGCGGAGCAGGCCAGCCCATGGGTCGGGCTCTGCTCTCTTGCCCCACCTGTGGGCCAGCGCTCCCAGCCCCTAGGGCGGACCAGCTGGCCCAGTGAAGGGGCGGGAGGGTGGAGTCCCACCTCTGGGCTGCCCTGCTCCACCTCTGGACTGGCTGTTCCCTGACCTGGTGAGCTGGCCAGGAGCAGATGTTGGGTTCTGCCCCTCACATGGGGGTGGGGTGCAAAATTGAAAGCTGGCTTGGGGTGCCAAAGCCCCTTGAACAGGCTCCGGCACAATGAATCATTGCGTGTATTCACACAGCACTTTTGTTTCGAAACAACCAGGTTGTTTCGAAACAAAAAAAAACATG
>ML681989.1:57550112-57576042 GCA_007922195.1 Podocnemis expansa
GGGGTCTGGGGGCAGCTCTGGCTGGGGGCTGAGCCACCCCGCAGCGGCTCACCCCCCGCCAGTGCCTGCAGCCCCCTTTCTGGGGCTGCAGGGTGAGCCAGCAGCCGCTCACCCCCAGGGGGCTGCAGCCCCCTGCAGCACGTAACGAAATAGCATGTTCACACTGTCAACATGCTATTTCGTTTCCTGCTTTTTTCCCTATTTTGAAATGACTTTTTGCTAATTCGAATTGTCATTTTGAAATAAGGCGTTATTTTGAAACAAGTTGTTTCGACACAACTTGTTTCGAAATAACCATGTGTGTGAATACAGCCATTAAGTTTATCTTTTAACAATGGCGGCAGGAGTTCAGCATTATCTGAGGCATACCAGATTCCATGACATCACAGAACCAAGCCCCTCATCCCTCTCTCTTCCCCGGGGCATCGCTGCACCAAAAAAGCATTTGAGGTACCAGTCCTGGGCCCACCATCCTCGCCAGTGTCCCCCGCTCTGAAACCATGCTCCCCAACTGTACATCCCTCACTCCCCCACAACCATTCCCCTACCATGCTAGCCCTGGGCTCCCTCTGGCTCTCTGCTGCCAACCTTGATCCCTGATCCTCCGTCCCCCTGGCCTCGCCGCCCTGGCTGGGGTAAAGGAGGTGATCCCCTGCCTGCCCGCCACCTTGGCCTTGCCACCCTGGCGGGACCCAACCTGGGTCTCTCCTGATCCCTCTCTCACAACTCTAGAGTCCAGCCCCAGCTCAGGGCCTACACTACCCAGGCAGCTTCCCTTGCCCAGCAGGACCTTCTCCCCCTAGTATTTATCAGTACTGTGCTGCTGGTTCAGTCCTGAAGAAGGCAGGCTGCCAGAGCAATCCCTGCGGGGGAGAGGGGCTAGTGGGGCAACAGTCCTGGGCCCCATGGTTCTGTGGGACCTGTACTGCTTTGCCTTCAGCAGGGCAGCACGGGGCCCATGCTGCTGTCACCCCCCTCACTGTATTTTTGGCAGTTATTTGATGTTTACATCTGGTTTGTTAGAGTTTAGCAATGTCGATGAACTGCTTTCATGTCTGTCACTGCTCTGTTGATTAAAAGTTTAAAGGGAAAACATGGACATTTAGATGGAGCTTGAATGTAAGGATACTGTTGGTTTTATAGATTTTTTAATAGGTTTTAAAGGGGCAGCCATATTAGTCTAGTTCAGACTAACAAATTTATCACATGAAATTTTGTGGGAGACAATCCCATTTCGTCAGATGCTTTGAAGATGAGGACCTCACTGTAACTTCTTTGAAGGGGAACTTAATTACACTATGTTCCCCTTCAAGTTACAGTGAGTTTCCCATCTTCAAAACATCTGATGAAGTGGGATTTTTCTCCCATGAAAGCTATGCAATAAATAAATCTGTTAGTTTTTAAAAGTGCCATAGGACTCCTTATTGGTTTTATTTCTCTTTGAAGTTTAAATAGTAAACACCTGTGATTGCTTATGAAACAATACATGAAAATGTGGAACTGGAAGAGGAACTAAATAATTTCTTTGTTTTGATCTTCACTGAGAAGATTGGTGGCGATTGGCTGTCTGATGCAGAGGAGGGCAATAGGAATGAGATAGGGTCAGAAGCTAAAATAGGGGAAAAGCAAGTTAAAAATTACTTTGACAAGTTAGACATCTTCAAGTCACCAGGGCCTGATGCTATGCACCCAAGAGCAGGGGTTCCCATGCTTTTTAAGGCCAGGGACCCTTTCATGAGTAAAAAAAAAAAAATTGCATCCCCCCAGGGGGCATGGTGCTGTCACACAGTGGTGGCATTACTGTGGGCAGAATTTGGCCCCTGCCACTTTCCTGCCAGGGAGCCATGGCCCCCTCCCCCTTTTTGGGAGCTGCCATGGCCGTGGATCCCTCCCCCAGCCAGAGAGCTGGGAGTGGCCATATCCCCTGTCCCTGCCTGGGAAGCCACCATGGCCCAAACCCCCGGCCAGGGGTGGGGGCTGCTGTGGCCATGGCACCCTGCTCCCCCCATTCCCTGCCCATCAGCCCATTCTTCACTTCCCCTGCTGGTTCTCCATCTCCACCCCCCTTGGTCCCATCCCCTACTGCCCCTTACCTGGCCACTGGCGCTGCTGCCCCTGGCCACCCCCCCCAGGCTGATCTCCCTGAGCATGTTCTGCATGCTCAGGCAGAGTGGGAGTTTTAAAAACTCCCAGTCTGGGGGAAGCTCCCTGTTGGCTGGAAGCCTGGGTCTCCCTGGCAGCTGGAGACTCTGGGCAGCATCCAGCCCCACCTCCCAGCCTGTCCGTGTGCCCCCCGCCAGGGGTCGGCAGACCCAGGGTTGGGAACCACTGCCCAAGAGTACTCAAGGAGCTGACTCAGGCAACAGCTGAGTCATTAGCTATTATCTTTGAAAAATCATGGAAGACAGGTGAGGTCCCAGAGGACTGGAAAAGGGCAAATATAGTACTCATCTACAAAAAGGAAAGAAAGAGCAATCCAGGGAATTATAGACCAGTCAGTTTAACTTCTGTACCAGGAAAAATAATAGAGCAGATAATTAAGGAGTTGATTTGCAAACATCTAGAAGGCTGTGTCTTCACCTAAAATCATAGTTTGGACTTGACTAGTTTGAACTAAGCACTTCTTTTTAGTTCAAACTACTGCATATACCCATGTATCAGCTGATCCAGCCATCAGCTGACTCCCCCCCCCATTCTGAGCCCAAAAGAGGCAAAAATCTGTGACCCATGTATAAGCCAAGGTCTCCTTTTGGCCTTGACTCCAACCTACCTGCAGCACCGCTGTCTTCCCCCAGAGTTCCCAACACCCTCCCTAACCCCTAAATCCCTGCTGCTGCTTTTCTGCTGTCCCCCTGCTCTTTCTGCTCCCCCTGCTCTGTCTGCTCCCCACTGCTGTTCCTCTGTTCCCCAACACCCCTTCTGTCCCATTTCCCTGTCACCCCCCAACCCCTGCCTCTGCATTTCCTGGCCTCTCAGACACCCCCCTCAACCCCCAGGCCCTGCTGCCACTTCTCTGGCCGCCCTGAACCCCCCCAACCTCCAGCTGACTCTCCCCTCAGGCACCCTTACTTGGCTGGTCCAGATGCCAGGGTCCCCTCCTAACTCCAAGCCCAGCCCACGCCAACTGCTCAGGACAGCTGCCGTGGCTGCAGTGTGGCTCCAGCCTGGAGCATGCCCAGTGAAACTTCTGGCCTGGGGCTGTCTACTGTATTGACCCATGTATAAACCAAGTGCCTGTTTTGAAGCCAATTTTCAGGCACAAAAATCTTGGCTTATACACGAGTATATAAGGTAACTTTTCATTTAATTTAGCCACACTTTTTTAGTTCAAACTAAGTTTTTAGTTCAAACTACAAAAAGCGCAGCTAGTTCAAACTAACTGCTAGTTCAAACTTATTTAGTTCGACCTAGCATTTCTACATTGGGCTAGTTCACACTAAACATGCAAATTAGTTTGAACTGACTCCTTAGTTCAAACTAACCAGCTGAACTAAGTAGCTACTTTTTAGTTCGATCAGAATGTGCCCCTTGCAATTAGCGGTGCTTGGGGCCAGTGCTGGGAAAAGCACCTTTTAACAGAGTGGTTCTATTGAGCTGCTCTGGTGTGCCCCAGGCATAGCCCCATTCACCCCGCCATAGTTATGGCTCTGGCCCACATTAATGTCTGTGAAACAGCCCCTGTGATCCACAAGAGCCTGCAGGACCATAGAGAACTACCCTTTGTGGTTTATGTACTCAGTGATCCAGCACTAAAATGTGGATATGCATCCCATCAATGGCTCCCCCACAGTTTGGGACCCCATAGCAGCAAAGCCATCCAATATATCCTGGGCATTTCCCAAGGTCTCCACCCTTCTCAGCAGAATTGTATTTATGGTCCTGCATACTTGCATCACTGCAGCTCCCACAATGGATTTCCCAACTCCAAATTGATTTGTAACAGTCTGGGGTTGCAAGTTTCCACAGAGCAATGGCCACTTGTTTCTCCACTGTAAGAGCTGGTCTCAAGTGAGTATTCATGCGCTCCAGTGCTGGGGTTAGTTCTTTGCAAAGTTCAAGGAGAGTGTCCTTGGCTGTGTTCACACAGCACTCTTTTTTCGAAACAACAGAGGTTGTTTCGAAATAAGAAATACCCTGTTCACACGACGCACAGTTGTTTTGAAACGATGGCACCCGTTGTTTCGAAACAACAGTGTTGTTTCAAAACAACTTAAACCCCATTTGGGGGCAAAACAACATTGTTTCGAAACAATTGTTTTGTAACAATGCAGTCCGAACATGTTTCAAAACAACAGTGACTTGCTTCAAAATAACTGTTGCCAGAAACTGCTATTTCGCTTTGAGCTTTTTTCCTTAATTCGAATTAACAAACTGTTAATTCGAATTAAGTTATTTTGAAATAAGGCATTATTTCGATACAAGTTGTTTCAACACAACTTGAAACAACTTGTATCGAAATAATGCCTGTGTGTGATCACAACCCTTTTGTATGTGGAAGTTGCATAGCCACTGCTCATCGTCCCACAGGGTCAGCACGATGAGGTTCCACCAGTCTGTGCTTGTTTCCTGGGCCCAGAACCATTGCTCCATGAACTCCAGACTCACTATTTAAGCCTGCAGAAAGTGAGAATTATTTCACTCCATGCCTAGCAGGCCAGCCCAAGTAACATGGCTGGTTTCCTCACACAAAGTCTTGCCTTGTGTGCAGGAAAATGGACTAAAAGACCTCTAGAGGTCCCTTTAACTCCTGTGATTCTATAATCCTCCCAAGGTGCATGGACCAATAGCTAGGAAACTAGAGCGGGACACTGGACACAAAGGGTGTGTTCACACAGCACTCTTATTTCGAAACAACAGAGGTTGTTTCAAAATAAGAATTACCCTCTTCACACGACGCACTGTTGTTTCGAAACGTGTTCCATTGTTGTTCGAAACAACTTAAACCCCATGTGGGGACGAAACAACGTTGTTTCAAAACAATTGTTTCAAAACAATGCCATCTGAACATGTTGTTTCAAAACAACGATGACTGGTTTCGAAGTAACTGTTGTCTGAACCTGCTATTTCACTTTGAGCTTTTTTCCTTCATTCGAATTAACAAACTGTTAATTCGAATTAACTTATTTTGAAATAACCCCTGTAATAACCCTTGGGGAGGAAGGGGTTAACACTCTGGTTAGTCAGTCCCAGGACAGCCAATAGGAATGAAGTGCAGGCTTTTGAATTGTAACAGCAGCCTGGCCTGGGGCTGTTTGGATGCAGCAGAGCTCCTGGAAGGATCAAGAGGAGGCCAGAGGGGCCTGAGGAAGAATCCAGCAACATCCTTACCAAAGATAAGTTAAATTTGTTACTGACCAGGCGTGGGTAGAACAGGGAATGTTTACTTAGACACGGTCAGGGTATTTTCTTTGTTTTTGGCTTGTTTTTTGGATTTCTCTGTGCTAAGCACATGTAACCCAACCCCCCACCCCACTACCCTGTAACTACCTAAGTTAATTCCCAGAGAAGCAACTCTCTGTGTTTATCATCTGTTCTTTTTGATTAAAGAGTTTACCTTTTAAGCAAGTTCTGGTTCTGTGTCCTGAAAGGCAAGAGGTTTGTGTGCCCGTGCCTTAGACTGCACAGGCAGCTACTAGGGGGAAACCTGTTCCAGTTCCAGCTCATATTGCAGCTGGAGTTCAGTCACTTTCCTGAAGGAGGAATAAAGAGGATTGCAAGTACCTCACAGGGAGGAATTCCCAAGTGCGCCTTCCTGGGTCACAAGAGGTTTTTTTGCATTTGGGTGGTGGCAGCGATACCACTCCACGGCCAGGAATTGGAGGCCTTGGAGACTTTTAAGAGCAGGCTTTAAGGCCAGTGGCTTTTCTGGCCTGTTGCGGGCCCCCACCTTCTGCACTCAGAGTGCCAGAGTGGGGAAAAAGCCTTGACAACCCCTTATTTCAATACAAGTTGTTTCAGAACAACTTGCATCGAAATAACCCCGTGTGTGTGAATGTAGCCAAAAGGTCTAGGCTCTGCAAATAAGCAGCTGAGTGATCACAGGCAAGTCACGTCACCTCTGTGTTTGGAAGCTTCCAGTTCCCTCACACGCCTTTGCTGTCTTCTCTTCTTCAACTGTAAGCTCTAAGGCATAAGAATGGTCTCTCATGATGTTTGAACAGTATCTAGCACAGTGGGGGCTCAATACCTTTTGGGACCTCTAGGTACTACTGTAATACAAAGAATTAGCGCTAATGTAGGTAACTAGCATCATACAACTATATTTTGGTACTACACACGAGATAACAATTAGCGGAACACACTGGCATTAATTTTATTTTTCTGCTGCTCTTTTTCCCTACAAATGGCAAAAAATGAAAATAAAATTAGACTTTAGAAACTGTAAATATGCCTCTGTTGTTACTGTATTGTAAATCAGCAAGCCCATAGCCAAATCATTACATTTTCATGGGGAATTCTAAGGTGGCCCAAAATTTAACCTGTCATCAGTTTTGAAGCTAAGCTGACTTTCTTGTCTTTCTTTCTCTCTTTAATATTGTTATTATTTAAGAGAGTGGGCAAACTCAGACTTTTTATGGAAATTCAGCATCAACTTTAAGTAGTCACTGGAATAGCTGCATGATAGGAACAAAACTGAGGAAAAAAGGATGTGTATGTTTCAATTTACTGAGAAGCTCCGTGCACATTCTCTTTTTCTGCTTCTGGATTACTTCATTTAACATCAATTTGACAAGAAGTCTCATTTAATTTGAAATGATAATCTTACCCATTCCTGCCTTTTAATATTCTCAAAATGAAGTGGATGCAAACTTCTTGGAGGTTTAAAAAAATCTGGTCACTCATTCATGGGAGTTTCCTTTTGCCCACATCACAAAGTCAGTTTCAGTTTCCATGCTTCAGACCCAAGAAATGAAACTTAATTTTAACAAGTACCAGACATGTGGCTGTGTTAGTTTGGTTCAGCAAAACAAGCAAGGAGTTCTGTGGCACTTAAAAGACTAACAAATGTATTTATCATATGAGCTTTAGTGGGAGAAAATCCCACTTTGTCAAATGCTTTGATTTTTCTCCCATGAAAACTCATGTGATAAATAAATTGGTTCGTCTTTAAGTGCCACAGGGCTCCTCGTTTAAGTTTACTGGACTGTAAGACAGAAGAGAGTGATGAGGACGGTGAGATAAGAGAAACCAGTGGGTGAAAGCAGGTGATAGAAGCTGAGCTGGAGAGTAAGGAAGGAGACTCAGGGTTGCCTTCACTGACGGTGACAAAGTCACCACTGTCAGACTGATCTTCTGAATTGACTAATTAGGAAGCTGATGCTGTAAGACCACCCCCTCACTGAAGACAGTGTGGCAAGTAGGCTATAGGCAATCAGAGGGAGATATGCAAGGTCTTTTAAGTACTTTGGGTATCTCCCTTCAATTGCTGCAGAAATTATATGGCAATATAGACCAGGGCTGAATGAGGGAAATCTGGTACAGAAAGTTGGGGGAAAGGGATAAGGGAGAGAGAAACTGGAGGCCAAGACTAAGACTAGGAAGAAGAAGCTATAATCACTGAAGGACCGAGGAGGGAAATGAAATGGGAAGTGCTGGAATTCCCTAAGGCTAGATGATGAGGACATGATGCTGGTGAAACTGAGATCTGGTGAATTTATCCCATGCTCCTAATATGTGGAGACAGCTGCAGCCATGACTGGGGTGCAATATGCTGCACTCTCAGATTGATGGCCATCTGACCCCCTCAATGCCTATTCCAGCAGTGGCTTCTATTGAGTGCCCCAGGAGAGCCTTACAACACAGTAAAAAATCTGATTTTAAGCCTTAATGCCATTCCTAGACTTGAAGTGTGAAGGTGATGGATGGTGCTGGCTTGATGTTGGTGTTCAGACTGGGAGTCAAGGAGGTTGTCAGGTCTTGGAAATGACTCCATCAAGGGATTGTAGGTAAAGCTTCTGCTAGGAAATAGTTTCACACAGACAAGGTATCGCAGCCTTCATTTTTCACTCCAAGAAGGAGCAGCAGGCCAGGAAGATAGCTTGTCATTTCCTGTTGAGAACTAACATGTGCATTACTATCAGTGAGAGACTTAGGTATTGATCATGACAGAGACAGCTGCAACTTGCTTGAATGGGCCACTCCTGTTGAACCCTGGGTTCGTGATGTGACTGGGATGGACCAGCAACACCCACCAATGAGATGGACACCAGTTCAAGTAAACAAAAAAGCTACTTTTATAGTGACACCTTAAACACCTTTAACCACTTAACAGTGTAAAACAAGGAGATCTATGCAAAAACACTCATAATCAGCTAACAGTATGAAGCAAAAATCTATATAGGACACTTATTACCAACTAACAGCATAAAGCAAAATCTAAATGAACACTTATAACTAAATGACAATATAAAGCTAAAAACCTATGCAAAGCATTTATAACCAAGTAACAGTGTGGAGCAAGAAAGTCTATATAAAGCACCTGTAAAACACCTCCAGCCAAACAACAGGATAAACTATGAGAGTCTATGCAAAACACTGACAACCTACAAAAGTACTTATGGTTAAATAACAGTATGGGGTAATGACCTACAAGAGGGTGGCCATAATAAGTCAAGGACTTTTCCGGTCTTTTACTGCCTCAGCATCGGTATAGGCACTAACCAGCCCACCTGATGCGTATTTACCAATGGCTGGAAGCCATTCCTCCTTGCTAGCCAAGAAGGGTGGGAGGCAGAGTGAAAAAAGTCAGATGAGAGAAAAATAAACCCCCACACTCCCCCCGTGTACACTGGGGAAGTTTGGGGCCAGCCGTTTAGAGCAGAAGCAGAGTAATGAGCAATTATACAGTAAGAAGGATGCAAAATACAAATGACTAACAAAACACCTGTCAAATTAACAACACAAAGCTATGCTAGACCATAAACAACTATATCATGAAAAGATTATGCAGGGTACAGAGAAAATAATAACAACTACACAAACTATACAAAACTCAGGTGAAGAAGCTACAATCACAGACTATATATAAATGGTACCAAGTAGAATGATTAAGAGAAGGTAGGAGGCCTATATCGATTTATAATACCTGTCCCAGGACTGTGGTGGAACCCAAAGCGAGGAGGCAGACCAGCTGCAGCCTCTCAGCACTTAATCGTTCGGCCAGCAATCCGTGTACACCCCAAAAAAAGGTCTCGTGGGTGGGTGCTCCCTGTCTCAGTCGGGGGATCAGTCCGACCGGGTTGCGACGTGCCCTTTAGCATTCGAGGGTGGGAGAACACCAAGCTAGCTGAGACAGGGGGGTTTTAATAGAATTTTGCCCAGCCAGAGTAAAATAGCCAATTAGAAGTGGGATCCTGGTCAGGACCAATGATAAAACTGGGACCCCAGACAATGACCCCTCCTTCGTGGTGACGGGGGTGCCGAGAAACTGTTGGGGGGGTAGAAACTCACCCCCTTTGTTGTTGACAGAAACTAGGGAGAAAAAAAAAACTCACACAGGAGATTGAGAGCCATCAGGGGAGATTGATACTTAACATTTCTCCTTGAGAGCAGCATAATCCAGGGGGCTACTTGTGGGGCGGGGTGGCCATCATGGCTGCCACCTCCGCTGACAACTCCTACTGCATTACTCTACCAATGTCTGAGACCCTTGATAAAAGAATAATACATTGTATGTTTGAAACATAATAGCATTAATGGAAACAAAGTTGCAATATCATGTTTCAAAAGCCAGGACAAATGAGAGGCTAACCCTGTATCTTTAACTTGGCTAAACAACAACACAATGAAGTTAACATTTAAAAAAGAAAACAAGAATAGAAAATGTGGATCTGTAGAGCCCTGCAAATCCGCAGATATCCACCTTATATCCGCATCCACAGATACAACACAGATATCTGTGGACCATTTCGTGTGGATGCAGATTGGATAAGAATCCACATATTTTTATCTACACAGAGCTAGAGCCCTGCAAATATGTGGATATCCGCGTACAACTGCATTATATCCACAGACCATTTCTTGCAGATGCAGGTGGGATACGGATCCACTTATTTGTATCTGTGCAGGGCTCTATGGATCTGCACAAAGTAGCTGAGTTAATTTTGGAGCAGCAGCCTTAACTTCAGGAATTTCCTACTAACATCTGAGTGTTTAATATTTCAGCCTTTTTTTTTCTTTTTTTCTTTTCTTTTCTTTTCATTGCTCAGATATTTGCATGAAGTAAAAAGAAACCTGAAGGTTTGAGGCTTCACTAGTGGAGTTTAAAAGCTCTTTTGGCATGAGCTCATGTTACAAGGCCCTTGGCCTAGCACTGATCTTTTCTCTATAAAATTTATAAACAGTGCTGGCTACTGGCCACAGCAAATCTGAGAGCTGTTCCTAAGGCCTTGATTTCAGAAATTCTTAAGCAAATGCTCCCGTTTGTCTCTATTCAGGACTGTAAGTTCCCACATACAAATTAACTAAGTTTGCAGTTTCTAGCTTCTGTCATTTTCCTGTTCATTATAGTTGGGGCTGCTAAGGACAAGTAGTTTATTCAGATGTGTTCTCCTGGTACTGAGAACTGGAAAAAAAACCACAGTTGATTCTGGAACCATTTTTCTGAAGGGGAAACATTGAACTTTCCACTCAGTTGTTGCTCTCTGAGAAAGGTACAAGCCCTTTCCTTGCAGTCTCTGAAGGCAGAGCTCTCAATTGTACCCTATTATGCAGCAGTGTCCCTCAATGGAGGCTGCAGGGGCTCCTCGTTCCACTGCATGACAACCTCCAGCAGTGTTCTGGAGCAGCTGCAGGCATCAATGGTTAATCACCAGTGGTTAGTACTGCTAGGGTGGTAAAAGAAGGAAACCTTTCTCTAGAAACTTTGGCCTTTGCCTTGGTTCCTTCTCTGTCCCCTGCCCACCATAGAGCAGAGTTCTCTGAGGAGGACCCACCAGCATTTTTTATGTGGGGATGAGAAAATGAGTGAACCAGCTGCTGCACTGATACAGAAAAATTGGGGAGCAGGGAGACAGAGTGGGCCTTGATTTATTTTTTCTACTTTCTTCTCCACTTCTGTGAAAAATATGTTAACCTAGCAACTTCTTCCCTCTTCCCCTCCCCAAAAATTATTGGCTGCTCCTGTTATGCAGCTTTGCTCCTGGCAGGTAAGGGAGGGCAGAGGGCCATGTGGACAAGGAGCTATGGTGCTTCTGAGTTCAGCTGGGCAGCAGAGGCATGGAGGTAGAGCCAGAAGAATTAATTGTATTCAGAGTGAAAGGGGCAGCAAAATTCAGTTTGGGGGAGCCTCATTGAGAAGCAACCTTCTCACTACCCCAGCAATCTGATCAAGAATTCCCAAGGAAATCTTTTAAATTCTGCAGCCCAGATCTTGATTCTAAATCCTCAGAACATTTTGGGCTGCTTCACTCTCATTATAGGAAGGGGAAGACTTGGCGGTGGATAAAGGAAGGTGGATTAAAAGAAGGCAAATAATTATCAATGGTAATTCTAATGCACCCATCATGATAGCATCTAGGTATCAAAATATAACATTGAGATTTACATTAATATTAACCTGTGGTCACCTCTAAGCCACTCTTACATTCATCTGGTTTTTATTTATACATTTTCATATATTACTTAAGTTTTTTCTAATGCAGGAGGGCTTTTGTAAAATGAAAGAGTTTTACAACACGTTCTGAACATAGTCAGATTGAGGCTCATTTGGATTTCTTCACAGAGTCTCTGTGAAGGATGATCCACACAAAACATCTCAACCTGACTAGTTTCAACCTGCAAACCAGTATTTCCAAAGACACTGCACATTAACACCCTGCCTTACAGAAACATGTTGCATCTGAGGATGCAATTTTAGAGGACATGACAATATACTGAATAAAATCCTCTATTTAATTTTGCTTATATTGAAGAGCTTTCATTAAAATTCCAGTCTGACTTCCAAGATATATTGTGTGCTGGTAGAATAAATTGAAGAGTGGATGGAGTTGGAGTTGTAAGATACCAAGTGAGGCAAAACACACACACTGCTTTCAACTATTTATTGACAAACTCAGAATAAGTCTTCATCAAATGAGAGCCTAGCCCAATACTAGTCCCTAGAGCAAAAAAACCCATACAGTACAAAACTATACTCATACATGTAACTCACAGCTCAAATTCCAGAGGACACTATGCAACTTATAGGAGTATGCTTTAATAAGGTACCACAACATTATCAAAGTTTAAAGCAACATATGCTAAAAATTTAGACAAAAACACCAACTGGAAGCATCACAAAGAGGCAAAAGTACTAACTACAAACCTAAAATCTATCAGCTGCTTCCATCTCCAGGGAGTGTGGAAGTGGACTGGCTCTGTTGCCTGCTCCACAGCCCCCCAAGATCCAGCTCATCCCCGCCCCCCCCCAACTTTGAGAACCACAAATCTAGGTTAAAACTTAAAACTAATTCATGCAGAAGTGAGCTGAAGAAAAGTGCTGTTGCTTATCACAGCTTCTTTAACCTGGGAACTTAGCTAAGCGTTGTTGAGCTCGTGTCAGACGTTTAATTCTGTCCTTCAAAATTTTCCTTTCAGTGGTAGCATCTTTCTTCTCATGAAGAAAAATGTGGAACTGATCTTTATCTTGCAGAAGTTGTAACATTGCATTCTGCAACTTTTCAGCATAGTCTTGCAGGATGGAGGACTGAATGATCAAAGGAATTTGTGTGGAAAGACGATTGCCTGCACTCTAAGAGAAGAGAAAATGATCAATAGTTAAGGATGTATGACAGCAGAGTGAATGCAGCGGGCATCAGCAGCATTACTGAGCATGCTCAGTTCATGTGTGTGACATGCTGCACCCCATGTTCACCCTTGTAATGAGATCTGTGTATCAGTTGTGCCCACCCTCACAGTGTAACTGTGTATGGCCTAATGCAAAGTATGACATGGGCGGATTTTGGAATGCTCATGCCATGCTCTACATTATTGTTATGGGGTAGCACGTTTCCTGTAACGTCGTACATGTGTACAGCTATGAAACTCTGCCAGGTCCTGTCCCCAAATGTGTTTCACATGGCTTGGATAGACGCAGACAAACAGAACTGCGTTTACACACTTAGCAGAGGCATGCATACAAGAACGATGCAGCTTAAGCACCTTGGCTCAGGAGGGAAAGATCAGGCCCATTGCACAAGATGGACAATCACCTGACCCCAAGGTGGGGGCGGGGGGCGGGTAAAGGGGATTTGGAGAGAAAAAGAAAACACATTAGTCTGTTTGAGGCTCTTCCCTGGATTCCATCTTGTAAGCAATGTCAAGGACTAGAAGCCTACTCACAGGAGTGGGGAAGAATCTGGCTGCAACCCTATCAGCTGCCAGGCCTGTGGGTAAGCTGGATATAGACTCTAACAGTGATCTCAGTTTTTGACAGAAACAGCTGACAGGGATTTGATTGTGGTTATCGCCTTGACTGATTAATCATTTGATTTCATATTAGTTTGACTCATTTTGACATAAAATCTTACTGTAGTCAATAAACTTGTATTTGTTTTATCTAAAGCAATGGAATGTTGGAAGAGACTGTGTAAGGCCTCAATGAGAGCAAGACTGATGCATATGCATTGTTTTGTTAAATTGATGGACAAGTATAAATAATCTTGCAAGGCCCAGTGGGGGTGCACTGAACCTTGCATGATTAGTTCCCATCTGGGGCTGGAGGTGTTTGCTTAGAGACCATCCCATGAGTAGCTAGTGAGAGTGCTCTTCCACTGGCTTAGGAACTGATTACATGCGGGAGGCTGGGCGTGAGCTGACCCAACACTGGGGGTTCACACAAGAAGGTGGGGTAAGTCATGATCCTGGAGCGGAGAACTGGGGTGGCACAGCAGCCTACCAGTCCAGATTGCAGCAGGGAAATGTCACAATGTGACATGGTCAGTACAAACATCAAATCTGAGGGAGGCATGGGAGCTGGCATTCCCCCCACATGTGTCACCTTTGCATGAGGAAACAATGCTCCCACTTAAGGTTGGACCACAGCTGGGCAATGTGTTGCTGGCTGCGCGCCCCACCCCACACGCAGGCCTGATCCTGCCCCCCCACTCTCCCCACTACCGCGGAGTGGGGGCTGCCTGCCTGGCCTCCTAGCAGTGGGGTGGACCAGCCAGCCCACCCTTTCCCCAGCTGGCCGCGCCTCCTTGGGGGGCAGAGGGGGCTGGCACTGAGCTCCAGTCTTCAGGGTTGGGGCCCTGGAGTGGCCCTCCTAAAGAGTTTGGGCTGCTTTGCCCCCGGCCCCCCAGGCCATGGACCAGGCCCATTCAGGCAGGGAGGGGGAACATTGTATGGCCACACAGCTTAGGGGGAACATTGTGAGGAAATCACAGAAAATAGGATTCTGCAATTTTACAAGTGATCATTCCAGTTAGAGCAGGGGCATCCAATCTTTTTGTGTGACAGGTTGCACTGCAATGTGTTTTTCATTCAGGGAGCCAGTAAGCTGCCAAGGGGCTGGATGGGAGGGAGGGTCTAGGCCTCCAGCCTGCTGGCTTGGGACTGGGGGCAGCTCAGGGTTGGAGGAAAGGGGCTGCTTGCGCCAGCTCATGGGTGAGGGAATTACTGCTGTAGTCAGCTGGCTGGGAAGGATGGAGTTGGGGTAGGATGCTAATGTTCCCTGTTGGCTTGGAGCAGAGGGGCTGCTGCTGCACCCAGCCATCTGGCACAGGGACAGAGGTGTTGCTGTTGCCCCCAGCTGGCCAGCTGGCACAGGGCTGGAAAGGAAGCGCTTTTCACAATTTACACTACTGCTGTACCCTGCTGGCTTGGAGTTGGAGACGAAGGGCTCCTGCTGGGCTCAGAGGTAAAGGCAGTGCTGCTGTACCTGGTCTACCAGCACAAGGCTGGAGGGAAGGGGCTGCTCCTTTGCCCCATTGGGCTGGATAGCAGCCTTTGGGAGGCTGGCCTCTGGCTCATGGGATGGACAACCCAGAGCTAGAGGTTCTCCAGCAGTTAGGCAGGAAATACAGAAGTATGTTTAGTTGACTCCCTTTTATGTTGAGACTATGACTTCCCAACATTACACCACTCCTAAAAATAGGACACACTATTACACCTGGCAGCAAGTGATTATTACGTACGGCAAGTTGTGAACAGTAGTGAAAACAAGTGCTGTAAAGGAACGACAACAACTAGAGATATTTGAATTTTTGTTGTCAATAAAGGGCTTCTGTGCCCCACACTGTTAATCCCATACTGACCCAAAGCAGTACTACTGCTTTAAAAAAAATCTTATGAGTAAAGGAACCACCCCCTCCTTAAATTTCAGCTGTACATTTCCCTCTGGGTACTTATGTGTACAAAGTAGAACCGATGGGAGGGAAATACAGCGATAGGAAACTCACCTTGAAATAGGCATTCAAGTGATAAGCCATTTCATCAATGGAATACTGCTTATGAGATGTGACAGATTTAACATGAGCAACAGAAGAACCCAAAAGGGGCGCTGCAATAGTTTTTCTAACTTCCTGTAAATCGTCGCAGTAAAGACGGTCCTGGCAGTAAACAACACGTTCCATTTTAAACTGATTGGCAATTACAGTTTCAGCTTCCTCCTCTTGTTTTTGTTTTATGTCTTCAATTCTACTCTGTGATTTAAAAATAGAAGAATCAATAGCATAACCCAGCACCACCCAAACATTTATAAAAATGACTCGACTTTTCAGCATCTATCCAAATGTTTCTTCTACTCCAAAAGAAGCAAAAGTCAGCACTGACCTCAGTCTATAGAGCCAAATGGTCCAATTATGACATGGGTGTTTTTATCCACTCAGTCAATCATCAACTCCTGCTCAGAAAACAGCTGTAGAGTACTGTCCATTCTATGTATGGATCTAGAAACAAACTTACCTTGTATCCCTCATTATCACAGCAGACATGATATCGAACTGACTCAACATAGCTTTTCTCTTTATAGATACCAAAGCTGAAAACAAGGAGCCTCAGTGATTTCATTGGTAGGCTGCACAAAGCTGAGGTCAGCTTTCTTGGAATGCAGAGGGGCAAGAGATTAAGCTGAACCCTCCTCCCCCCAAGTCATTCCTAGGTTAATTTCATCCCACAATAAACACAGGAAAGAGTCTTATCTTGAAGCAGGGGGACTCCCACTTCTGAAGTCAGATGTGAAGAATGAAGCTATACCAGGGGTCTCAAACACGTGTCCTGTGGGCCACATGCAGCCCCTAAAGCTACTTCCTGAGGGCTGCAACAACACTATTGTTACCGATATTTGCAACATTGTTGTATGAAACGGTTTCAGTGGTGTGGCCCTCAGGCTAATGTACTAGTCCTCATGCAGCCCTGTACTAGTCCTCATTCGGCCCTCATGGTGATTTGAGTTTCAGACCCCTGACCTATACCATCACCCCAGCTAAGCCTCTCACACCTGCACTGAGACAGCTGCTGGTGTGAGCTGGGCTGATGAAGAAGCAGCCATATCCTCCACCCAAGGCTTTGTGACATCTGCAGAGTCAGGAGCCTTATCCAGAATTCAATTATGCATAAGTTTATTGACCAAATCATTAATAAACTCTCTTGCATTAAACAAAACTAAATCTAAGTCAAGGTCTCTGCTATTTGTGCTCTAATCATCTCACACAAGACCTCACAAGACAGACTGCCAGCATACATGTGACATTTGTCCCACCAGTTCTCCCTTTGACAGCAATCAGGGAACTAATGTTCCACAGACTATTTACCCCCTGGGACTTCATGAGTTTAACTTGATTCTGGTCTCAGCATAATTGCAGTGTAACTCTAGGGAGGCCAATGAGGTTACACTAGTGTAAAATCAGTTAAACAAGATCAAAATCAGGCCCCATGCCCTCAAGCTCAGCACATTATTGTTCAGCCCCCTCACTTTCATGTATCTGTTGCTTCACTATATAATTTTAAACTACACCATTCACTGAATACAGTAAGACATTTCACCAGTCACTGGAAAGTTATACAACTAGAGAATAGCTTGACTGAGAGTAAAGAGAGCCCTAAGCACATGCCATGAAAGATGATTTAGGTACAGGGGTTAAAGTATAATTTGGGGGACACCAGAACGCTCCCATGTGGGTGGGCCCCTGGGACTCAAGCTTCTGCTCCCCCACATGCCAGCACCCCCAATACCCCCCCAGCATGAAACAGGCTGCCCCCGCATTTACTGGCAGCAGCGTAGCTGGGAGGCAGTAGGCCCGAGGTCGGGTTGGCAGCGCGGCTAGAGGGAAGGCTGCAGGTCCCAGAGTGGGGGCGGGGTATGGAAGGGAAGTGGTCTGGGGTGGGGCTTGAGCCCCCCAGCAGCACCGTTGGCCCCTGCCCCTGCCCCTGCCTGCTGGAACATGGTGGAATGATGCTCTGGGGCCTGCTATTTTTAGGGACCCAGCGTTAGGGCCCCTAAAAATAGAACATGGAACCAGAACGCTGCATTTTGGGGCCCGGAATTTCTAAATGGTGGGCCCTGGAATACAGTGTTCCAGGTCCACTTTCTATTTTTAAGAGCCCCAGAACACTGAGCCCCTAAAATAGTGGGCCCCAGAACAGCATTCCACAACGTTCCAGCTAACCTTTACCCCTGTTTAGGTATAAGACACCATAAAAGCCCCTTACCTTAGCTATTCTGAAAAGACAGAAAAAATTCTCAAAGTGTTGCATGGCAATTTCTGTAAAAGTTTCTCGTACAAGGTCTAAAGAGAAAAAGGAGGAATAACTTCATGTCATCAGCATAAATATAGGAGTAATGTAAGAGTCATTGGCAAACTGGTTTCAGCTGTAGCTTAAAGACAGTTTTAATTTGAAAGCTTGGTGTGTGTATTTTTATTCTGGGTGCAATGATGGTTTTGTGATACATATTATTTTTTGTTGCATATTATTCTGTGTAACAAGCTCTTATAAATGTTTTCATTTGCAAATCACTAGAATAAAAATATTTAAACTTAATGTTTATCATCAAGAATTTTCAGTTCATTCTCCACTGAAGTCCTGATCTAGCAATACTTGAGCAGCCCAATTCATCTGATGATTTGGAGTCTCAATATGGAAAACCTGAAAAACTGTCACTAAAATGATATTGAGTTGATCAGTCTAGCAGAGATTGTAACGGCACTTGCCAGAAACAGAGTAAAATGAATTTCAAATTTCAAAATCATCTAGAGCAGTGGTTTTCAAACTATGGGTGGGGAACCATTACTGGGTCACAGACCCTCTGATACCAGGTCATGGAGCCCCCAGCTGCTGCTGCTGAAACACTGGAATGCATTGCTCAAAGATCCAAAGGGGCAGCCATGTTAGTCTAGTTCAACAAAAGAAACAAGGAGTCCTGTGGCACTTAAAGACTAACAAAGTTATTTATCGCATGAGCTTTCATGGGAGAAAAGCCCACTTTGTCAGATGCTTTGACAAGCATCTTAAAAGAGTCTGACAAAGTGGGCTTTTCTCCCATGAAAGCTCATGCGATAAACAACTTTGTTAGTCTTTAAGTGCCACAGGATTCCTTTCTTCTTTTGCTCAAAGATCTAATTGTTGGATCACAGGCATAAATGATTTTTTCAACTGGGTCCTGAGGAAAAGAGTTTGAAAACCACTGATCTATATCATATCTTTCCACAGTTTGTATCAATGTATTGTTATCTGAAATTTGATATAATATTAGTGATGACCCTTTAATCTCTACTGTCCTCCCACTTATATTTAAAATATTATGGTCTCAGTGAAAACATTTGCATTTGTATATTTTACTTGCAGCAGTAAGTGAAGTACTGAATACCTCTATACTTTCCCAGTTAACTACACTCCATGTTATAATCACCATCATTCTCATTCCAGTCTCAAAACTCATCTTTGTCCTAAAAACATGCTATATGAAGTATAGCTAAGTGCAGAAGCATTGCTGCCCCGGGAAAGGATCCGGGGCACTGGCCCAGGCCCCACCCGTGGCCACAGGCCATGCCCCCAGCTGGACATGGGGCCAGGAGCAGCCGCTGTGGCCACAGGTGGCTGGGCCCAGATTCCTGGCTGGGGCCAGGGCCAGGAGTGGCTGCAGTGGCTGTGGGCAGCTGGGCCCTGGATCCCTGGCTGAGGACGGGGCTGGGAGAGGCAGCCGCGGCCACGGGTGGCTGGGCCCTGGATCCCTGGCTGGGGACAGGGCTGGAGCGGCCACTGTGGCTGTGGGCAGCTGGGCCCGGATCTCCGGCCCGATGAGACCGAAGACCCGGGAGAGGTGGGGCCCGCCAGACCTGGGGCACTGGCCCCAGGATTCAGGGCACAGGCCCCATGTGCCCACTGCCAGCAACACTCCTGGCTAAGTGGTCATAAAAGCAGTTAGATGAATATGATCAAAGTTCATGGCAAACACATTGACTGAAGCTCACCAGTCACTGTCTTCAGCATTATGATAGCTGGTGATTTCAGCAGCTCAATTTGTTGTTTGATAATAGCTTCAAATGTCTTGTAATTGACAAACCCTGGGAGTTCTCGTCCGCGATACTGCTCTTCAAAGCCCCACACTTCTTCTTTCAAAAAGTCTTTTACTGCAGCAACAAAAACAACAGCACAGCTATTTCTAATCATTTGAGATGTTCTTTTTTTGATATTAAAATCTGTGTGAAAAAACCTGGATTTAATAAAGGGCCAAAACTATTTCTTAGTTCTGATGTGACTCTTTTTGAATGCAGAAGAGCGACAGCAATGTTCCTGTTAGCATGGGGCATATAATGATCGCAGAGTTAAAGTTTTGACCTGTTGGAGCACTGTGTGTACACACTGTGACTGTGTAACAAGTCTCCTTGTAGCGCTACAGATTTTTGTGAGAGAAGTGTTAGAATCACTACAGAAAGGATTTCCAAATTGTCTGAGTTGTATGTAACAGGCTGAGATATCAAAGGGGGCTAAGGTACTTGGATACCTAACTCCATTGGACCATTTTGAAAACACAACTTCACATCTCAAATTTAACACAGCAATAATTCTCTGAATCTCTCTGAATGCAAAACAACAATCATTTTTACAGTAGTTAATAGACTGTGTTCCCTTTAGTAAGCAGAAGTATTAGCAGACACTTGTGCACTACTCCAGAATTTTGATTTATGTCTCTTACTTTGGTAAATCAATATGCTAACAGCCATGGAAACAGCTCAAAACAACCCTAGAAATCAAACTTGCATCACTGCAAGGATTTACTTTGAGTAGCCTTAACTTTTAGGGCTGGTACAACTTCAGGTATTACAGAATTGAGAGCAGAGATCATTAGAAGCAGTGATTGTCTCGTGCTGTACTTGAATAATCACAACATTTACATAAGCTTGAATCTGGACAAGGAATTTGCCCCTTCAACCTAGCTCTAAAGCTAAATAAGGATGCCCAGCAAGAACAAGCTGGTCAATCCAAGCATACCTGTGCATCTGTATGGTGCCTGTAGCTCACAAATTCTGTTAGCCCAGAACAACTTGCAGACCAAGTGCCAATGCTTGCCTATGTCCACACTACAATACATTTTTCAAAAGAAAGTTTTTTGAAAAATCTATTTTGAATTTAATTTGAAATAAGTAATTCAAAATAACCTTTTTTGAAGATGTTATTTTGGGAAAAGAGTTTAGGGAGGACTCTTTGTCCCGAAAAAAGGCTGCATTATTTTTTCCAAAAAAGAGAATCAACACTGGCCTCTCTTTTTTGGGGAAAAAGAAAAGAGAAATGTAAAGAATAGGCAGGCTTTTTCAAAAAAAGCTATTGCCACGTCTGGTGATGGTTTTTCTTTGAAAAAGCCGCTTTTTTAAAACAGCTTTTTCGAAATAGTGGCTTTTTCAAAAGAAGGACAAGGTTTTACTTTTATGAAAAAGCGCTCCAATGTTTTGAAAAACCAAAGTGTTGGGGTTTTTTTTTTTGTTTTGAAAAAGCAAAATGTCAGCCTGGACACACAAAAGTATTTTTGGGATAAGCCTCCTTAGCCCAAAAACACTTTTCAGTGTAGACATACCCTGTGGTACTTACCTTTTAGTGCACTATCATTCACACTGTCTTCCCAGGCATTAAAAATTTTTCGAACTTTTGTGAATAGTCTTTGGTTTTTTTTGTTAGTTACAATTTCTTCTCCTTGCACTGCTTGCATGATGTCCTGATTAAAGAGTTTGAGTTTCTGTAAAAAGACAAGAAATTGCCATTTAAACAATACTCAGGGGGTTAAATTTAGACTCTGAACTGTTTGTAATAATATATAACCCAATATTTTGCAGCATAAAGAGGAAATGTTGGACCAAAAATTTACATGCTCCCTTCTAAACTATGGAATTCACACTCTGCAGGTTGCCTATATATTGAGCTGTGGAAGTGACATTCTGAGATGCAGTCAGAACTAACAGGCTACATATGGTGCTCAGACTGTGATCTGAGGACAGCTGACAGATCCATGGCCTAGGGCAAAGATTCAGGAGGCATACAATTATATTCTCAGCTCTGCCACCAACTTTCTATGTGGCCATGGGCAGGTTACTTCACTTCTCAGTGGCTTTCTTTCCTCTCACTCTTTGTTTCCCTTGCCTATTTAGGTTGTAAGCTCTTCTAAGAAACTAATATCTTTGAGTCTGCATATGCACAGTGCTAACCCCAATGAGGCCTGGATCTTAATTTAGGTTATTCTAGTTTCTCCTCTATTACAAATGAATAACATGAATCCTCCTTGTTTCCAGCAGCTAAAATTTATTAAAAGAAACTAAAAATATATTGAATACTTCCTTAAAGTTGTTTTTCCATTTAAGCAACTGCCGTAGCAGGAAGCTGCATTATTCCAAATATGAGCAGAGGTGATGCACAGGACAGTCTTTGTATTGAAAACACAGTCCCATCAGATTTTTTGAGAACCTCTGTTTTAATGCATATCCTTTATCACGGGAATTTTGTGCAAAAATATTATGACCTTGGAAATATGGAACACAACTACTTATCCTTGAGTTCTATTACGCTTTTTTCTAATACAGCATTTTATATGACTAGGGCAGTGGTTCCCAACCAGTGTGCCGGGGCACACTGGTGTGCCATGGGAACACCCAAAGTGTGCCGCGAGCATCCCCGAGAGTTGGAGTTAAAGTTCCCTCCCTGCTCAGCCCAGCCACCTCCTGGCATCCAAATAGGCAGCCTAGGTACCTGGGCTACGCAGGGCTGGGAAAAGGTAGGGATTAAAGTAAGGGGGAAGGCACTGGAACACAGTTCGGGAGCAGGGGGTGTGTGCTATTTTTAGGCAGGCAGCCTTCTGGCCTCTAAAAATAGAAGGCGGCACTAGAATGGGGAGTTCCAGGGGTCCCCCTAAAAATAGCACGAGCAGCCCAAACACACCATTCAGGTGGCTCCATTTTAAACCTGACTCCACCTTAAGCCCAGCCAGCAGAGAGCTGTGGGAGGCTGGGAGTGTGTGAATCTACCACTGCAGGGCGGAGCAGCTTGTGTCAGGCAGCCTGCAAACAGTCCAGGTAAAGGCTTTGGGGAGGAGGGCTGCTGGGGGTTGCGTGCGGCAGGTGTGTAACAGCGATTGTGGGGGCGGCTGTTTGGTTGGGGGTGTGTGTAGCTGGGATTGTGGGGTATCTGTTTGGGTTGGGGGGGTGTAGCTAGGGGGTGGGGTGACTGTGTGTGTGGGGGGGTTAGCTGGGGGTTGGAGGCCTAGTTCTGCAGTGAGGGGAGGGTCTGTCACAGGCAGCAGGGGGCTGGGGGAGGGGAGGGTGGGGATCCACTGGGGTAGGAGGCAGCAGCAGTGGGATGAGGATTTACCCTGGGTGGCAGGGAGCCACTGTGGAGAAGGGGGAAGTGGGTGCCATGCTGTGCTCCCTGCCCTACCTTCCCACTCCCCGGGTTCCTCCCTGGCCCCCCACAAAGCCACTCTTGTTCTCCCTTCCTCTCTCCTCTCTTGCCACCCTTGTGCTGTTCCCCACATGGCTGCCCTTGTCCTCTTTTGCCACCCCTGCCGTGCTCTGCTCCCCACACTCACTCCTGCCACTGCACACGACTCCCAACCTCCTGTTTTGCCACCCCTACTACCCCGCATAGCATTTCCAAAACACTGTGCTGTGGTTCATGAATATTCATAAGCAATTTAAGTTTATTTGAATATTCATGAGTTTTTAATGGTGGTGTGCCTCGAAAAATTTGAAGGTATCAAGGTGTGCCACTGCAGAGAAAAGGTTGGGAACCACCGTACTAGGGTATCTCTACACTTAGAAGGTTTGTTCGAATTAATTGAATTTGAACCAATCAATGATTAGTTCAAATTAAGTTAATTTAAATTAACATGGGCACATTTGAAACCCTAATTCAAACTAGCATGTCCATGCACTGGACTTGCTAGTTCAAATTAGGTAGGGGATGCTATTGCATAGGGAAAATCCAGCCATGGCTAATTCAAACTAACAGTTTGAATTAACACAGCTACATTGGGTTAATTTGAACTAATGAGTTTGAATTAAACGTCACTTCGAAGGTAAACCAAGTTTAATAACTTCAAAGTTAGCTTTCATCAGTTCAAACTAAGGCATTCCTTAGTTCGAATTAATGAAAGCCAGTGTGGCCATGCATTTATTTAATTAGAATTGATCCTCATTAATTCAAATTAAATTTTAAGTATAGACATACCCCTAGTGACTTTTAGGGCACTAATATAACCAAACACAGCAATTCACTCACTATATTATCAGAGCTGGCATTTACAAAACAGGAAGAATCTCATTTTTAATCTGATTTATTTTATTGGTGATTATATATTATGGATTTATGAAGAGTGGGGGTTGAGAAGAATGTTCATGGTGTAGCTCCATGTTAAGAAAAGTGCATATGGATGTGTCTGTAGTTATTCAGTGATTTCATGAAGAAACATGCTGAGCATACAGCCTGGAAAAAGAGACCAACTTGCAATATTCACACTATTCCAAATGCTAACCAATGGTTTTTAGTCAAATGGGCTACCAGGTTTATTGTTCTACTCACTTCTACTAGGAAAAGCATCTGCTCTTCTGCTGATTCTGGCACACCATTCCCACAGTTTTGTAGCTTGTTGTTTGTCTTCTGCAGTTTGTCCTTTATTTGATTTTCTAAACTTGGTAGAGATTTCTATGAGGGAAAAAGAAAGAATCACAGAAGCATAGGACTGGAAGGGATCTTGAGTAATCATCAAATCTAGCCCCCTATGTTGACATAGGACCAAGGGAACCTACGCCGTCTCTGACAAATATTTGTTCACCTGTTCCTAAATCCTTCAGTGATGGGAATTCTGCAACCTCCCTTTAAAGCATATTCCAGAACTTGACTACCAATATAGCTAGGAAGTTTTTCCTAATAACTTAGATAAATCTTCCTTGCTGCAGATTAAACTCATTGCTTTTTGTTCTACCTACACTGACCATCGAGAAAAACTAATAACAGCCCTTATTGGATTTTGAAGTCAGTTATCAGGTCCCTCCTCACTCTTGTTTTCTCAAGACTAAACATGCCCAGTTTTCTTTTTTTAAACCTTTCCTCACAGGCCAGGTTTTCTAAACCTTTCATCTTTTTTGTTGCTCTCCTCTGGGCTTTCTCCAATTTCTCCACATCTTTCCTCAAATTTGGTGCCCAGAAATGGACAGCGCACTCCAGCTGAGGCCTCACCAAGTGCCAAGAAGAAAGGGATAATTAGTTTTCATGCCTTAAAATATGACATGCTTGTTAATGCAACCCCAAATGATTTTAGCCCTTTTGTTGCAACTGAATCAGATTGTTGGCTCATATTCAGTTTGTTACCCATTAGAACCACGGATCATTTTCAGCAGTACCACCATCTACTCAATGATTCCCCATTTATAGGTGTGCATTTGATTTCTTCTTCCTAAGAAAAGTACTTTTCACTTGTCTTCATTGAATTTCATTTTGTTGATTTCAGACCATTTTTTCTCATTTGTTGAGGTGATTTTGCATTCTAATCCTGCCCTCCAAAGTGCTTGCAAACCCTTCCAGCTTGCTATCATCCGCAAATTTTATAAGTATGCTTTTCATTGTCCAAGTCATTAACAAAAATATTGAATAGTTCTGGGCGCAGGACTGACCCCTGCAGGGTCCCACTAGGGACACCTTGCCAGTTTGATAATGAACTATAGATAACTAATGTTTGAGCATGATCTTTCAACCAGTTATGCATCTACCTTATAGTAATCTCATTTAGACCACATTTCCTTAGTTTGCTTATAAGAATACCATGTGCCACTGTGTCAAAAACCTTACTTTAATCAAGGTACATTACTTCTACTGCCTCTCACCGAACCACTACACCACCAAGTAAAACTGTCAAAGGAGGAAATTAGGTTGGTTTGGCATGATTTTTTCTTCACAAATCTGTGCTGGTTATTCCTTATAACCCTATTATTCCCTAGGGCTGTGTTCTCACACAGCAGGTTATTTCGATAACACTCATTTCGAAACAACTTATTTCGAATTAACAAAATGTTAATTCGAAATAAGGAAAAAATGGGAATCGAAATAGCAGGTTCACACTGTGAACTTGCTATTTTGGTACCTGGTTCAGGGGGCTGCAGCCCCCTGGGGGTGAGCCGCTGCGGCAGCTCACCCTGCAACCCCAGAAAGGGGGCTGCAGCCCCGGAAAGGGGAGTGCAGCCCCCAGCAGGGGGGGCGAGCGGCTGCGGGACGCTGGAGCCCGCCACCGGAGCTGCCTCCAAACCCCGCCATGGGGTTGGGGGCGCCGGGCTCAGCCGGCAGCCCGGGCTGCTCCCCCGACCCGCTGGTGGTGTTGGGGGAGCAGCCTGGGCTGCCGGCTGAGCCCCATGCCCCCGACCCGCTGGCAGTGTCGGGGGAGCAGCCCGGGCTGCTGGCTGAGCCGCCTGGCAGGGGTTCTCCACCCTGCTGGAGGCTGCAGCCCCCTTTCTGGGGCTGCAACCCCCTTCTGGGG
>ML681989.1:57581042-57630309 GCA_007922195.1 Podocnemis expansa
GTTATTTCGATATACGGTTGTTGCGAAACAACCATATCGAAATAACTGGCTGTGTGAGAACACAGCCCTGTAGAATAGGCTGTAGGACCCTGATGATTGGCTGTAGAGGTTTGACTTGGGCATTGCAGGTGAGGACTAGAGGCGTTCTGTTGTTTTCTTTCTTGGGTTTCACCTGTAGTAGTTGACTTCAGGGTACCCACCTGGCTCTGTCAGTCTGTTTCTTCGCGTCCGCACCTGGGTACTGTAGTTTTAAGAATGCTTGATAGAGATCCTGGAGGTGTCTGTCTCTATCTGAGGTATTGGAGCAAATGTGGTTATGTCTTAGGGCTTGGCTATAGACAATGGATCGTGTGGGGTATTTTGGATGAAAGTTCAAGGGATGTAGGTAACTATACTGATCAGCAGGTTTTTGGTATAAGGTGGTGCTTATGCGTCCATCCCGAATTAGTAATGTGGTCTCCAGGAAGCGGTCTTCTATGAGGAGTGTTCCAGGCTAATTTTAATTGTGGAGTGGAAATTGTTGAAATCTCTGTGGAAATCTTCAAGGGCATCCCTGCCATGGGTCCAGATGATGAAGATGTCATCAGTGTTGCATAAGTCGAGGAGAGTTGTTTTCGGATGAGACTTGAGGAAACATTGCTCTAAGTTGGCCATAAAAATGTTAGCATATTGTGTGGCCATGCTGGTATCCATAGCAGTGCTGCTGACTGGAAGGTATAAATTATCCTCTAATCTGAAATGGTTGTGGATGAGTACAAAGTCCAGCCATGAGGTGTGATGTGGCTGTTTCTGGGATAGTTCTTCTAATAGCTTGTAATCCACCTTTGTGTGGGATGTTGGCATAAAGAGCTTCTACATCCATAGGGGCCAGGATGGTGTTTTCTGGCAGCTCACCAATGGACTGGATTTTTCTCAGGAAGTCCATGGTGTGCTCAGACAAATGAATACCAACTCCAGGGTTCACAGAAAAGATGAAGAGCTCAAATTTATTTGCAAATTTGACTCTGTTGCTTCAGGCTAAATAGGCACTTTTGCTTTTTTTCTCATTACAACAGGTGATTTGACCTCACCTCCCTCTACATGCTGTTTCCCAGTGTATGAATCTTAACTGCTTTGATTTGCCATTACAGTGTGACCTGAGTCCATGACTTACACTTCCCTGCATCTATTTTCCCCCATTCTGTAAGTTCCCCCATCTTCAAAGAGTCTGATGAAGTGATATTTTCTCCCATGAAAGCTGATGCAATAAATATATTTGTTAGTCTTTAAGTGTCACAGGACTTCTTGTTTGATTTGCTGAACTAGACTAACACAGCTGCCCCTTTGGAACCATACTCACAAAGTGTCAGAACAGACATTTGCAGGAATATTTTACAGAGTAAGATAAAGTGTACAAATTCTAGGGGCTGAGGGGGTTGGTTGTTCCTTTAGCCACTTCTTCCTAATATTTTATATTTTATGTATGTATATATATAATATATATAAATTTATATTTATAATTTGTCTGAAGTTCAGATTCTGAATTGAAGCATTGATAGGCGAATCCTACGTGGATTTCAAATAATAGCAAGTCCATAACTAAAACATAAACCTTTGGTTCCTTTGCTACTTTCTCATGATTCTTTTAGCAAAATGAGTATGAGGTAGAAAATGCTCAATCTCTCTAATCATTCTTCACAAGTACAATGACTTCCTGCAACCCAATCTCATTTTATTTTTAAATATATATATATTTTTGCTTACCTAGTGTTCTCTCTCCTTTTGGGTCCACCTCTTTAGCCATTTTTAGAGCCTCTGTAGTTGCAATATCCACATTACTTGGTACCACTACCAAATTTATAGTTTGTTCCTTTCTAATATACTTTTTAATTAGATTTATGATCTGTAATGAAATATGAAATATAATAAAAGATGATTACTTTATATAGACTGTGGTAGGTAAATCCTGTTACAAGTGGTAAGGCTTGATCCCTCCAGATTTCATAGCTTTGGAAGGAATCTAGTGTCCTGACCCCTGGGTTCCTAATGAGGTTAGCCTCCTGCACAATGCATTGTGGTGTTTTTTCATTTGCTGCAAAGCAGTGAGTTCTACTGGAGGCTATAACTTAATAGATCAGTGGTTTGGGTCAAGTATTGCAAAGTTTATGTTCCTAAAACTAGCTGGCTCACTGTCAGATTTCACAGCAGGTATTAATATTACAAGTGTGACCATGTGATAGAAACTTACACTAGACTGTCAAAAGAAAACAATACAGCCTGAAACCTGAAATCTTACAATCTAAAAATAAAATTGAATGTGTTGACAAAAACATGTAAATATGCTGCATTTTACTAATTTGAACACCACTACTTACTAGCACAGAACAACATTTGTGATGGTCTTTACTGTAACAGGTTTTTAAGTTCAAGCAGATATATTTACAACTAAATTCATAATGATAAAGCAACATCAAATTTTAGCTTCTTATGACACGATTGAAGACAAGTCTCACAATTTAACATTTAGGTCCAGATACTGAGCTGCATGCAGCTCAGGGAGTAGATTTGTGTTAATGAGTTTAAAACACTTGCATATGCCTTCAATCCTGGAGTGGACTGATAACTGAGAATAAAGTAATGTAGTTTCAAAATTGCTCTATTTTATCCCAGACAGCCATAGCTTCAAAGGACCATTATGATTGGGGGTTGTTGGGGCAATAGGCTTGGAGCATGCCTCTTTTCCATTTTCAGATGTGCATCTTCTCTTCCCATGCATTTATTGTTTTGAAAGAGAATGAGAAGTCATTTGTAAATGTCATAGGTTTATGACAAAAACAAAAACACTAGATCAAAAATTTCAGTGATGCACAGGAAATATCATCCCCATGAGTGTTTTAACTAGAAAAGCTTTCTAGACGATCCCTCGTCTTTCTTCCCCAAAATGAGGAGTCATCTTTTGGGACACCACTGAGGATGTAAGGAACAGACACACTCAGTTCTCAGTGGGTCCAAGGGAGATTCTGAATGAACAGAAAATCTAACACTCTTCTCCAACTGAAACAGGGTAGGAAGAGAAAAGGAGGGAGAAGAGGAAAGATGGAGGGGACTAATGAAGACAGATAGGAAAGATTGCAGGTTGGGGTGCCTGGAAAAATGACCTACCAGAGGGCCAGAAATCCCTGAAATCAGCTCTGCTGAAAGCCATTTAGGTTAAGAACACAAAATTAAAATAGACAGCAAGAGACTTTCAAACACATTCTTATCTATTGAATCTAGAGTGTCTGCCCCTTTACATATGACTACAAAGAACACAGTCCTCAGTGCTAGCACCTCCCACACTAAAACCCTATTTTGTTATATCTTAACTCTACTTGGGAAATTACATATCTATGCCTTCTGCTTAACAATCAAAACACTCTAATTTCTTTTGTAATTATTTACCAGTTTCCCAGCCCAGAAATGCTACTTACTTGATTTCCAATGTCTTTTGGCTGATTCCCTACAGCCACCCTAGCAATCCCTGGCAGATCGATCAGTGTCAAATCTGGAACATTTGGGGAGCTAATTTGTAGGGAAATTAATTCTTGACTGATGCCAACTCCTTCACCAGCCATTGCATCCTGGGCTAAAGGAAGGAAACATAAAAGCAAAGGTTAGAAATTTTCCATGGAACTTGGACTGGAAAAATTGCCATGAATTAAGAAAGACCCTATTGTTAAATTTTTTCTCTAGAAAATGTGCTCCCAAAAAAGATAGTCCTTCATTGTAGTTAGCTCTGCAATATGATTTATAAATACGTGCTAAAAATGAAGTTTATCTTCAGTTTTAATACAGTACAGGACAATAATATATTAGACTTGGCCCAGAGAATAGCAATGATCAGCCTTAAACAACCACAGAATGCTAAAACTCTAGCTTGCAAATGATCTCTGTATCCAGCATGAATGTAAGTCTAGTTTGAAGCAGAGAGTAGAGCTGGGTAAACTTTTTCATGCTTTTTTTTAAAGTGAATAAAAACAGATTTAGTGATATCATAAGTTTTCACAAATTTATATCAATTTCATGAACTCGTTTCAGCTGAAAAAGCCCTAACACAAACTTTAAAAACAAAAAAAGAATTCTCATTTTATTTCAAAACTATTCAATTAGTTTTTATGAAACCAACATTTTTTGTTTTGGTTTAAATGAAATGTTTTATTTGCCCTGAAACATTTTTTTCCCTCAATTCACTGACAATTTTGTGGTTTGACCCCAAACAAGATTTTAATGTTTTGTTTTTGTTTGTTGCTTTTGTTTTTGTTCACAATTGCCAGTGAACCAATAAATCTGCTATTTGGCTGGCTCAGCAAGGAGCCCACTTGCAAATGCTAGCCCACATAAAGCACTATGCACAGTTAGGCTATGTCTACACTTTAGGGCTCAGTTAAGCTGGCTTACAAAGGTCTACTTTAAGACAGCTTAAAGTAGACCGTATTAAGTTGGCTTAGAACATCCACACTCAAATGCCAGGAGACTGCCCACGTCCACACTGGCAGATGCTAGGTCACCCTAGGAGTGGTGCATTGTGAGTAGCTGGCCCACAGTGCACCACAGCAGAAGTGCCCCTCTCTCCCAGTCACTCCTTTACTACAGGAAGAGAGTGACCACATCACCCTTCATAGTGTGTGTGGGAACAGGGAGCCCAGGGAGCTTCAACTAGATGAGCAATGTGCCACCACAGCACTCCACACCCTCCCTGCATTGCTAAGACTCCTCTGGCTCTGGACCAGGTGCCACAGGGCAACTGCCAGCGCAGGGGCAGGGGCAGGGCGCAGTAGTTGTTAAGACTCAAACACTGGGAAACAGCACATAGAGGAAGGTGAAGTCAAATCACCTGTTGTAACGGGAAAAAAAAATCCATAGTCACAATTTAATCCTGTTTTCACACAATCTAATCTAAAAGAAATAACTTTTCTTTCTTTCTTTCTTTCTTTCTTTCTTTCTTTCTTTCTTTCTTTCTTTCTTTCTTTCAGTGTGCTGTTTCCTGGTGTTCGAATGTTAACAACTGCTTTGATTTGCTGTTACAGTGTGACCTGATCCTATGTCTCACACTCCCCTGCATTTAGTTTCCTCCCATTCTGTAAATTCCCCCATCTTCAAACCATCTGATGAAGTGGGATTTTCTCCCATGAAAGCTCATGCAATAAATAAATTTGTCAGTCTTAAAAAGTGCCACAGGACTCCTTGTTTGTTTTACAACAATATCAGGGGTGTCAGGCTGAGAAGGGGAGACACATAGGTCAAGCTGAGAAGGGCAAGGGGAGCGACACATGGGGTCAGGCTGGAGAAGGGCAAGGGGAGAGACATGCGGGGTCAGGCTGCAGAAGGGGAGAGACATGTAGGGTTGGGATGGAGAAGGGGAGAGACACACAGGGTTGGGCTGGAGAATGGGAGAGATGCACAGGGTCGGGCTGAAAAAGGGCAGAGACACATGGGGTCTGGCTGGAGAACGGGAGACGCATGGACTCAGGCTGGAGAAGGGGGGAGACATGCAGGGTCAGGCTGGAGAAGGGAGAGAGACATGCAGGGTGAAGTTGGAGAAGGAGAGAGATGCTCAGGGTCACACTGCAAAAAGGCAAGGGGAGAGACAGGCAAGGTCGGGCTAGAGACAAGCAAGGGGAGAAGCAGGCAGGGTTGGGCTGAGAAGGGGGGAGATGCGGGGTCAGGCTGCAGGACAGAGACACATGGGGTTGGGCTGAAGAATGGGGAAGACACGTGGGGTCAGGCTGGAGAAGGGGGGAGACACGGGGTTGGGCTAGAGAAGAGGGGAGACATGCAGGGTCATGCTGGAGAAGGACAAGGGGAGAGACACAGGGTTGGGCTGAGAAGGGGAGAGATGCCAGATCAGGTCAGGGGAAGGTGATGTGGGCTGTAGTGCTAAGATGCAGGGCTGGGGGGCTGGGGCTAAGACATTGGGGGTTTTGATGTGTTGCACACGGCCAGGAACACTTCCAGCTGTGTTGGGCCTTCTCTCCAGCCTCCATCCCCACATTCGGAGGCCAATTAAGTCGACTAAGCCAACTCCCAGGCTACATTGGCTTAAGTTGACTTAAGTCGACTGAAAATTTAAGTCGACTTAACTAGTGAGAGTTATTAAGTCGACTTAAGCAAATGCATAAATCAACTTAATATCTAAATATAGACTGGGCTTTGTTTAATTCGACTTAAGGGGCTTTAAGTTGACTTAAACACATACTGTAGACACATCCTTATTGAGCTACTGAAAAGAATAAGTGATGCTAATATCTTATTTAGACACTAACATCTGGATCAGAAGAGTGAAATCCCCATTTTTCATGATGTCATTGCAAGTGAAAGTCTCAATCCTTGCAATAAGTCCCTGCACCCATACGCAAGTCATTAAGGAATAAGGGACACAAGGAAGCACAAGATTTAAAGTGTGTTATTGATGTTCCAGGTTACATTTACCTTTTCTTATTACTTTTTCCACTTCTGAGGGGTCATTCAATTCTTGTTCTATCGTCAAGTAAGCTATTGTTCCTTTCCATTTCTCTGTGTAAGGCACTTTCTTCAGTTTGAGCTCTAAAGGACATCTGGTAACAATACCTACCAAAGTAAACAAACATAAAGCACTAGTCTTGTATAAAGAATGAAACACATTTCCTTCCTCTTTGGAAGTCATCTAAATATCATCATATTATCTTTAGCTTATTTTTAACACATATTTCATATTCAAAGGCTATGTCTACATCTCTTTTTTCAGTTCAGACCTGCTAGTCCAAACTAGCCTCAGGCTAGTTCAAACTAACCGCAGCTTTTTAGTTCAAACTAGACACATGTTCTAGTTCAAACTAATGGCTTAATTTGAACTTCTTTAGTATGAACTAGCCATTATTTCATGGTTTGCATGTGCTTAGTTTGAATTTAAGTTCAAACTAAGCTGGCTAGTCCAGACTAAGCAAAGGGTCTTACTAGTCTGGACTAACCCTTTGGCTAGTCCTGACTAAGAAATTTCTTAGTTCAGACTTGCCAAAGGCCAGCGTGGTCATGGGCCAAATTAGTCCAGACTAAGCTTGCTTAATTTGGACTAATTTGGCTGTGCAAACATAAGCGAAGATACTACTACTGGCTATACACATTACTCAGCATTTAAAAAAAAAAAAACTTTTTGGGGGATAAATATTTCCAAATAATTATCTTGAAAAAACGTTTTTTAAAAAAATGCTATTTCGGGACAACAGTCTGCAGATGGCTCGTTGTCCCGAAATACCGCGGCTTTTTTTTCCAAAAAGGAAAGTCCACACCAGACTTTCATTTTCAAAAAAAAGCAAGTCAATGGATGAGATAGGCAGGACTTTTTTTAAAAAAGCTTTTTCCATGTCCCATGATGGCTTTTTTCAAAAAAGCTAGCTCAGAAAAGGCTTTTCTTGATATTAGATGAGGTTTAACAATCCCAAAAAAGCACTCCGGTATTTCAAAATACTGGAGCGCTTTTTCAAAAAAGCTAAACCCACCAGCTTTTTCAAAATAAAAAGCCTTTTTGAGCCAGCTTTTTTTTAAAAAAATAAAAAATAAAAAAAATAAAACACATCGTGGGACACTGAAAAGGATTTTTTTTTTTTTTTAAAAAAATCCTCCCTATCTCATCCATTGACTTGCTTTTTTTCAAAAAAGAAAGTCTGGTGTAGACTTTCCTTTTTGAAATAAAAAAAGTTGCAGTATTTGGGACAATGGACTGTTGTCCCAAAATAGCATTTTTGAAAAAAGTTTTTTTGAGATAATTATTTCAAAATACTTATCCCCAAAAAAGTTTTTTTTGAAAATGCTGAGTAATGTAGATGTGCCCACTGCTTTGCAATTACACAGCATTAGGACTTAAATGCAATGTTCTTTGCAATAATAATCTTTCTACTGGAGTCCAAAGACCTCTAGAGTAGGCCGTTAGTATTCTTCATCTGAAGAACTAAAAGCTCATTACATATGTTGTCTCCATTTTGCAGGAAGGAGTTTTTGAAGATCGGGGAAGTGAAGTGAGTTGTCCAAGGTCATGTGAGAACTCCCTGGTAGATCAGACAACATAACCCAGGTCTCCTGCCTGCCAGCCTCATGTTC
Organism: Podocnemis expansa; assembly: GCA_007922195.1. Lineage (NCBI taxonomy): Eukaryota > Metazoa > Chordata > Testudines > Podocnemididae > Podocnemis > Podocnemis expansa. Next base: position 57,589,134 of record ML681989.1, read on the forward strand.
AGTCTCACAGATCATAGACACACCTTGTTCCCTTTCAAAGCAGACCTCCATCACACTAACAGAATAATACACCGCTACGACTCAGGGAAGTGTCAGATTTCTGAGATGAAAAGCTGAGAGTTAAATTCTTACCACTGCCTCTAGGAAGAGCCACTCCAGACAATGCTTCTAGAACTGAACTTTTTCCAGAACTCTGGTCACCTATTACTGCAATTGCTGGCAAACCCAGGTCCTTTTCTACTCCAAGTGCTCTCAGGGAGTCAATGAGATCAATGCAAGGACGAACCTTCTCTTCATATTGGCTGCACAAGGTGTATTCTGCATTCTGATAAAAAAAAAATTATATAAATGGAAACGGGATCTTGACTTCCAGTTTCAATAAAAGGTCTCTGCGAACATAGGCAATGTTAGTTATATGATACCGTGACACCCTGTACCCCATGTTCATCACTTTTATAAGGTTATGCTTTATTTTGTGCACAGTATGCCACCTGATGTATCATTCAAAAACTCATAATCTGCTGAGTATTATTATCCCGTTGACCTATGTGTAGTGAAACTATGTGTAAAGTTACAAGTTTCTACTTTATGATGCTTATGGAAATATGTTGTAATGCCATGTAACACCCAAAAACCAGTTTCTCAGAGACAGAGACACACTACCAAAGTGTTAAAAAGCTATCACTTACTAAAGCAGCCATTCTCCGACATGGACGAAAGTGTTGATAAGAAAGTTATATTTCATAGAGATGGTTCAAACCTCACATACACAGGAGGCTGTTTGTCTGCCCTCTGCTAATCTTCAAAGTGCAGAAAGACACACAAGAATAAGAGACAATGACTCTACTACATCAACTCTCCTCCTCCCATGTCTCTCTTACTGGAATCAATGAATTCCTGAAGGACACTGAACAGTGAGAGGCCAGAAGAAGACCAAGCCAGTGAAATTACTACTACTTATAGTAAGCCAGATCTATTTGCTTTTATACTATTGACCTGGTAAAGTTAAGACTTGTGTTTTTATCATTTTATTTCTTTTGTAACCAGTTCTGACTTTTATACCTCATCACTTGTAATCACTTTAAATCTATTGCTCTGATGTTAATAAACTTGTTTTATCTAAAGAGTATATGCTTAGACTGAAGTTTTTGAGAGCCTGTACTTGGGATAACAAGGCTGATGCATAATCATTTTTCTTTTTTAAAATGACAGACTACCTATAAGCAGGGTTGTAGCCATGGGTGGGCTGGGGCCCACCCACTTGGAGATGAGGCCCAGCCACTGTAGCACCTATCAGTGGTGAAAACTTTGGTGCCGCAGCTCCACATGTACCCACAAGCAGCTATGGTGGCGAAGTTTGCACCATAGCTGGGCACTGTGGTGGGTGAGCCTCATCTCGCCATCTTTCTTCCTCCCTCCTCCTCACACAGCTCTACTTGTTACCTAGCAAAAAGAGCATCTCAAGAAGCTTCCAGTTTGGGAAAGACAGCCGCCAGTGGCTCCTGGGACACGGTAGCCCCGGGGAAGAGAGCCCTGTCCGGGAGCGCTGGTAGCTCTCTTCTGTGGTGCTCTCCAGACAGGGAAGCCCCAGCTGCCACTTCTCTGGACCTCCCCTGTCTGGAGAGACCTGGCAACCACTTCATGGGGCTCCCTTGTCCCCTGGAGCCCTAGTGGCTCCCTTCTCCTGGGGCTCCTGCAGCTTCCCAGCAGAAGGGAGCTGGGGTCCCCACCTCCCAGGGACCACAGCTTCCTGACAAGAAGGGAGCTGCACTTCCTTCTCCCCTGGACCAGTGCGGGTCCTGGGGAGAAGGAAGCGCAGCTGTCTTCTTGTGGGGAGCTGTGGGTCCAGGGAGAAATGAGCTGCAGGAGTTGTGTGTGGCTCCCTTGCAAAAGGGAGTCCCCCACAGCTCCCTTCCGCGAGCCACGTGGGGCTCCCTTGTCCCCAACCTTAGGTCAACTAAAATTGATTTAGGGCAACCACATTGGGTTAAGTTGACTTAATACATTTGAATTACTCAGTAATTTGAAGAAACCCCTGTGCAAAACTTTTTCTGAATAAAATTTGTGTGCAAATTCATGCAACAAAAATTATTGAAAAATCTAGAACAATGAAAAATTAATAAAAGCTGTTAGTTAAAGTTGTTTTTTTTTACTAATAAAAACACCTAAATTATTTAGCATTTACCTAAATTGCTATACAATCAAAAGAAACTAATTATGGCTTTCAAATAACCCAAGACCAAAGTTCTATTCAATCTGGATCCTAGTTGTCACATTTCTGCACAATGCCCTCATCTCCTGTGTTCTACATGCAGAGTTACAGTTCACAGGGAGGCCACTGAGTTATCAGTGACAACATTTAAGTTGTTTTAATAGTCCCAGAGCAATGTTTCTTCTAAGGACTGGGATGTCATAAGCAAAAATTTTAGTTTGTGAGCAGAAATTTTGCCTTATCTTAACTTGTGAGTCCAGTAAGTCAAGACTTCAAAGAGAAACAGCTGGATTAGAATTGATATGCAGATTTGATTGTGTGAAGGCAGGATTAAATCAGGATTATCAATTCTTTTCCCATTACAACAGGTGATTTGGCTTCACTCGTGTCTACATGCTGTTTCTCAGTGTTTGAATCTTAACAACTGCTCTGATTTGCTGTTACTGTATGACCTGATCCCATGTCTTACACTCCCTTGCATTTATTTTCATCCCATTCTGTAAGTTCCCCCATCTTCAAAGCATCTGACAAAGTGGGTTTTTGCTCATAAAAGCTCATGTGATAAATAAATGTGTTAGTCTTTAAGTGCCACAAGACCCTTGCTTCTTTTGTACAAAATAGGCCTATGTTTTAAAATGTGTTTATTAAAAATTTAAATAGGCCTAAGTTTTAAAATGTTTATTAAAAAGACTATGTTTTAAAATGTGTTTATTGTAAATAGAATTAATTGGGTTTAATTAATTGAATTTGTGTGAATTTTTATTTGATATTTAATTTTTAGAAAGCTTTTTAATTAAACTAATTTTTAAAGTTTTTTTAAAAATGGAGATAAGGAAAGAAAGGAGGATGAGAAAAAAAGAAGGAAGGGAAGAAAGAAGAAAGTGAAAGAAAAAAGGTAAAAAGAGAAAGGAAGAGAAAGAGAAGGAAGGAAGAAAACAAAAAAAATGGTACAAAGAGAGAAGGAAGGAAAAGAAAGAAGTGAGAGAAGAAAGAGAAAAAAGAAAGAGGGAAGGAAACAAGAAAGGAAGGAAGAGAAAGAAAAGGAAGAGAAGACAAAAAGGGAAGGTAGAGAATGATAAAAAGAAAGGAAAAGGGAAAAAGAAGGAAAGAAGAAAGGAAAGAGAAAGGAAACAAGAAAGGAAAGGAAAAAAAAGAGAAAAAAGAATGATGGAAGGAAGAGAAAGAAAGAAAAGAGAGATGAAAATAAAGAGAAAAGAAAGCAGACAGTAGGCTCCACCTCCTCCCCGGCTGCACGCCTGCCAGTGCCGAGGCTGCCCTGCAGGCACTGCTCTGTTCAGCTCAGAGCTGAAATCTGAGGTGCTGGCCAGCAAGGAGACACAATCAGCTTCCAAAGCCCCACAGTGAGCGCTGTGTCGGAGCCCGAGCCTCTCCCTGAAACCGGTCTTCTTTTCTTTCTCCAGCCCAGTGCTGCCATGAGAGGCTCGGGCCCAGACACAGCACTCACTGCGGGGCTTTGGGAGCTGACGGTGCCTCATCGCTGGCCAGCCGCTGGGATCTCAGCTGCCAAGCCCTGGCCCCATGCATTGCTGGCCAATGTGTGTGCGCTGGGGCCGGAAAAGTTGTGCGCGGGCACACACACGTGCACCTTAAAGGGAACAGTGGTTGAGATACACTAGCAACGTCTTGAAGGAAAATGTATGCTGCTGGTGCCTCACAAGGTAACTTCTGTGAATAAATGCAGTTCAGTTACTAGGGCTGTCAATTCAGCACCTTCCATGAGCACTAAAAAGAAATGATGGTACTGTTCAGCTATTGCACATACCAAACTTGAGATTTTTTTTAAAGCAAATACCCAGCGTGAACCTGGAGACTCATGCATTTTCCATATATAGTTTACAGCCTTTCTCCTACATAGTAGTAAAATAGCAAATGTTATTAAATAATCTGCATTGCAACTATTAACAATTAGGTCTAACTCTAAACTTATCTAGGATAGATGTGCTGGGGGTGTAGAGGGGCAGAGACCCTCTTCCTCCCTCTTTTACACCACTCACCAGGAGTGTCGCTGACCCAGAGAAGGACCCGGGGCACCGGCCCAGGCCCTGCCCACTGGTTGCAGGCCCTGCCCCTGGCTGGGGACAGGGTGGGGAGCAGCAGCCACAGCTGCAGGGCCACCCGGCCTTAGAAGGGGCCAGAAGCTGCTGCCACTGCCGTGGGTGGCTGGCCCCAGGATCCCCAGGTGGGGATGGGGCTGCCCGGCCTTGGGGAAGTGGCCACCACTGCAGCGGCTGGCTGGGCCCTGGATCTCCAGCCCGATGTGGCCAGAGACTGGGAGAGGCAGGGGGCCAAGCCAGACCCGGGGCACTGGTGCCAGGATTCAGGGCACAAACCCTGTGTGCCTGGTGCCAGTGACACCCCTGCACTCACTCAGGACCCTGGCAGAATGCTGACATGAGTGCTCTGTGAACACAAATAAGGGAAGAAGGCTCACTACCACAACTGGAACAACTCAAGGGATTGTGATCAGGAAGGGTGGTGCAACAATCAAGACCCTCACTGAGAGCTCACAGCATGAAGTCCATTGCACCTAGCAGGTGCTAGGAATGCTATGCAATAAACCCCTCTCCCTGGCACTCCTTGAGGCATTTGGCTTGCATCAGCTCAGCATGAACAGAAGACTCCAGGGCATCTCTGCTTGGAGGCACAGTTCTGAATCTATCTCCTAAGGTCTCCAGAGAGGAGCACGTATTACAGCAGTGGTTCCCAACCTCTTTGGCTCCAGTGTCACTAGTTTCTGCCAGCAGGCTCCCCACCACTCCAGCCAGACAGAAAGAGTTAAGCTAGGAGGCTGCCTCCCCATGGATCTCCTGTCTCACTGGTTGCAGCAGAGAAACCCTCTGTGCGCCACCTGGGTCCCTAGGCAGTGATTCCTTTCTGTAGCCAGGGGAAAGAGAAGTCAGTGCTCTCCTCCCTCCCTCTGTTCCTGCAGGGACTCCAGCACATACAGACCTAGGTGGAGTGCTTTGCTGTGCTCCCTGCTACAGATAGAGGGAGGGTAGTGCTGATCTTTCATCCTCTTGGCTACAGCAAGTAGCCTGCATCAGACTTTTAGCCCTGAGGAAGCGTGCACTACCTGGGTCCTTAGACAGTGGTTCCCTTCGACAGCATACAGGAGGGGAGCTGCAGGCCACTTTTGGCTGCTGAGCTGCAAATAGAGAACAACTGATATATAGTATATAATAATGTTCATAAACCATGCCCACAGAAGATGAAACCACAACCCACTACTATATGTGTAGTTAACAGAGCCAATTTCAGTGGAGCTATGCCCATGTGTACCAGACCAATAGTTGGCCATGTATTTCATCAAAATGATGGCTGTATAGACCAGGCATGACCAAACTGCACCTGGGGAGCTGCATGTGGCTCTTGAATGAAACAGTATGGCTCGTGGAAGAAAGCCAGAGGAAAGCAGCTCCAGCCTAGGAGTTTTAAATCTCCTGCCCTGAATATGCTTAGAGCATGCGCGGGGGGAGCCTCTGCCTGTGCCCAGCCACTGGTTGGGGGGGGGGGGGGCCGCCGTTCCGGGGCGCCCGCGTTCGGGCCGGGGGGTTCGGGCGGGGATCGGGAGGGTGGGGGGAAGAGTGGCTTGGTTGGAGAGGGTGGGGAGAACTTAAGTTTTTACTATATAGGTAGGCCTAGTTTTCATGGTAACCTTAAGTAATTATTAGAATCTGACATTAGTAGGATCAATATTTGCCCTCTTTTTATGATAAAATTAAAGTGTGCAATTAATTTTAAACGTAGTAATTTTGGAGTAGGTAAAATATGGCTATATGTGTCAGTGTGGCTCTGGAAGGTTTAATAATCAACTTGTGTGGCTCTTGATTTCCATAAGTTTGGCCACTCCTGGTATAGACCTTGCAACTTTAGTGGTGTGATCTCAGTGGTCCTCCAGCCATGTATTTGTCATTATAGATTTGTTACCCACCTGTGCCAGTTCATTTTTAGTAATCATGGGAGATGGGGGATTTTTTTCACGCTTTGCTTTGTTCCCAGACATCAGGTTACCCTGGAGTCTTCAGACTATATTCCTACGATAAAAATCAAGTAATCAGGCCTTATGGAAAATATGACCATATTTCATAATCAAAGGAGCACTATTAACTTAGCTCATATACCGTTCTGCTAAGATGTCATTAGGCCAGATCCGCCATTAGTGTAAATTGGAATAGTTCCACTGAAGTGAAAACATTGTTACATCAGCTCATGGTGGATCTATGGCTCATTGTTGCCAACCTCACTGGACTAAAAGAACAGAAATAGAGTAAATAACTATGTTCTAATTAGTTCTACATAAACTGTGGCTCATTTAAACGCTGAGTATACTTTGACTACAGATTAGATTTTCAACCCTCATAACAGGACAATTAGTGACTCACAGACTTTGAGGCTACTTTACAAGTGAGGACAGATGCAGAAAGAGCTCCTCCTTATTTACATCTTACTTATTTCAAAAGCTGTCAGAAACTTGGTGTCTCCAAACCAATCTCTTTTTTCTCTTTTTCTTTTTCTGGGGGGAGGGGGAGTGTGTACTTAGCTGGCCAAATTCTGATAAGAGTTGCAGTGATGGGAATCTCCTGCAACTCTACTGAGTTAGCATTGGAAGCATTTGCATCACTCTCTCTCTCTCTCTCTCTCTGAAGCAGAAATGAAACTAACCAGCGTCACAGTGAATTACTCACTCTTATACCAGTGCTGCAATACTTCCAATAGATGAGTGCAGTTCCTGGTAATCAGTGATCATTGTGATGTTTCCTTTCCTCTGTTTATTTACCGTTTCATAGACATTCAGCTAATTTCTCCAAATCCCTGAGAAATTGTAGCTGACAATGAAACTACCAGTAAGCTATTGAAATGTACACTAGTACTCTGTCTCCTACTACAATGGGCTGTCGCTCTCTAGCTGCTGTGTTACCCATGCTGAAAGGCTTGCAAAACACTGGGTACTGACTGCATCAAATACCATTAGACTCTTATTTTAAAAGATATAGCTAATTAAAAATTGTTTGTGGGTCCTCCCAAAACGTCTTCCTAAACAAAGAGTGCATTTTTCTCCTGTGACTTTGTTACTGTCAGAGATGTCACAATTCTCAGGTTTTTTTCCCTCTAGTGAGAGAAAGCTTTTGTACAGTTTCTGTCATTCTTATTTTAGGCTTCCTAGCAGTAACTATTGTGCTTCCCACACCTTGCTACCAAAAAGAATTTCCTCCCTCTTGCAATAGGACAATCACAGATATATAGACAAGGGTAAGAAAGTGATGGAAGAAAGAGTCTTACCTGTCTTTCAGGTCTTGGGCTTTAAGGTAAATTCTGACTGTACCAGCCTCTGATACTTTTGGTTACCCAGTCCTTATTAGCTCTGCCCAGCATCAGTGATGCAATTCAAGTGAAATGAAACTAGCTTCAGTGACACAATTCAGGTGAAGAGAAACTACCAACAATAATCCTTCACTGTGTAAGGCAGGCTTAGCAGTTGTACGTAACAGCTTCTGAAGGGGGGCAACTAATCTGCATAAGTCCTGTATTAGTATGAACACAAAAGAGCACAATTAGGTATTAGCATACTCGGTGTAGGTATTGGGTAATGGTATTTGGGGTTAATCTGCTCACAAATTTGCCAATATCTGTAATTTTATTAAAGAGAAATATGAAATACTGTCTGTTGTGATATGCTATTCTCAGCTTGTTCCAAATCTGAGTTAGCGAGTAAAAGCAAACCTTAGTTTAAAAAATGGCTTGTAAGAAAGGCCACTGGCTATTTTAGCCTAAAAAAGTGAGAGGAGTGGGGTTTTGCATTAGTTCCTTTTGGCACAAAATGCTGGAGGCATTCCTGTCTCACCCCAGCCCCCCTGTCAAATGACAGATCTGGCTGGGCTTCTTTGTTATGTTAAGAACAGTAGGTATTTGCAGCTACTTGATGTTTAAGAGCTACCCTGACTAGAGAGAGGCAAACTCCCCGAGCTGAGATTACTAGAGAGGGAACTCCCCCTCTCTAAAATTAAATTACTGAAAAGGAGCAGCAGACGGAGTGACCAGCAGATGGAGCTAGCGGATGGAGAGAGCAGCCAGGGGTGAGCTGGCAGGTGCAAGTGACTGGAGGGTTGAGCCAGCAGACAGTGGGTGGGGCCAACAGATTATGAGGGCGACCAGCGGCGAGCTAGGTCCCGCGAGTGACCAGTGGGTGGAGCCAGCAGACAGTGGGTGGAGCCAGCAGACAGTGAGAGCGGCCAGTGGTGAGCTGGATGGTGCAAGTGACTGGTGGGTGCAGCCAGCGAACAGTGGGTGAAGCCAAGGAACAGTTTTAAAGAATAGAGTGTGACCAGTAAATGGCGTCAGCGGACAGCTGGAGTGAAAGACACTCCCTACGTACCCTAGGGTTGGTTGGGAGCCTAGTCAGCACTGATTCTCCAGATCAGTGCTAGTTTTGCCATTAGGTTTGTATGTTCTGTTATGTGGTGTGGGTCGTTGGGAACTTTGCTCTATACTGATTTTTCTAGATTAGTGCTGATCTCTGTTATTTGGCCTTTTGCATTTTGTTTTACTACTATTAAAAGTTCTGTTCACTCCACTCAGTCTCATGCTTGCAAGTGGGGAAGCCTTATCCCTTGGGGTGCCCAGGGAACAGTGCAGGATTCCCCAGAAATCTGGGTGGGGAGTCAAGCAGTTGGCGGTGTTACACTACTGGGAAATCCTAGATATAGAACCCGGACCTTGTCCTGCCAGCCCACCCTGACAGAAGGGTTACAACTGTGATATAATCTTCCAAAGTAATGACTAATTTAGATCTACAGAAATTACATTGGAGAGAAGTGCTTTGCAGTTTGTATTTATTATACATGACTAAGGCAGTATGAGGCATAAAACCTCCAAAGAATATTAAAAATAAATAAATAGGGTCAATTCTTTTTTGACTGAAGATGCTGAGTCATATGTCTAACTTCTAACATGTGACTGATCTGGGCCCTGATTCTGCACTTTACAGTGCATAAGGAGTCCCCAGCATGCATCTCACCGGAGTTCAACTAAAGTACATGAGGCTCTGGATTGGCATAGGAGACCATCTGTGTGTTATAAGGTGTTGATGCTGCAATCACAAGGTGATCTGCGTGAACATTACACCTCCCTGCCACTGCGTAGCTAGGCCGTTCAATGTGTATCACATGTTCAGTTCTGGCTACCCAGTACAGGTATGGCCACACACATTGTTTAAATAGAAATAATGCTGGTTATTTTGCTTTAAAAAATGGTAGGTCCACACGGCATTCCCTTATTTCAAAATGAGGAGCTCCCTCATTTTGATACAAGGAAAGTCATATCAATATAATAAAACCTAGTATTATATCGATTTGATGCTTAAATTAAAATTGTCATTTTGAAATAACACAGTGCGGACATGTTATTTCGATTAAACTGTTAAGTGATTTAACACTTTTTGCCCTTCTCCCTCCCAGGTGCTTTCCTTTTTCTGTATATCGGGTGGGGGCATGGCCCTTCTAGAGGGTCATGTTGCCACATCTCCCATGGTGGCTCTCTCCTAAATCGAAATAGTGAGTTCTGTCCATAGACATACTATTTTGATTTGAGTTTCTAGTGGGGACCTGTTAAATTGATTTAAATCAATTAAATGATTTTTATATTGATTTTATTAGATCAATATAAGTTAAATTGATTTAACTCTGTAAGTGTGGACATAGCCTACATGACTGCATTCTCAGTGCCCGGATCAGCAATCCTTATTGCTGTTGAGCAATTCCAGTGAAATCAATAGAACAAATTTTGTGGTACAGTACAACTTTCATGAGCAAGGGATGGAAGCAAAACCAGGAGTGGGGCTTTCTGTGTTTCTAGGTCACTTGGGAATTTTGCTGAATCTGAATTCCCCAAGCTCCAGTTCTCTCTGTTTCATGTATAGCATCTCCTCTGAGAACTGTTCAAGTGTGCTGTAAAATTTTGCACCAATGTAATGACAATCAATGTAAAACAAACATTGTTTCATCTTAAACAATATTCTATCTAACCCAAATTACAACTCATAAAACTCATGAAAATTAATCATCAAATTAAAAGTGAGGTATCAGTCTTTTGATACTTAAATGTAAACATTCTGAATGCAGGTGTCCAAAAGGCAAAACTGAGATGCATATTTTTTTCCAGGGATTTGAAACATTAATGCATTTGATCCTCCTTTAGCTTATTGTACGCACTGTGCTGCAAACCTCTCTAGTAAGACCATAATCATACTAAATGTAAGTAAATGTGACGTTTATAAGCAATCAATTCAGCCAAAAAAAGTGGATGTGCCATGGAATTGTTTGTCTCATTGAAATGTGCTGTGTTACTGAAAAGGTTGGGAACCACTAGCCAAATCAATGCTAATTACTACTCACTTGCTGATAGAGTGAACACCCATCCCTAATTGGGTGGAACAGTCCAAGGCTGTTGGTTCATGCCTGTGTGAGTCTACAGGGTAGCACCAGCCTTTTCGCAGTAGAGATGGGGAAAGGTGAGCTGAGGTAGGCCTTGTGGTGAGGAGGTTCCATCCCCTGCTCCTTCTCTTCTCAAGGCTCCGCTCTTGATGAGGTAGGCCAGAAGCCCAGAGCCAGGCAGTAGTAAGAGGCAGCTAGTGAGCCCTGTTGGGAGCCACCAATCTTCCATCAGCCATGGGTGATGCACCTCAAAGGGCAGGACATAGGTAGGGACTGTTCTTGAGCATCCAGCCTACCATCCAAGGCTAGAGAAGGATCTGGGGTTCTCCACAGCTGCCTAGGTTCCCTGGTCAGCTCTTACCCCAGCCCAGCTCCAGCTTCCAGCCTAGCTGGGGGTCTGGGTTCCTGCATGTGTTCCATTTTTTTATTTTGAAAAGATGGTCACCCTTTCGTACTATGCAGCCTCATTGCAATCCTACCATGGAGGATGCACAGAAAGCCACCCACTAACCTTTCAGAAAGGTGAGCCAAGAATTTGGGACTCAACACATGCAATGAAGAACTGCTGAATTTATACTCAAATAAATATTTGGAGAGGCCTCCAAGCATATAATAGATGTGCAAAGCTTGCTTTGAACAGCAGTGTATAGTCCTTTATACTGGTGTCCAAGCACTAGTAAGCATTCTATTGCAATCCATTTCTCATTGCAAAGTGAGTGGGGAGGGGAGGAAGCAAACAAGAAGTAAGCCACCAAAAAGCCTGGCCACTAGAGAGATGTTGGATTTTGCTAGAAGTCTAAGGCCATGTGTACAGTAAAAGAGCTTTGCAAGCAAGGGGCTACTAGTGTAATCAGTTTATACTCACAAAATTGTGCTTTTGCCAGCAAAACTTATTCTACCACCTTGAGCTAGACAACCTATACTGGTAAAACCACTTCGTGGTATAATTGCATTTACACTTGCAGCTTTTACTGGCACAGCTACTTTGGCCAGAAATTGAATCTTTTCATACCCCTGACCAATATTGCTGTGTTGGCATAACTCTGTAGGGTAGACATGGATTGACTTACCTAGAAGCATGTTTATTATAGCTCTGAACCTCCATCCATCCGACCAGTAAGATGGTTTTGTTTTCTTTAATCCAAGACTCATTAAATGTTGTGAACAGTGTCAAAGCCTGACTCTTGTAGTTCTCTCAGCCGACTTTCAGGGGAGATGTACAATCACAACTATTCCTGAAGTTATTGGGAGCAATCATGTTTCACATCTAGAGCATTTACAGACCTGGCCCAATGCACCACTCTCATTTGCAGTATACATACAAACATCTGCGTGGATCAGGAACAGTTAGAAGCTGTGCATGAACTTGCCCTTTAAATTATTTTGTACTACAATTATTGATCTGCCATTTTGGAATTGAGTTCATTCCAGGGTAAAGTAATTCAAAAGGAACTAAATTCCAAAGGAGAAGCTGTGTCTAGTTCAGTAAAACAAACAAGGAATACTGGACAGACTACTGTGTATACTCATGTATAAACCAATCCGCAAATAAGCCCTCCAAAAGCCTCAAAACCAGCATGACCCATGTATAAGCCAAGGGAACAAAATCTGCTCCCTCTCATCCTTCAATGGAAAGGACAATAAAGATGATGAAAGGCTTTCAAAAAATGATAAGAAGCATGGCAAAAGATTTGCAGGGTGCAGAAAGGATGTTAGCAGGGCTCTCAAATTCAAATCACCTCGAGGGCCGCATGAGAACTAGGATATTGGCCCGAGGGCCGCACTACTGAAACCTTTTCATACAATGATGCGGAAGTATGGTAAAAAATGAAGAGCAATATAGTATGCTAATAAAAGGCAATTTATATGAAAGTGTAACATGAAGTCTGTGCTAATTTTGACAGTCTTTCCAAAGCCAAAACACGTTTCCTTTTAGAAGTACTTCCTTTCAAGATGGCAAAATCATCAAAAAGACAAAGAGTAAACAAGCACTCTTAAAATTTTACATTATAAATCCAAGGTTCCCAATCTTTTTTGGTTTGAGGGCGAAAAATACACTTTTTCAAACCCTGAAGGACCACCAGTTAATTTAATTAAAATTAAATTAAAATTTAATTTATTGAATTCAAATTGATGTTAATTGAAATAAATTAATTGCAGTTTGATTTATTAAAATTGAATTAAATTTAATTGAAATTAAATCTGTATAAAGGTTTTAGTTTTTTAAATAAAATTCAATTGTTTTAGAAGATCTTGGGCCTTTTTTGTTTTAAAAAGAGGGGGCTGCATGTATCCCCAAGCCAGGAGGGGAGGAGAGCAGCCACATCCCAGGACGGGGCTGCAAACAGGTTGGTCAGAGCCCTCCACATGACCATAAATAAGCAGCCCCCTGCCTGGCCCTGGGGGCAGCACTGGGACCAGTGGTGGGGGAAACACCCTCCTCACCACTTGCTTGAATTTGGCTATGCTGGGGTTGGCAGAGGGGGAAAACACCCCCCTTCCACCTAAATTTAGCTGCACTGGGGTCGGCAGAGAGGGAAACACCCCCCACCTGCCTGCCCATTTGTATTTGGTTGCAAAGGGGCTGGCATAGGGGAAAACAGTCCCCACGCACCTGAATTTAGCCATTCTGGGGCTGGCAGAAGGGGAAACAACCCCTACCCACCTGCCTGCTTGAATTTGGCTGAGTTGGGCCAGCAGAGGAGAAAACATCCCCTGCCTGCCAGAATTTAGCAGCACTGTGGCAGGCAGAAGAAAAAACACTACCCCACCCTCCTGGGGGGAACCCCCCTTGCCTGTGCCAGGACCAGAAGCAGGGAAAGCCCAGGGAGCCGTGCTGTGCTTAGTGGTAGGGTTTTCTGGTGCTCCCCCAGAAGGGAGCCCCCCTGTGAACTCTCTCCACAGGCTCAGGCTGCCCTCCTTTAAGGCCCCCCCCCACCTGAGCCTTCTCTGGACAGCTCAGCCTGCTTCAGCCGCTCCATGTGAATAAGGCAGCTCCTGATCAACTGCTGCATATGAATAGGGCAGCTCCCAGGCAGCAGTTCAGCTCCTCCCTGTCAGTGGCTGATAATGCAGGGGGGAGGTGAGGCTGCTTGGTGTCCATCAGCAGAGAGGCTCGGCATTTGAAAACCCCAGGGTTGGAAAGGTGGGAGCCCCAGGATTCTGGGGATTTTCAGGGGCCATAGGAGGCAGCTCTGCGGGCCACAGGCTGCCCGCAGGCTGCGGGTTTGAGACCCCTAGACTATAGGCTATATGTTCTATAAAACAATGTTTTATTAGGCACACTTATTAGATACTGTTATTGAATAGACTAAATTATGTTAATACACTCTTTCAAAATCAGAGGTGTCCTCTTCATCTGTGTTGCCAAACAGTAGTTTGAAGTCATGGTTATTGCAGTCATTGGCATATATTTCATTGGCACTATCTTCGTCATCCTCACCCTCATCACCAACAAAATCACTTTCATACATTGTGTCATCTTCCATTCCATCCAAGGCATTACTTATACTGCATTTAAGGAATGAGCAGCAAACCATGTCTGTAGAAATATCTTCCCAGGTATCTCTAACCCATCTAGCCATAAGGTCAATGTCTGGCTTCACCAAATTTCCCCCTTTGGTCAAATGAGCTTCGCCAGAGCATCCACTCCTGCCACTTCTTTCTGACATGATCCTTAAAGGGCTTGTTCAGGCACATGTCAAGTGGCTGCAGCATTGGTGTCAAGCCTCCAGGTATAACAGCCAGTGTAGTATTTAGTGACTTTGCTTCAGCTTTGATTTGGTCTGTGATGCGTGCCCTGAACATATCCCAGACAAGTAAGGACAGTTTCTTCTTCAATGCAGTGACTGGTCATATATTCCAAACTTCATGAACCCATTCTTTTTGTTCCTTCTTCATCCATCCATCCCTTCACATGTGCACGGACAATTACTCCAGGTGGAAATTTAACATTTTTTGGCAACTTTTTGCATTTAAAAATTATAACAGGACGCAGCTTTGTCCTGTCAGCTAATCATGAAAGAACAACAGTGAAACGTTTTTTTCATTCCCTGTTTAACTAACAAAAATTGTTTTTTCGCCAACACTAGCAATGGTTTGATTGTTGGGCAAATCAAATGTCACTGCTGTTTCATCCATGTTTCCTATATTGCAAAGTTCATAGTTGTGCTTTTTATGCTAATTAAAAAATTTTGGAATGAACTGTCCTTTTTGTCAAGATCCTTTGGCAATTTATGTACAATCTTGGTGTGCTGATGCAAGCAAAGACCCTACTGGTTCATAAAGTGGGAACACCAACCAGAAGAAGCAACAAAGTTCTCAATACCTTCAATTTGGTATTTGCCACTTTTTATCATCTGAATCACACGTAAATGTATGGCTGTTCGAGTTACAGAATATTGCCATTTTGCTGGCACTCCAAAACCCAGCTAAGTCATTCTCAAGAAGAGTGAGATGTGTAGATCCGTATCGACATGGCCTCTTGGATCTCAGCATTTCTAGTAACTGAACTTTATTTTTTTGCCATTCACATATTTGTTTTTCATTAATATTAAATTCTCTACTAGCAACCGAGTTGTTAGTTTCCCCTGCTTTTTGAATAACTTGTAATTTAAATGTTAGTTCGTGAGCTGAACATTTGTGCTTTCCAGTGAGACTCATTATTCCCAGTGATAAATTGACCAGTGGTTAGGGTATTATTGAGCAGGCCCTGTGCTCTCCAGGGTTGACCTGACCTTCTCCCTAACTTCCCCTACCCAACTCTGCTGTGGGGCACTCCATCCAGTTTTTCTAGATTCTTGAATCTGTGCCCCAGAACTCTGGCCCGTCAGATTTGTCGAGCCCTGGAATGGTGTTCCTAGGGGTTCCCATTCTCCTACATACTTTAAGATCCTGGGATCAGGGGTTAGAGAGGCAAGGGAGGTGAGGAGGGTCAGATTGTCTGTTGGCCAGAAAGGCATGCTTGCCCATCTACACAGAAAGGCGTGTGTTAGTCCACAGTGTCTCTCTCTCGCCACCAGCAGTTGGACCAATTAAAATATGAGCAACCTTGCCTCTGCGATTGGAGGGAAGGAAGAGATGGATGCTGTCCATTGCTCATTGAATTGATTTGATAGCTGCCCCTCCCGGGCCATCACTTAAGTATGTAAAGAATGTCAAGGGGAGTAGCAGATGGACCCTTCAACTTAACTAGATGGCCCCTTAAACTTAACTAGATGGCCGTTGACACCCCATTGTCTCTATAGGGCTAGACGCAGGTGGGCACTGCCTAACTGCAAGGTCCTTTGTAATACCGAAGACATGACTCACATCACCTTTGTTCCCCACATTCCCTGTAATCAGGGAACTGGCGCGAAAAACAGCTTAAAAGCTCAGAGTTTGGGGTGATCAGGCAGGATGGTCCCTGACATCCTGCCTGGCCTAATCACCCAGATGCTGACCTCCTCCGCTCCCGAGTTCTCCCCCGAGCGTACTACGATTGAAACTGCTGGCCAAGTAATGAGTCTCTCTCTCCTGCCTGTAATGCTGCTGCTGCTGCTGGGATCGGTAAGAGCCTGCCCCTGCAGCTCTCTTTGAAATAAAGTTCTCCCACCTTTTGCTGCTGGTTTGATACTGCTCTCCCCCAGCTCTATAGGCTTGTTTGTGTCTTTTACCTTCTCCTTTCCTTTTTTTTTCTTACTGCTTCATTCTTTACTGTTTAAAGGAGCTCCTGTGCCTTTAAGTATCTGCCGCTGCTCTGTATCAGTTGTTGTATCTCTTCCCTCTGAATCATTTGAACTTGTCTTAAAAGTATCATTGCGAATTGCAACATTGGTTTTGGTTTAATTGATAGCCTTGAATAAACTTTTCTCCCTTAAACCTTTCCTTGTCCCCTCTTTATTTCTTAAATTCCCCTGTGTACCCCAACTTCCTGTCAGCTCCTGTCCCCTTTCCCTGCGGCTCCTGGCCCCTTTCCCTGCGGCTTCCATGGCTCCCCCTTTTCTCTTAGCCCCTTTCCCCGTCGCTCTTTTTTTTTTTCCGCCGGCTCCCCCGCGAGCTCCGCTGCTTCCGCGGGCTCCCGCCACTTCCCGTGGCTGCCCTGGCTCCTGCCCATTTCCCACAGCTGCGCTGCGGCTACCCTGGGGCCCCTGCCAGCTGCCGCCAGCTTCTCCACGGCTCCCCCGCTACCGCCAGCTCTCTGCAGCACCCGCCTGCTTCCCCTGTTGCCCCAAACCCACGTGTGTCCCAACCCCTTGTGCCTCTGTCCCCCCACCCTAACTCCCATGTGTGTCTCCGTCCCACTGTCCCTACTCCCTCCCCTCGCCTCTCTTCTTCCTTGAGTCTCTCCCCACCGCTGCCACCCACTCCTGCTCTTCTGTTCCCGGCTGCCCAGCCCTTCCTGCTCCCCCTGTTGCCCCAAGCCCCCACCTGTGGCCCCAGCCCACTTGCCCTCCTCTTCTTTGAACCCTTCTAACCTTGGTAGCCCTGCTTCCCCCCGTTTGTGTCCTCTCACCTCTGCCACTGCCGTACACTGAGTTTGTATTGCACCCCCCTTCTGCCTATGTGTTATTGGAACATTTTCTAAGTTACTGTGAGTAGGTTCATAACTGTAAATTAGGTTAATTGAGAATTCTCATTGTCCCCCAACCTGTCCCACTCCACAAAGTTAAGCACCTCACAACACCTCATTAAAAACACTGTGACAAACACCACACACACACTCCCTGTCACCCACTTGACACCAACACCCATTTTAATAAAGATTAAAGTGTACCCCGCTTGTGCAGTAATTGCCCCCTAAGATCCTCAAATTTTCAAACCTGCTGGCAGGGTCAGATGCCTAGGCCAAGGCAGGGGTGACCAGTACCTAGAGGCAGGACTAGCCGGCATCACCTTCACTAGTGGCCACTCCCCTCTAATCCATACCGGGGAAATAACATGTGCCGGGGTCTGTCAAGACAATGCCTTCCAGGTCCCCCACCTTTACCTTTGTGTATAAAAGTAGCATGTGTATTGCTCTGTGGGTATGGGGGGGGTGTGTGATGAGTGGGTCAGCATGTGTATTTTTGTCTTTCGGTGTGTCTATACAGATGTCTGGTGCTAGGAGTGCGTCTGTCTGTTTACCTGTGTGTGTGAGGACATATTAGAGTGTGTGTCCATCCTGCTGTCTGTCAGAGTGTGTCTCTCTCTATCCCCCTGTGTCCAACTGTTCCTCTCTTTGCCCCTCTACCCCTGTCTGTCTGTCCCTCTCTCTCTATCCAGTGTGTCTGTCCCCGTGCATCTGTCTATCCTGACTGTCTGTCTGTCTCCGTCTCCTTCTTCAGTGTCTCTTTGTTGCTGCTCTGCTCACCAGGCTCTATGCTGGGGATCCCCTCCCTTAATAAAACCCCTGTGCCAGGCCAACCCCTCCAACCCATGGCCCCCGTACCTGCCTGCTCTGGGCTCAGGCTCCACCGCTTAATAAAGCCCCTGTGCCATGCCAACCCCCCTAACCCACGGCAGCCAGGCTCCGTGCTGGGGATCTCACTCCTTAATAAAGCCCCTGTGCTGGGCTGACCCCTCCAAGCCACAGCGGCCATACTCTGAGCCGGGGTTCCGACACTTAATAAAGCCCCTGTGCCTTGCCGACCCTCCAACTCATGGTGGCCAGGCTCCATGTCAGGGTTCGCACATCTTACTTAAGTCGCTGCACTAGGCCAACCTCCCCCCCGCCCAATATAGGTCTCCTTTACCTAGCCGCTCCAGCAGCCACACAACACACCAAAGCTCCAACCCTGAGCATGGTCCAGACATGCTCTGCGCAGGAGATAAAGACTCCTGTACTGGTGCTGCTCTCTGCTGGTCAGACCATGTATAAGCCCAGTGTCATTATCAGAGGCTATTTTTAGGAAGAAAATTATATAAGGTAGATTCCTAGAAGAAGCAGTTTACCAATTGTGGGGTGAGGAATGAAGAGAGGTCACCCCTTTGATACATCTTATCACTGCAACCACCACCAAACTGGAAAGCTAAATCTGCACCCTTGAAGATAAGAGTTTTGCCACCAACTTAAAAAAGGTCAGGGTCAGGCTCAAAACTAGACAAAACAAGCCCTAAGCTCAAATTCCAAACACAGTAAAAGCCCATGTAATTAACAGACTGGGTGACAGCACTAGAAAATCCACTTCAAATGGTCATTACTTTGCTGGTGACTGGAAAACTGACTCCAAGAAAAATTTCTTAACATTAATCTCACAAAACATTCAGTCAATGTTAAGATGGGTGTAGTCAGGTAGGGCAGCTCCACCTGTTACAATATTCACTTGTTGCAAACTTATGGGGAAAACAGAGAGTCTCTCTGGGAATTTCTTTCATTCCTGGAAGTTCCTGCTTGCAGGGTTGCTAACCATCTCAAAGTTAACTTACGGTCAAGTACAATACTGTCAGTAAATCTGTAAATACATTAAAATGTCAGGAAAATTAGAACTAAACCATTGTACTATGACATTGATTGTTGTTCAGAATCACTTCATGTATCATAAAACTACACTGATCATGACCATCATTTTTATTATTTCACATACCCAAAGAACCCAGTTGACCAATTAAGTGCAGCTAAAACATGCACATTCCAAATTCCTCTGTACAGAATATCGTAAATGACTACACATTCTATGACACTATCATATTGCTTATGGCATTTTTAGTGATGTCAGTTTAAAAAATGTTTAGATCTGCATGTCAGTAAAAACTGAAACTCGAGGTAGGTGACTCTGTGAGGCCTGCTAACATGACTCAGACATGTGTAGAAGCCAAGCAGTAGAGCCCCGGATGGAGTAAGTTGGCCAAGTGGGAACCGTGAAAGATCTTGGAACATACAGCAATGACTTAGAGGTCATCCCTTAAAGCAGGGGTTCTCAACCGCTGCTGGGACACATTACTGTGTCACTTCACAGTGGTAAGTGTGTCACAAAGAGCCAGTGAGATGGCTAGATTTGGCCTGAGGGGAGGGTGGGGTGGTCTGGTGTGTCCTGTATAGTTGCAATATGCCACCAAGTGTGTTGTGACCCATAAAAGGTTGAGAACCACTGTACTAGGCCATCAGCACTCCCAGTATCACTGAGATAGGAAAACTTTCCCCAAGTGCTACCTGAGTACTTCAGTGATCAGGTGGGAACACCTGGGGAGAGAGGGCAGTGATCACTGACATTACAGAACCAGAACTATCAGAAGCAGATGGTTCAACAGATATTAGCTTTGACTGCAACATAATTGACATCCAGTTTTTGTCAAACATAATGAGCATTTGCAGAGTAAGGTTCTGTCCAATGTAAAAGTATCAGACTGGCTCACAAAGATGTCATTTTTGCCTTAATCCAGTCTAACAGGTCATACATCTGAAATCTCCCAGTCGCTAAATGTATGGCTGTACTACGGGTATGAAACCAGAGACCCATCTATGGAAGTATGACTCAAAAGAATGAATTCATCAGGAGAAATGCAAGACTTATCACCTTAGGCTTGTGATTGAGTTATAAGGATGCTGTGATGGAACAAACAGGGTAAACTGGTAACTTTGGAACCCTTTTTGGAACACTGGTAACCTGTATACTAAACAGTATATAATGTAACCTGCAACTCTCACTTTTACTAGCACAACTCTGCTGTATTTCCTGAACTTGCATCTCCAATACTCATCTCTTTCCAATTTATATAAGAAAAAGACTTCTGCTACCAGTAATTCTTTTCACTTAAACAACTGAAAACATTTAATATGGGGGATCCTAAAAATTCTGCATTTCTTCTGCTGCTGTGGATCTGCCTCAGTAAAACAGCCTTCTCGTATTGTTTTTTGCTGTCTTGTGTCTAAGAGGAGAAATGAAATTAAGTTAACGTTTCCAGGAATGGACAAACTTTTCTTCCTGGAGTATTACTCAAGAGATCTAGCCCTAATCCACTTACTTGTAGCCTCTTTCAGCATTTCAGCTACAGCTATTCAGAATGGCAGGAACTTTTGAGCCTCCTGTTCATTTTTAACAAGCCTTATGTGTACCTGATGGTACTATTTCTTTTGCTATTCTTTCAGTCTGACTCAAGTCAATGGGACTTTTGCCTGAACAACTGTGCTTGAACAAAGTCTGTCTAAACCCTAAGTCAGAACATCAGGTTGTGCCCTTTGGTTATTAAATACTTCCTCTCTCCTGTGTTTTTTCTTCAAATAGTGCAATAAAATGCCCTACTTTGACATTAACAGCATCAAAGTTTACATGAATACATTCAGGAACCAGAGAATGAGTTACTGACCAGTGGCAATATTGTTTTACGCATCACTGATAACTGATTAATAGTTCTGACTTATCCCCATCAGAAGCTCCTGCAACTGGATCCATAGAATATAAGAGAGTAATAGCTGTATGAAAATTGTGAAATGTGTTTCTTTTTCTTACACAACACCATTAAACAGGAAAATATGTTGCAGGAGATTTGATCTTTTTAATAGGTTATCTGTGCCATCTTTTGCTACACTATGAAAGGGTCAGGTTGCAAGGACAATTGCTAAATTTCACTTAAATGATCAGGAACAAGCTGTGATCTACTGAACCCACTATTTCTTGTGATATTAGGGTAAGCAAGATCACTGAGTTTAGATTTTTACCTTAGAGTGTGAGAGAATAACTGACATGCTTCGCTCTTGTTTGCTACAGGGCCCTCCAGAGAGTGGCTTTTGTAAAAATGTCTCTCTAAAAGACCATGCCTTGCTCCAGGGCGGCACAAAAATCCAGATGAGAGGTGTTCTAAATAACGCGAATCACTTGGGCACTGTCTTAATGCCCTTATTTGTAGGCAGGTGTGAATGCAATAGGATGTGGACAGGATGCACTCTCTATAGCTTTATCGGCAATGTAGTCTGTGGAAGGGAGGTTGTGTACTTCTGCAGTATATGTATCACACATAGATATCTGAGTCAGCTAGAGTAACCGGTAGCACTTCACTGAAGTCGATGTAGCTATGCTGAGATACACTGCTAAGGATCAGGCACATTCTATCTACCAGAGAGTTCTAAGTAGCTAGCAAGAAGTTTATGTCTGGTGTAACTTTGGTAGATATAGTATAAATCATAGATTGAGGTGGCCTGATTATTTCTTTACCAGGTAAATCATATAAAGACAAGCCACTCAAACGGCATATCTACACTTGAAAGGTTTTTCAGGACAAGGAGGCTTATCCTGAGAAAACTTTCGCATGCCCGTGGAGCCATTTTGCTTTTTTGAAAAAAAAGCGCTCTGGCGTACTGAAACACCAGAGCACTTTTTCAAAAAAGCAAAACCTGGCGTCTTTTGAAAAAGTGCCCTTTTTTTGAAAGAAGCTTTTTCAGGAAAAAAAAGGGCCCCGATATTTTGAAATACCAGAGTGCTTTTTCGGCTAGGTTAAACCTAGTCGCCTGCCAAAAAAGGGCTTTTTCATAACAAGCCATTGCTGCAAACCGCAGTGGGTTTTTTTTGGCAAAAGTCAGCCCATCTTTTTAATTGGCTGGATTTTTTTTGAAAAAAAGAGTCCAGAATGGACTCTCTTTTTCAAAAAAATAAAAAACACTGGCATATTTTGAGACGGAGAATTCTTATCTTGAAGAAACTTTTTTTAAAAAACTTTTGAAAAAACTATTTTGAATTTATTTTAAAATAGTTTTTCCAAAAAACGATTTTTTTTAAAATGTGGGGCAGCTTTAACATAGCGAAATTGTGCAATACATTTTTATTAGAGCTTTATTAACATTCATTAAGAGCAGTGTAGGTCTTGATGCTGAGTTCACAAAGAGACTTGGCAAAGCAATCGGGAACTTTGCTCTTTTTCAAGATGGAACCTGAAACAATAACTGTCAGCTAAAGTGTAAACCCATATTTATGAGATGCGTTTTATCCACTCTTATGTGGCTCGGAAACATGGACAATATATCAAAAAAACTAAATAGTTTTCATATCAGATGCTTGCATAAAATTCTTTGAATTAAGATGGGAAGAAATGGTGACAAATGTGGAAATGTTAAACCGAGCTGGTATGTCAATCATGGGCAAGATGATTAGTAAGAAAAGATTTGGGTGGCTTGAACATGTTAAGTGAGTGCCAGATTATAGGATGCTGAAGAGTGTGCTGTGTTCTGAAGCTCATGAAGGGTCTAGAGACACCGACTGCAAGGCAGATTTCAGGATGTTTGCAAAAGTGATTTAGGATCCTTTCGAATCTCTGTGGATGATTGGGAAAGGAATGCAAAGCTCAAGCTGGCAGAGTCAGTTTGTAGATGGTGTGAGTGGATTGGATTAAGCTTTGTGATGACTGCAGTCAGAAAAGGAAACAATCTGCTGCTTGGATTCAGAGCACCGCTAGTGTGTGGATGCACCCTATCTGTGGACAGGACTGTCTCTCATGCAGTGGACTCGGAGGCCATCAAAGAACCACTGGTGCATATACCAAGCTCTGGGAAGAGCGATGTTGCTGCTTACGTTAACTTTAATAAAACAAGACAGTACACCAATGCTACTAGCAGTCAGGCACAAAGCACTTAAACAGGTGGTTAAATGATTAGCTGCATCAATGAACAATGAGGGACCAGTCTTGCTCCCACTGATGTGAGTGGAATAAGGAGTGGGCTCTGTACTATTTCCAGTGAGCAAGATAATCCTCTGGATGATACAGAGCTAAACCTTGCCACTTACTGTATCTGATGTGATGCTGATGCTCACCAGGGAGGAAAAGAATGCTCATTCTAAGTGCAACCTACCCGTACAAAGACAACACAAAACCCTCTGCTGTTTAAAATGTTGTTCTGCTTTGCAGAATACTGTACTGTATTTCTAAAGGAATAAATGATTGTCACTTTATAGACACACACTTCATATCTCTAAGTTAAAAACCGGAAGATGTTCCATGATTAAATCAAACATGTTATACGTCTATTAAAAACAGAATTATTCCTCTTGGTTACTCTGGGTAACTGAAGAGAAAACTGAAGCTTGCTGCTAGTAAGGTGCAAAAAACAACTGAGTTACAGATAAAACTACTTGTTTACTGGCTCTAAGTAAAACCACAGTATTATATTAGCAGGTATTTATTCTTTCCTATTTATATTCGATGTAAGCACCCAATCAGGCCTGCAGGTACATTTACAAGCAGCTATTGGAGAGAAAGTAGTTTATCAAAGACAACATAGCCTGGAAATATTTTGCTGCCCTCTGTTTTGCGCTTTTGCTTTAAACATAATAAGCTAAGTCACATGCAATGTAATACACGTATTTAAACAAACTGATGAAATTATATGAGAGTCATGATTTGGAACAGTCAACCTAAGACTTGAATCTGATTTGTAATACTGCAAACTGGGAAACAAGGAAATAAGATTAGCTATGGACTGCACTATGAGGTATGATAAATATTTAACACTGTAGTACAATTGTTAAATGAACAAAATACATTTTGTGATGCTTTTACTCTTCGTTTGAAGTGTTTTCCACTTAACTGCTAATTCAGAAACTTGCCATCGTTAGTCTGACTTGTGTAAGTTCTAATGTATATACATTAAACGTAAATAAAATGCAACAATGCTTGAAACAACAGACTGAACATCTCTAATCATACGTGCTTAAATTAAGACAAACAACACAACTTACACCCCTCTTGCAAATTGCTGCAATTTTTATATGATCTTAGGGCAGGGGTTCTTAACCTTTCAGAGGATCCGCACCCTCCACAGATACATGGTAATTTCGCGCCCCCACCAAAAAAAAAAAAAATCATGTTATGATGACATCACTTTAGAAGTATATTGAGAGGGTGTTCTATGTTTTAATTATATGTCACTCCCACACCCCCTGAACTCCATTCCCATACCCCAGGTTAAAGACCCATGTCTTAAGGATTCTTTCGTCATCCTCCAGGAACCTGCACGTTGATCTTTGCACTTCCTGACCATGGATAACCTCCAGTCAAAGAGGGTTCCATCATAACACAGCACCCATACCTCATGACACCAGATAGCCGTACGGTTCTGTAGAGCCTTTTATAAAAGCCTCTAAAATGCTTTGCCATGAGCGCTGTGCTTAGTGGAGAAGAGAACACCACTGGGTGTGAGAGCAGAAATTAGTGAGTTCCTACAATGTCCTATCTGTAGAAAGCAGTAACGAAAATTAAACCCGCAGATCACCTCTTACAGAAAGAAAACAATTTTCAATATTCCTAGCTCTTAACCATTCCTCAAGCTTTCCTCTTTTTTTCTTCTTTTGGTAATGTCTAATTCTTTCCTCTCTTCCCATCCCAAATCAAGTGATAATGTGCTGAGGGCCAGCTGCAACACGGTTGCTAATGTTCCTCGAAAAGCTAACACTTTCTTTCAGTAAAGTGCGACTGAAAAACTGCTGAGAGTCCCTGATCAAGGTTACCTAACCTTACACTACACCTACACCAATCCAACCTCCTAGGATTTGTTCTACCCTACTTCCTGAATGACAAACACTACTGAGGCGCATCCAAGTTGTGCCTCGTGCAGTTTACAGGTGGAAGACTGTTATAATTTCCACCTAACTGCCTGTGTTTCTAAGGCATCATTCTGGCAGACAGCAATACCAGAGCACAAAGGTCACACCACCTCCACCAGAGGCTGAGAAGAACTGGCTGGCATAGAGTTGCCATGCTGCTGCAGGTACCTGGTTATTCTGATTGTCTGACTGCTCTACTCTTGCTTAGTAGCACAAAACTACTGAAACCATTGCCTTATATACTACCCAGATCTCCCCCCTCACAGTGGCAGCTGCAACTGTTTCTTCATTACTTCAGAAACCAGTAGCCATCACCAGCTCAGACAAAAGCCAAGAACAGTTTGATGAATTTCCCATACTCTTGGTATAGCATTGAATGCGCTTAAGAAATGGTGATTCTGAAGACATGGTTACAGTGTATAATGAAACACCCACAGCTGGCTCATGGCAGCTGACCCAGGTTCACAAGGCTCAGGCTAAAGGGCTGTTTAGCTGTCACGTAAACGTTCAGGACTGGGCTAGGGTCTGAGCTTTGGGACCCTCATGTCTCACAGGTCCTAGATCCCAGGCTTGAACATTCACTCCGCAATTAAACAGCCCCTTAGCTTGAGCCTGAGTCAGGTGACATGGGCCAGCTGCAGATTTTTACCTGCAGTGTAGACATACTCCAAGCAGCTCATAAGCATCAGCAAATCACCTGCCTTACAGTCTAAGCCATCCTAGTTAGATGGAAACTTCATTACACAAGTTACAGGAATGAGGCCAAATTCAGCAATCACTACATGGATCTGGTTTGAATTTACTAAAGTGTC
This sequence comes from Podocnemis expansa, assembly GCA_007922195.1. Taxonomy (NCBI): domain Eukaryota; kingdom Metazoa; phylum Chordata; order Testudines; family Podocnemididae; genus Podocnemis; species Podocnemis expansa. The sequence continues at coordinate 57,615,094 of ML681989.1, forward strand.
TGAGTGCCAGCTGTGTGCTAACAAATAACTCAACTACACGTCTGACTTGAGGAGCTTACAGTCTAAACAACAAACATCCAAACAAAGGAAATGAAAGAGAAGCAACATACTTAATGACTTAATAATGCAGTTAAGCTTCTCTCTTCGAAGTTCCATGACTTTTGTATGAAGCCTTTTTTTTTTCTTTTTTTTTGTAAATTAAAGGTGGAGGAGCAAACTTGTGAAACATAAGGGCATAGGTAATCGGCATGACGTGATATGGTCTAGATTGCTATGGTAAGTTAATTATCAGTACACGGGTACATTAAAACTAATGGCCATTCAAGCTTTTCTTAGAGATAAAGAATTACAAATACACTATATCTAAGTAATTTGCTTCATTGTTAGGGATTCTGCAACAGAAGAAATAAAATCTAGTTTTCTATCTTCTTTCCTCCTAAAATCTACAGCAGAAAGCACCCTATAAAAATTAAACTTGCCATTCAAAGTGACAACATGGGTACCATTTTGGTAATTCTGCCAGATCTATAATACATTATAATTACAGACCACAAAATGGATTATTTTATTTGCACCTGTCATTGAAGCATCTATTTGCTTTCAGACCAAAATATACCCTCTCAAGGAGAAGTGGTTAAAATTATATAGAGAGAATTTTATTAGTTTACATCAGCTGTGTAGATGCTTGTCGGTTTTACAACTGCAACCATATATAAAAATAATTTAAGTGATTTTATTAGAAAAATATAAGTTCAGATCAGGTTTACTGGAATACAACCTTCTATCTGGATTTCAGCTGGCCAGCCGTTATATCTGTTCTTGCTATTGTCAGAATGGTTGATCTGTTTAAGAAAAAAAATTAACTTTCAGTTTATCTATTATAAACCATTATCATTAGAATGGAAAACTTTATGTCTCCCTTTGTAGCACGAGGGAAAAGATATGTGGCCAGGAGCGTGGAAATCAGCAGACAAGCTGGACATTTTGCTTTTCTTAAACTGGCACGTCCTCACCCTATAATTTGTTATACAATTATTCCTCAAAATATAACCCAAACCTTATTGTCTAGAGGACCTCATAATATAGTTTAATGATGATGAAATATTTCCTGGAGGTAATCTGTTTCAATAAGTAACACCCAATGAAGATGTAAAGGGTTAGTTCCATATACCCTTGGAAAACTGAATAGTTAAAAGAAATCTGCGGAAACTGAGCTGGGTCCAGATTATCAATTTCTTCCCCAGTTTGCATCAGAGAAAGATTATTATTGCACTTGTATGAAGCATATAATATAAAATACCACTGCTATGTGATACAGAAATGATTATTGTTATATTTTTCTCATATCTGAGGTGGCCAAGATTTTCAAAAATGACTTGTTATTTTGGGTTTCTCTCTGCCTGAATCTCCATCTTGAAACTCTTAAAGGATCCTGTTTTCCAAAAAATGCCCTGAAATTCAGACCTTCTTCAAGATGTCTCAAAAGTCTGGCATCTAAAAACTGAGATACCCTAAATCACTATTCACTTTTGGAAATTTGTTCCTAGAAAGTATAATAAGGGGTCTGTGAAAATTATAGCTTAAAACAAAACAAAACCAAACCAGACAGCAACAAAATTAACCATACCTTTTCTTTTTGGATATTATCTGGAAGGTTGAAACCTTTGGCAGCTATAAAGACCCAGCTTGACCTGAATTTTATGTTCCATATTTCTTTACTGCCAAGCTCTGCTATTGCTTTTTTTCCATCATCCTGTAATCTAGTAAAAGAATTGAAAAATTAAATAATGCAGAATATGAAGTGTAGAACTTTAAAAATAAATTACTTAAAAAAATACACACTATCGATATTTTATCTTGTAACTTTTGATTTCCTATTAATAATTATTTTTTTAAGTCCTCCTGTATCTTCCTCTGTCCTGTAATTGGCATAAATTCATGGAACCAAATTCTGTCCCCACTTACACCTGTGCAATTCCACAGATGCAAATAAGGAAACAATTAAAGTTGCACAGGTGGACAGAGGGGAGACTTCTTTGTTATGGGGGATTAGATGTCTTGTACATTTTATTGTTTGAACAAATTTAGTGTAATCTAAGTATCTTTCAGGCTGTGTTATACGGGCAAGTGTTGAATGGGACAGCATCAAATGCCTTAAAAGGATGTGAGTGACTAAACCTGATTATAGCTTGAGCAATAACGACTTTTGCTTCTCAGAAGCTCACCATGCTGAATTGCAAGTCCTTTGTTATTCTAGCACTGAAATGGCATGCATGTTCATACCTACCTTGTACTTCCATCATCATGGGTCACCATCAAGACAAGTGACCCCTGAGGTGCATTTTTAATGAAAGTAGTCATGGGTCCAGAGAAGTCTGTTGATACAAATAATTACTCATTACAGCTATGACGACACACAGAACATGTATCATTTCCTTTCTCTTACATGCAGTATGTTGCTATTTTTCAGCCTTGCTTCTCCGAAACCAGAAGCAAGCAAGTTATTTTTTTTTTTCCCCTAGCCAGGTAATTACCCCAGTCCCAGGCAGAGTGTCCAATCCTGAAAGCAACAGAGTGTCTTCAACTCCCATTGAAAAGAGTGAGTGTACAGAAAGATCAGCATCTCTTGGGAGCTATGAAGTGAGCGTATGAGGACCCAAATTAAACTCATAGACTATGGCTACACTAGAGGGCTCAGTTAAGTCGACTTTATTAAGTTGACTTAGAGAGTTCCCATTTGTTTAAGTTGACTTTAATAAAGTCAATTTAAATGGCTATCCTGCCTGAAGTAGACTTTATTATGTCGACTTTAATGGTCACATTTTGCTAAGTCAACTTAATAAAGTCATCTTAACCCCTAAAGTTGACTTTAAGGGTGAGAGTTATTAAGTCGACTCAAGGAAGTGCTTAAGTTGACTGAATGAACTCCAAATGTGGCCATGGAGTTGCTTAAGTCACCTTAAGCCTGGTTAAGTGGACTTAAGCCTCCAGTGTAGACACAGCCATAGATTTTAAGGTCAGAAGAAACCATTGTGATCATTGACTTCAGAGGTCAGCAACCTTTGCCAGTCCCCGGGCCAGCTCTGCCCACTGCACCCTCAGCAGGTGCCGGGGGTGGGGACAGCTCCCTCCCCTAGCAGTAGTTGGGGACAGCTCGTTCGGGGACAGCTCCGTCCCCCACCAACAGTTGGCCTCCAGGTCCTGGCCAGGACTGGCTCTTGACCCCACCAGTGGGCAACCTCAGGGTCCTGGCTGTGACTGGTTCTCAGCCCTGCCAGTGGGCGGCTTCCAGCTCCAGGGTCAAAGCTGGAAGCGGGCAAGTTGACCTGCCCTGCTTCCCTCCAGTCCTTCCCAGCAGGGGGTGGGGTCGGCAGGGGCCAGAAGAGCCACGTGCTGCAGCTTCTTTGTCCCTGCTGGTCCCAGCAAGGAAGTGCATGTGGTGTGCTGCCCAGCCAAACAGTGCCAGGAGGAGCAGGGCCTGTGGGGGAGCCTGAGTGGTGCTGCATGCTGCTCAGACTCAGCCCCGTACCATTTTTGGAATGAGTGCTGGGGGTTGTTGACCCCTAATCTAGTTCAACCTCCTACTCAGACGGCTCTTTCCAAATTATCTAGACAGACACCAGTGCACAGATACTGGAGATTCAGTTCATTTGCTCTCTATAGCTACCTGTCACTCACTTTATAGGTATAAACAATTAATGATATAGCCTCAATTTAGGTCACTCCTACTGTCTTCCATGACTCAGTAGTCTCTAGTACTCTCCTACTAACTACTGAGCTGGCTGATGTGTCCAATCACACTCCATAGTTGAAGACCAAATTTATGTTCAAATTTCTTTAAGAAAGAAAGTAGGCAAAATTGTGGCACTGAACTATACTGCATTAATGCCACTGTGCTGCTTCATGGCACCCAGAAGTATGCTAAGTGCTTTACTGACCATACAAAGGACATGATGCAAGCCCTGAGAAACTTAAAAGTCTAGGCATTCTGCATAATTATGCTCACATGAGGAGTCCCATTTAACTCAACAGAATCAGTGGTGTAGCTACGGAGGGGTTCAGAGGAGCACACACCCGCACAGTTGGCCAGCTCACCCCTGCCTGCTGCAGTGCCCAGCAGTGGCATGAGCTTGGGCTCAATGCCCATGGACCAGCCAGCAGTGGGCACCTACAAGCAGGGGTGAGCTGCTCTCTGCCCCTGCAACTCTGGCCCCATGCAGCCGCTGCAACCTTGCTGTGGCAGGGAGCAGGCTGTCTCCCTTCATTCCTCCTCCTCTGAATGTTCAAGTTGAGAGGCCACAGGAACGTCAGCAAGAAGCTTCCAGTTACATGACAAGAAGCAGGACTGACCCGGCACACTCTGGAGACAGAGGAACCCAGCCAAAAAGCCGGCCTTGCTACCCCCCTGAACTTTACATATGCTGTTCCACACATCCAAAAGTGTTTGCAGGGTCAGTGCCCAAACATACCACAGCATTATGCTCTTTAGCTCTGTGCTGTATATTAGATGGGTTACCTTGATTACTAAAAGTTTGAAAAACATCCTAAAGCCATCCTTAAATGTGTTTTCATTTCTAGCTACTGTTCAGTATACTGCAGTCAGATGAGCCTGTCAAATTAGCACAAAGTCTAAAAGCAAAATAGCAAATTATGTTCAAGGGCCTCTCCAATGACTGACAGAGAAGGCTAGAACTAGCTTCAGTTAAGATGACATGTTTCTAGATAAGTGATCTGAGAAATGAGATTAGAAACATAATTAGAACACAATCAAGTCAAAAAACATAATTAATAGAATGTGTTGACACCGCAGTAAAAACCCCAGAGCACTGAATTTAAGAGTCCAGGTCAGTTTAGGTTTGGGCTGGAACCTCGGTTATGGCCCATCCCCTCAGAAGGGTTTCAGAAGCCAGGTGCTAGACCAACCTTGAACATCCACACTGCAACTGTTAGCTTCACAGCTGAGTCCCATAAGCCTGCATCAGCTTACTTGGACCAGCCACAGCTGTGGTGCAGGTCCTTTATTGCAGTGTAGAGATACCCATAACCACCATCAGACAAAGGAAGACATTTCATTCTTTATAGAAGGATGAGGACTGGCCATCACATATTTCCATGAAGACAACATTAAAATCTGTTTTGACTGTAACCTCCAAGCTATGTTTCCTGCTGTTTAAACCCTCAACCATCTATGAAAGCAGGTCATGCTATCTTCAAAAGGTGTGAATCACACACCGCGGTACATCATAACAATCTAGGAATAAAATAAAGGCCTGACAGTTTAATTTTTTCTTTAATATTAAACTATGAATCATTCCAGGTAAGCAGAGAGAAATCAATTTTGCCTTCTGTTTTACACTATGTACTGATTGTTCTTGGAGTGCGTAAGCAACTGTCAAATATTTAATTGCAAAAAAAATACTTTGTTCCAAATTTCTTCTGTATGGAAATGTATCTACAAGAGATTCTGTGCCAGCATTATTTGTTAATATTTTGGTTCTTTCTTACCTCCTTCCCACATGTCAAAAAACTGTGTAGCTACAACTTTTCCTGTTTTATCTGTAATAAAGAAATTATACATGTTAAGGAGGGAGGAAATGAAAAGGGAACAAAAACACAATGGTTACAACTAAAAGTAAGTACATCTGTTGTTTTATGTTACTATAGTTTCCAGTTTTAATTAGTTCCAGATTTCCTTCCAAGTTCAGAAGATTAATCTGGAATATACATGGCCATAGTGAGTCTCTGTGACAGCATCAACTCCTTATGATACATAGAAGTCATTTGTTAAAGTTATACTGCAACCAAACTCAACAAAACTATTGCATGACTGAAAATAATGGATTTGACTTCACTTTTTTAGTTTATGTTCAGAAGAATGAATGAATTTTATTAGGACCTCTAGTGCTTGCACATATACTTTATACCAGTTCTTAACTAGAACTGAGAACAACAGCTTTTGATTTTTGATGCTCAATTTGAGACTATTTCAATAATCCTAATTTTCAGTGGATTGTTTCTGAAAAATCTGGCCTCTTTATAGCGGCTCAAGTTAGATTCCCAGCATCACCAGTCACTTCAGAAAAGTCTTGGTCAACATCTGTAATTCATTTTGTTGTTGTTCAGATGTGCCTATTTTTGAGTTCATGAAACAGATGTAAAATTGGAGGTAATTCTCAAGATTTCAAAATTTGTTGACAAATTCATGAAACATTTTTTGTTAGTGGAAAAACTGCAAAAATAGTAAATTATTTTCATGCTACATCTTCAAATGTCAAACTGAGACAGGTATTGATTGGTTACACCTAATACATCGTCCCATGTAGGGGTGTTTTCTTTCCTCCAGAGCTGTATGCTCCCACTCAGTGGGAAGAGGTCGAAACTGCTGATCCCTTTCTGGCTCAACTTGGTTCTCATCCTGGGCAGGATCTTAATGGTAGGGGAAGTATCCTAAAAGCACAATACCTTGATTCAAAAGGCAAAGTCCAAAAGTAGGGAAATAAACATTCCAGACTTGGGTGTCTCCTAAGCAAAGACCAAAGATTACATCAAACTGAGGATACTGGATTTATGATGGTGGCAATTTACTATGCTTGCACATGAAAGATGTTTTTTCTCATGTGTTGTTGATCTCAGTTTATAGTTTTTGTCTTCCTGAACAACAATTTGTTCAGAATAGAACGGAGACATCAACATGAATTAATTAGAATAATGCTACAGAAAAAGTGTTGACTACAATTTGGAATTAATTAGAAAATAAGGCAGAGGATATGTTTTACTGTATTTTAAGGTTAAATATGGCCACTTCTCTATTTGAACAGGTGGATAAAGGAAGCAAGATATTTAAGGCATACATGGGAATATTTATTCAGCCAGAAACTACCTCTCAGAGGAAGAATGGAAGGTATTCTATTACACAATATTTTCATATGTACAGCGATTTTAAGTCTAGAAAGGACCACTGTGATTATCTGCTCTTATCTCCTGTGTAGCTCAGCCCACACAACCCCATCTAATAATGTACATATCAAACCCATGATGTCTGCTTAAGTTATAGCATATCCTTCAGAAGGAGATTTAGTTTTGATGTAGACTTCAAAAAAAATTCACTATATCAATAAGTTGTTCCAACAGTTAATTACCCTTAGAGAGTTTAAAATTCACATATTTCTAGTCTGAATTTGTCTAGTTTCAAATAACAATTTTGTTATGCTTTCCGCTAAACAGCTGGCTACTATCAAAAATCTCTTCCGCTCATAGGCACTTGTAGACCACAACCAAGTCACCTCTTAATCTTTTCGTGGATAAACTAATTAGGTTCAGCTTCCGTAGCTTCTCATTATTAAAAAAATGTTGCTGCTCTCAAATCACTCATGTTGCTCTTTTCTGACCCTTTTCCAACTTTTCAGCATTTTCTTTAAGTGTAGATCCTGAGCTGGACACAACATTCCAACAATGGTCTCAATAATGCTATGTACACAGGTGATCACCACCTTCTTGATATTTCTCTGTTTACATGTTCAAGAATCATCATGCAGTCACATAGCTATAGTCTCACACTGGAAACTCATGTTCAGTTGGTTGTCTACTGTGGCCACTACATCCTTTATAAGCTCCAGAGAGGTAGCTATGTTCTCTGTTTCAGCAAAACAAATAAGGAGCCTTACAGCACCTTAAAGCCTAACAAATTTATCTGAGCATAAGCTTTTGTGGGTTATATCCCACTTCACCAGATGCATGCCAAATGGCATGTAGCTGACCCAGTGGGTGATAGCCCATGAAAGCTTATTCTAAAATAAATTTGTTAATCTTTAAGATGCCAAAGGACTTCTAGTTTGTTCTGCTAAATCCTTTATGACTTGTTAAAACAGAAAGTAAACACAAGGAAAGTTTGGTGACAAAGAAGGAAAACCAGATCCTCAGCTGGTATAAAAAGGATTATCTCCAATGGCAATAAAGCCACACCAATGTACACAACTTGGCTCTTGCTGCATCCCTTTGTCTTTAAAGGGGTGGGAAACAGAACAAAATCTTTTTGTTCAGTGTTACAGCATTCTGGACCAATGTAACCACCACCCTTCATTTGAGCTTGTTTTCCACACTCAGGGCTCTTTTTCCTCTCAGGAGAGGCCTTGTCATTAGAGAGCTGAGAAATTTCTTTAATGTGACAAATTAATTCTGCTCTCTCTAATTTAAAATTCATGGCCACATGGACAACTTTCCATAGTTGTCCTTTCTCATCCACTGAAAATTTAACCAGCTTTTTTCTCATTTCCCTATCTATTCTGGAATTTTTTCCAAGGGTTGCTTTTTTGCTCTTAATCCTAAAAGGAACTTGAAGCTGCTTGACAAAATGGGAAAGTTACCAGCTATTGTTGGTATGGAAATGAACTCCCTTAAGGCAGTGAATACGTCTCTCTCTGTTCCATTGCCATGGAGAAGGCTGTGGTTTTAATTTGTAGCAGTGCCACAGATTGACTGCAAATACCTTTACAAACATGGGGCAGGGGAAGCACAAAGAACTTCAGGGCACAAGATTATGATGCAATGACTTCCATGGAGAGTAACTCCCAACTCATTATGACTAGAGACTAAATTAAGGATTTAAACCAGAGATTAATTTCTTTGGAGCCTAGTGCAGTGGTCATCAAATCTTTCTCCTGGGGACCCAGCTCCAGGCCCCTCTGCCATGCTGCAACCCTTCCATTGCAGGGGAGGGAGATGGGCCGTGCCTCTCCCCCTCCAGAAGCAGCACCAGCTGGCAGGGGAGTGAGGGCAGCTGCCTCCCCTCCCAGGTGCAGCACATGTGCCGCAACCCAGTCCCTTCAGCTCTGTGACCCAGTACTTTGATGAACACTGGCCTAGTGCATAAAGTACTGGATTGGGTCTCAGGAAACATGAGTTCTGCTTCTGGTTCTGTCCCTCGCCTACTGAGTGACTTAGGGAACTGAGGCATAGAGAGGGAAAATGACTTTCCCAATCTGTGAAATGGGGATAATACTGATCTCTTTTGTAAAGTGCTTTGAGATCTACAGATGTAAAACACTATATAAAAGAAAGGTATTATTATTTATCCTAAGTTCCAAAAGGGTAGTTGTGTAAGACTAGTTCAGCAAGATAAACAAGGAATCTTGTGGCACTTTTAAAGACTCACAAATTTATTTATCACATGATAAATGTTTTTTCCCCCACAACAACAGCTAATTTTGCTATCCTTTTTCCCCTCACGTCCCCCCATACACTGTTGTCCACTTTTTGAATCTAAACAAATGCATTAGTTTGCTATAACAGTTTGACCTGATCCTATGACTTACACTTCCCTGCATTTATTCTCCTCCCATTCTTCTGTACTTTTCCATCGTCAAGTGTCTGACAGAGTGGAATTTTCCCCCACAAAAGCTCATGTGATAAATAAATTTGTTATTCTTTAAAAGTGCCACAAGATTCCTTGATTACTGGTCATAGTAACTCATTATACTATCTGCTGCAATCATTTTAATATATCTTTTTAGAACCTCAATATTTAGTTCCCAATTTTAAGAAGTGTATTGGCCACTCATAATTTTGGACTACCTTTAATTTGGAAACATTTTGCTGGAGGGGGCAGAGGAAAGTTTGAATCCAAATTTTTCTTGGTTGTCATTCACACTAAAAGTGACTGGGAGTAACGGATAGAATTGTTGTGTTTGGTTATTCTACTTTCATAAGCGTCCAATAGCAAGCAAATTGGTAACTGAAAAATATAAAGGAAAGACTATAAGTTTGCTGACAGATTCATCTAATCATAGTGTACTACCGTCATCCCCATAACATTTCTTCTGTTACTTACAATTCACAATAGCAATGTTTATACCTCTTCCAACATTTCCCTTCTGTTCACCTATGAGCCTGAAATTCAAATAAATACACTGTCAAACAGGAGCTGTACTTTTGCCAGAAGTGTGGCATGATTTATCTATGAAAAGTCATTCCTGGTATTTTTGTGTTTTAGATTAATCACTTAATTGAGGAGTCAGTCTACTGAAAGCAAAGGAGCCATGTCTTAAACCAGACATGGCCAAACTGCGGCTCGCGAGCTGCATGCAGCTCTTTAGAGAAAAATTGTGGCTTCCTGAAGAGCACAGCAGGGAAAGGCAGCATGGCAGGAGGCAGGGGTGAGAAATTTACAGTTGTTGGGGACAGCAGAGAGGCGGTGGCATGGTAAGAGTTGGCAGCGGAGGAGCAGCATTGTGACCACCAGCAGAAATAAGCAGTATGGTCAGAGACGGGCGAGGGGCAGCACTGTGGGAGCGGGCAGGGAAGAAGCAAGGTGGCAAGAGCAGGGAGGGCAGGGGCAGCATTGAGAGATCGCAAAGGGAATGGGGCACCATTGTGAGAGCCGGCAGAAAAAAGCAACCTGGTAAGAACTGGGAGGGGAGGGGCACCAAATTTGTGAGAGCCAACAGAGAAAAGCAGCGTCCTCAGTGTAGCACCAGCAAGAAATCTGACCTTCTGAGTGCATGATTTTTTAAATACTTTTCTTTACTGATATTGTTTTCTGGGTAAATATTTTTAAAACTGGTAACATAAATTGATCAAGAGCAAGTCTACAATAAACTACAGATAAGTGATGATAATTAGCAATTTAAGCCTGAAAAGCAATTGTCAATTAATTTTCTTTTTTAAAAATCTGGCATTTCCAGATATTGTAATATAATACAAAATTATTTCTCTTGCATTTCTTTTTGAGAATTAAATAAGAATCATCAGAAATGACCGAAAATTGACACAAGTGTTACATCCAAAACCACTGACTACTATCACTATTAAAGAACATTACAAGTACTTATTATGGACCATGGTTCATTTGCAGCATGCAAAATGATTTAGACTTAGGAGAGACCACCACTATTGAAAACTGGGCATTTGAGCCCATTAGACAAGAGTAATTGTTGTGAAGGGCTGAGGATGGAAAATTGTGTTGGAAACTTTCTGAGAAAAATCTCTCACCAATAAAGATTTTACTTTGTATTATAAAAACCAAATAATGATATTTAGAATTTATACAGGGCCTGACCCCAAACTGAATAAACTCAATGGGATTTTTTCCATAGTATCTTCTGTGCATGGACTCCAAAGCACTTACTGAAACAGGCTCTGATCTTGCACTTTCTGTCCCCATAAATTCTCATTGATCTGTTGTGATTCTGAACAGTTGAAAAGGTGTCCCAGTGTGCATCTCTTCACAGGATTGAGATGAGAGCAGTGTTTTCCCTTACTATTACTCTCATTTTAAAATTAATTGTGTCTCATTGAGTCCTCAGACCTTTTGTCTTCACTGTCCATGAATATTTTAGTGAACAAGTCTGCTGGCAGAAATGTTGGCAGGGAAGTGGGGGCGTGGTCAGGGAGAGCAGAGAAGCAGCAGCCTGATAAGAGATTGAAGGGAAGCAGCAACCAGGGTGGGGGAGAGAAGCATGACATGGTCAGAGAAGCCAAAGCATGTTTATATTGTCTGAGAAGCCCTAATGCAGCTTACCCATTGTTAAAGTAAAATCATGTTTAACAAGTCTTAAACATGATGTGGAATACTAAGACTTAAAAATACAAAGCAGAAAAAAGTAGATTACTTTCAATTTTTGGCATAACTTACTGCTGTGAAGCATTGTATTCCCCAGTGAAATTTGTTAAATCAAAACATTGTGCAATACTTAGAGATCAGCATCCAAGAGAGCTTTTACCTGCTGCACTGACATTTAATTCCCAAAATTAAAAAAAAAAAAAAAACAAAAAAAAAAAAAACAAACAAAAAAAAAAACAAACAAAACAAAAAAAAAAAAAACAAACCAAAACTTGTCACAAACCCGTAGTGTTCCATCTAGTGACAGCTAAACTTTTACTGTACAGGGTTAGGGTAATCTTAAATAATTATTAGAATCTGACATTAGTAGGATCAATATTTGCCCTATTTTTATGATAAAATTAAGATATGCAATGAATTTTAAGCTTAGCAATTTTGGAGTAGGTAAAACTATGTGATTATGTGCCTCAGGGTGGTTCTCAAAGGTTTGACAATCGACTTGTGTGGCTCTTGAGTTCCGTAAGTTTGGCCACTCCTACTCCTGTCTTAAACATTTATAGAGTGTTGGCCACCTTCCAGAAAGCCCATAATGAGTCTTAGATCAAGTGCCAGTTCAAAAATGTATTCTGTTCAAGTGCATCACAAGCAGGGTAAAAAACAATGGCCAAAAGAAAATAATTGGTTTTGTGGCACCATTTGATGAGGATTTATAGACTAGGGCAGTGTATCTTCGCAACAGCTCCACATCAAGATTTAGAAAAGTGACTACAGATTTTAAGTGCCTCAGTTTTTGAATGCCTAATTTGAGATACGACAGAGGCCTGACTTCCAGAAAGAACTGAGCATGCGACCTCTGAAAATTAGGCCCTTTTACAGTGTTTTCAGTTGTGCATCTGAAACCTGAGGCACTTACAATCATTAGTCATTTCTGAAAACCCTGGAGCAAAGCAATTTACAGAACAGAGAAAAAAGTCTAAAGCAAGGTTAGAATAAAATATTTTGGAAAAAGTGTGCTTAGACTTATTTTACCAATAAAAGCCATTTTTGCTTGTTTTAATGATCCTAAATAGATCTTCTGTAGCATCTTCACAAAAAAGATCATAACATGTTACAGAGATAAAACAGACTATGTGAGTGATACAAGTATAGAGAAAACAAAATGACAAAGTAGACTAAAAAGAAAAAAATCTAAAGTGTCAAACAAAAATAAATATACAGATTTAATAGAAAGGGTGTTCTTCATACAGATGGAGGTGTTCTCCATACAGTTCAAACTTATAAGGCACCCAGGAGCCAACACAATGAAGCCAATCATGATATCTGAAGAGAAAGAGAAATTAACATTTCTGTGGGTGTCAGCTGCACGAAAATAAGGCCACTGAGGCAAATTTTTGTTTCAGTAAAGTCAGTGAAAATTCTGGCGCTGACTTCAGTGAAAACAAGTTCCAAAGGGGTAGCCATGTTAGCTTAGTCCAGCAAAACAAGTGGCACTTGTAAAGACTAACAAATTTATTTATCACATGAGCTTTCGTGGGAGAAAATTCCACTTCGTCAGAAGCTTTGAAGATGGGGAACTAACAGAATGGGAGGAAAATAAATGTAAGGATGCGTACTGTAAATCATAGCATCAGGTCACCTTCCCCTATATGCTGTTCTTCAGTGTCTCAATGTAAACAACTGCTTTGATTTGCTGTTACAGTGTGACCTGATCCTATTATGACTTACACTTTCCTGCATTTATTTTCCTCCCATTCTATAGTTTCCCATCATCAAAGCATCTGATGAAGGAGGACTGTCTCCCACTGATCTATTCATGTGATAAATAGATTTGTTAGTCTTTAAAAGTGCCATCAGACTCCTTGTTTGTTTTTCAGTGAAAACAGTATTTGGGCCCAACAATGAAGAAAGCAATGAGCTATCCTAACAGGAGAAATCATACTGATCAGGTGATAATTTTTAAGAGGATTTAAAAAAAAAAGCTCATCATCATTAAAATAAAACCACAACCTCAAAGTTACTCCAACTTCCGATTTCCAAGTCTGTCTTATTTGCTGCGTGTCTGTCCTAAAAATCACACCTATACGTCAGGCTGCCAACTCTTTGGAGATGGACTGTACATGTGTGCACGCATGTCACCACTGCACACACAATTAGAACTAAACCGGGAAAAGTCAAGACTGATCCTTAAGGTATGATATAGCAGCCGAATGGATAAAGCTGACATTTCAGGCCACCAGCAGAAGTGACAAGAGCAGTTAAACAGGAGGATTTAAAAATCAGAGGACAGCTGAAAATGATGGTTTCTCACTCGAGGGACTTACAGAGTGTAACATGATAAAAACCAAAAGGGCAAAACCCCAAGACTGATGTTTTTGTGTTATGTAGTTTGCGTTAATCCAAGAAATTTCTCTTTATATTTATGATAAAAGTTTTGTTTACTGCTAATAAATCAAAACCAAATGCCCATAATATTCCAGAGAGTTCTTGGTAGGATTCAAAGACGTCTGGTACTTACAGCTCATCTTCAAAGCAAATCCTCGCCAACTTTTCCTTGCCACCACCACTCCGCAACTGATAAGCATAGCTACCAGGTGAGCATGGAGACCAGTGGCCACATTTCTGTCTCTTGGGAGGTGGAGCTATTGTGAATAAGAAAGCAGAACATGCTGTGTTTGAGAACTCTGAAAACACCATTCAGATAAGATGACAGTTCATTCCAATACTGTGCATCAGAGCAATGTAATAAGTCTTAAAGACTCAGACTTGTTTCCTAATGATTAATGTGGAGAAAAACCTTATCAAACTTCTTCCTTATTACATAATTTGCTCACTGAGTTCTTAGGTGAACAGCACATAACCAATCATTCATTAACTAACAACCTGTTTGCAGGTTAAATTACAAACACTGTGCTTCACTTACAACATGCTGCATAGTCATAGAAAAAAAGTCATGTGACCACATACCCTTAATTATTGGTTTCTCGCCAATGCTCTGAAGATTTTCAAAGGCTGATGATAGTGACTCTTCAGGTACAATATCTGCAAACAGGTATCCCAAATACCAAGCACATACTGATGCTATCATAAGTCCTGACAACTTCAAAATGTCTGGTAAGAAACAGCAAATCCATTATTTAATGTGAAAGCAGGTATAATGAGATAAGAAGTCTACACAGGGCTACTAAAAAATATGACATCTACTGTGATGCTGCTACACGAATACACTACTTTGAGAAGGTGAAATTCAGCCTTGATGCACAGGCATTTCACACCATTTCAAATCTTTGTGAGGCTGCAGACAGAGGGAGCATGGCACTGGCACCTCCTTGTATCCCTAAACCCCTAAGGAAAAAAAATACTTAAAACAAGAAAAAACTTACTCCACCTTCACCTCCAAATAGAGGTTTGACCCTGGTAAAGGCGACATGCCAGAGATTCCATAAAATCCACTTTGCTATTGCTAGCCATGTTAGGTGGACAGCACCCGGATGTTATGCTGATGGACAGCAGTTTAAAATCTTCCCTTACAGATGGCTCTCTGTATCCTCTTTGAACTATAGGAGGAGACTAAGCCATGCCTGAATAGGCCAATATGCAAATTGCGCTTGGGGCTCAGGTTGAGGGTGGGCTTGTGAAATCAAGATTTGCGGGGGGGGGGG
>ML681989.1:57630319-57640612 GCA_007922195.1 Podocnemis expansa
GGGGGGGGGCTCATGCCGCAGACACGTGACCCCCCACTCGCTCTGTTCCCATCCAGTCCGGCCCGCTTTGCACCCGCTGCCACCTCACAGGCACTGCTCCTGGCTGCGCTGCTGCTTTTCCTGGCCTCACCACTTGGAGAGCCCAAAGGGGAAGCATAAGGTGCTGCACCAGCAGGAGGTGGTAGACGTGGTGGGCTGGAGACTGGGGGTTGGAGTGGAGGAGTCTTGAGCAGGACGAGTTGCTGGAGCAAGGGGTTGGAATGGAGGGACGGGGAGGGACGGAGGGAGTTACGGAGGCTTCGGAAGGGTGGAGCGGGTCACGGGGACAAGAAAACTGGGTAGGGCCTGGTGGAGACTGTGTAGTGGTGGAGGAGACTATGAAGGGCTTGTGTGGGGACTGGGCAGGGGGCTGGGGACGGATGGACGAGGTTGGTGGGCTGGAGTGGGTGCTAGGGACGGAGTGGGCTGCAGACGGGTGGAGGGGGTTGGAGGGCTGAATGGGGTGGATCGGCGAAACAGAGACAAGGGGACTGGGGAGGTGTGAATAGGGGTTGGGGGGCTGAATGGGGTGGAATAAAGATGGGGGGTTAGGAGGGCTGGAGTGGGGGTTTGGGGGCATGAAGCGGAGATGGGAAAAGAGGAGTCTGATGCAGGCACTAGTGGACAAGGTTGGGATGATGTGGATTTGAGGCTGTGCTTCATTTGTAAGGAAAAAGCTAGTGGAGTCAAACAGTTTGTTTTGCACTCATCTCATAACTGGGGCCCGCACATGCATGAAGGGGACCTGAACAATACAAAAAGGAAGCCCAGAGATTAGGAGGGATCCAGGACCCATCAAATTTACTTTAACCACGGAAAATTTGCAGGTATCTGGAGGGCCAGATGCCTGCAGAATGTTATGGAGTGGCAGGAGCCACTACTTGAGTCTCTCTTGATCATACTATAATTTTCATCCCTACTGCAGAAGTTGTAAGTGTCTATGTGGACAAGGAAACGTGTATTTGCTATGCTCTCAAGAGTGAAGCTGATAAATACAGAATGTCACAATGTACTAGACACATGGCTACACCTCCACCAGAAACAACAATTTATACCTGGACCTTAAGATAAGTGGCATTTACCCTACACCCACACTAATAAAATACTGCATTTGGACCTTTCATGCAAAAATGACCCAAGTGCTTCACACTGTGTTTATGTACAGTGTTCATTAAGGAACTACTTTGACCCATGCTGAAATTCAGCTTTTTTGGGGATTGGGTTGAAAGATGGGGGGGAGGGGGTGCTAACAGGATATTTACAATACACAGCAGTTCAGACAAGAAAATGAGGTCTGAACATCAAATTCAGAGGTTTTCCTGTTTTAGTTTCCTTTTCCAGGAGTAAATGTGGTATTTATCAGTGGCTCCCAGCTCAATTTACTGAGCTAGAAGTTGAAAAATCCCCTCTGTTTTAGCACAATCCCAGCTAGCTAGGCTAGTCTATCCTTCAGGAGCAGGTGGACTGAGTTTATAAAGATGCAAGTTAACCTGATTTATTACATGCTGTTTAAAATATGAGCAATAGAGCTGTGCAGGAACCAACATCTCTTTTTCAGGTCAAATTCTGAAATGCTGAATCTTTTTCATTTGCATTTGTGTGTAGAATTAGCAAAAACAAAAACAAAAAACAAAACCAACTTCAGGTGAGGTGAAATATTCCGCTTCAAAAAAATAAAAAAAATACTTTGTACCAATTTTGATTTTTTATATTATAATTTATGTAGCCCCCCTGGAGTTTTAAGGAGCATGGTTCCTTTAAATTTTTGCCCTGTGGGAGAGGATTTGTGGAGCTCAGGAGGGGGCCTGGAAAGGAAGCAGGGAGAGAGTGGCCCTGCCAGAAGCCAGGGAAGACAGAGCGGCTGACCTGGGATGCCAGGCCAGCACCCACAGAAGGACACTGTGCTGGGGAGAGTCGCCCAAGGACAGAGCGGGATCCAGTGACCGGCCATCTGGAGCTGTGGCGCCGTGAGTACAGCACCTGGGACTCAGGGGGGAGGTTGTAGTTAGTTAATTGGGGAGGGTGTCGCTCTGGGTTCGCAGAGAGCAGCAGAAGAGGCATCAGAGGATTTTCTGTTGCTGGGAAAGTGCTGGCACCGAAGACTAGGAGCTGCGGGACTGAACTCTGGACTGGAGCTGTGCTGGGACTCCTGAACTCATGGTGCAGAAGCAGAGCTCACGTCTGCCTCCAGCCTGCTCCATTGTTGGGCCTTGCAGGGCCCTGTGTTAGCTGTTTACTCTGTGTTACTGCTGCCCCATCTCCCCTGTTGGTTTCCCCTTTGCACCTCTGTAAATGAACCTTCCCCATTCCCATAATCCCTGCGCTATCCCAGTGTGTGTGTGATCACTCTGGGGGTTTGGAACAGGTGCCCCTGGGGCAAAGGGGCTCTCCTTGCTGTGTTCCCGCACACACTCTTCGCTGGCCAGAGCTGCCTGCAAGGTAGACTCAATCTGGCCACGTGGGTGTTACACCTGGTGGACCGTACAGGGAACTCTTGCAGACACAAACCTCTATGTCACACACTCTGGGTGCTCCTTCACAGTGAAAAGAGACCACCTGCTGAAAGAAAAAGAAAAGGGGAATGGAGAGAGAATTACTAGAAGACCTTTGCCGAGGGGCACAGATCTCAGTAGCCCAGGCTGTGCTGGTGGCCGGGTTCCCAGAAGAGATGGAACCCAATGAAATTGAGGAGAGCCTAGATGCAGTAGGAATACTGGGGAGAGTGAAGGTCCACACTCGTATTTACAGTCGTGAATTGAAGGGCATGATAGCACTATGTACTCGTTCCAAAGAAGCAGATCCTGATAAAGTACCCAAAGAAGTGCAAGTGGGAGGTACCCCTTGGACAATTCTGGGGCCAAGACAGCCGCTCTGTCTTCCCTGGCTTCAGGCAGGGCCACTCACTCCCTGCTTCCTTCCCAGGCCTCTGGCTGCAGCTCCAGCCCCCCTGCTCAGCTCCACAAACCCTCTCCCACAGGGCAAAAATTTAAAGGGAACACGCTCCTTAAAACCCCAGGGGGGTTACATTTATAAGAGCAAATAAAAATGGAGACAAAATCATTTCAGAATGGAAAACAGAAATATTCCTGTTTACAGATGTTAAAACCGAACATTTTGATCTTATGAGACTGCTTTGATTTTTTTTAAATGAAATTTCATCCAAATCGACACTGCTGCGCAAAGTTAGATTGCAATAAAATGGCATTTTTGTATTTAAAAAGTTATGTTGGAAAGTTTTTGATCAGCTCTAACCAGCACTCAATTTATTCAGGCTTTTAAACACCTTTAAAAATTAAATGAAGCTGCTCATAGTCTATGCTAGAGGTGGAGGTGATTAAATATAGCAAATGAGTGCTTTATAATAGAGCTAGTTGAAAACAGGATGCAATTTTTCCAAAAAGAAAGTCAAAAATTGCATCCTTTTTTGCTCAAAATGTAATATTTCATAATAAAAAAATGGTATTGAAAAATTAAAGTTTTAGACCATTTTGACCAGCTCAGTGATTACTAAAATATAGTGTACGATTTATCTCAAGGGTCTCAAGCTCAAATCACCACGAAGACCTCATGAGGACTAGTATGTTAGCCTGAGAGCTGCATCACTGAAACCTTTTCATACCATAGAAAGTATAGGCAAAATGAAAAAATGGAAGAACAACATATATATGCCAAGAGTAAGAATTACTTCTGTTCAAGATCGAGGCATCATCAGGAAGGCAAAGAGTAAGTGAGTAAAGCATGATCAATTATTTGCGAAATTCTAGATGTCGTCGTGGGCCGCAGGAAGAAACTATAGGGCTATGTTCACACATAAAATGTTATTTCAAAATGAGTTATTTCGACATGAGTTATTTCGAATTAAGAAAATATTAATTTGAATTAAGGGAAAGCCTGCTATCAAAGCGGCTGTTATTTCGAAATGGTTATTTCGAAATAAGGCTGTTCGAACATGTTGTTTTGAAACAACGGCTATTTCGATTTCAAGCGAGGTTTTACTGTTTTGAAATAATGGAACGTTGTGTGGACTTAAGAAATTTTATGTCAAAACAATGGCTGTTTCGAAATAAAACTCTCGTCTGAACACAACCTAGGGGCCACATGTGGCCCCTGGACCATGAGTTTGAGACCCTTGATTTATCTGATTCAACATGCCTCAAACTGAAGTGAGTGGTAGAAAAGAAAACAAAGAACTGAATGGATTTAAATAATGAAAACAGATGATTCATCTAAAGTAAAATGTGAATAATGTCAAGAGTTGCCAGCAATGAGTTAGACAGGATTTGCAGGCACCTCACAAAAGTGCAGAAACTCAACTTCTTTCACTTCTTGCAGATCAAATGCAATACAACAGTGTAATCATGGAAGAGCAGACCTTTGATGAATTTGGTGATCATGCGAGACATGCGATTATATAAAACATCTACAATGTTCAGACCTGGCTTATCAAGGTCTTCAATATCAGTTTAACTTAACAGAAGTCTTTCTTTTATTTTCAGCACCCAAAGAAAGGCAAAAGATAATCAGAGTTTACAGTATGCCAATAAAACCCAACTGAAAGGCAAAGCTTTCCCTTGAGAAATAAAAATCTTGCAAACTTCCTTTATGCAATACCTTCAATGATAAACAAAATGAGCATTTTCAAGAAGTAATGGAAGCAGTTACCCTCTACACCTATTTCAACTTTCAAGCCTACTGTTAGTGCTTGTCTCCACTGAAAAGTCCTTTCAGGCTTTCTGTGCTTGAGTATTTCTCCTGAGCTTACCTACTTCAAGTGGGAGAAGTAACAATGCAAAGTAACAGGCAACACTTGAAGTACTTTGTCCATACTGGTGTTGCATGTGGAACTAGAGTTTTGCTGTCACTGACAAAAAGGGTTTAGTTTTGTTTGACGTGAACAGTCTTGGGAGAACACAGAGGTCATCCAGGGGGGTACTCAACTCATTTAGATCAGTGTTTCTCAACCTGGAGGTTGCAGCTCTGAAGGGGTCATAGGATGAGTTCAGGGGATCACAAGTGCAGGGCTAGCATGAGGGTAAAGCAAGTAAGGCAACTGCCTGGCAGCCTATGCCACAGGGGATTCCATTAAGTTACATGTTTCAGCCCTGTGCGGTGGGGCTTTGACTTCAGGAAAGGAAAAAAAAAGAAAAAACCAAGGAGTCCTGTGGCACTTAAAGACTAAATGCCACAGGACTCCTTGGTTTTTTTGCTGGACTAGACTAACACAGTTGCTCCTTTGGGACTTTGACTCCAGCCCCACTGCCTGGGGCTCTCACTTCAGTCAAAGCTCACATGTGAAAGGCAGGCTCACATACACAATTGATTTGTTTTATAATTGTATAGAAAAATGAGGAAGTCAGCAACTTTTCAATAACATTGCATTGACACACTTGTGTTTCTACATCTGCTTTTGTAAGCAAGTTGTTTTTAAGTCAGGTAAAACTTGTTATGTGAAAGACAAATCAGCCTCCGGAAAGGGGTACAGTAGCCCGGAAAGACTGTTGACCAGCTATTTTTAGAGTGCTAACATGAGCACTGCAAGCCTGAGGTTGTTCATCTGAGGGGAGGCTCACCTCATGGGCTCTACAGATATACCCAGAAAGACTCAATAGATTGCAAAGTTATCATGGCAGTCTCAGTGGAAATTTGGTCTGATCTTACTAAAAAAAGGTATAGAACACCACAAAGACCAAACTGAAAATGATTCAGAGATCCTTTCTGTTGCTGAACCCAAATACAAAGGTCAGAGGTCGAGCCAGAAAAAGAAGGAGAAAGGTTGCTGCTGAAATATTAGAAGTTAAAGGTCCAAGTTTCTATCCCAAACCTATATTGGTAATGGAGTTTGAGTCATAGCTTTCTGAATCAAAATGGCTGAAGTTTTAGAACTTAAAAAAGGGGGGGGGAGGCAAACAACCCCTCCCCACACCCAAAACAGAATTTATTCAGAACTTTAAAAAGCCAAAACCAACCCTACAAAACAAAACAACCTCTCAGCAAATGATACGCAAGCCTGTCCACCCAGCTGAACATGAGTCATATGTCTCTTCTAGTTTGTTTGGGGGCTTTATTACTTATTTTAAAAAAATTGGTTTGGTTTAACTTCGGAAATAGACTTGGTGCTGAAAGAGCAAAAAAACTGGTTAAAGTGTATTACTGCCCAAGAAAGATACTAAAGAATGGAAGGCCTAACTAGTTAATAGAGGAAGGACTTGGTTACAGCATTCTTGCATTTTAACTTACATAATTGCAAGCAGGTTAGATCTTCCAGTGTGTGCTCATCTCTCTGCTCCTCCACTCTCCCTCCTCATTTAGGCCACATCTATGTTGACACCATCAAAGTCTTCATCATCAGATCGATCTTTCCAGAGCAACTTAGCGGTCAGTGAAGACCTGCTAAGTTGATCTGGAAATCAACTTAATAAATCTTCCCCCACAAGTGGCACTGTGCAGCAAAGACACTGTGCTGAAGGGGAGTTAGGAAGTTGACTGGAGGTATGCAAGCTACGCTGAGCAGCTTGCTCAGCTCCTGTTGACTGCTGCTAAATTTTGCCACCAGTGTAAACCTGACCATAAAAATAATCACTGCTCATTACACCTCCCTCTTGCTTCCTATGGTACAATGGTGTACATCCTTACACTTGCCACTTCACATTGAACAAAGAAAAAAGAGTTACTACACACACACCAGCATCTGTGAAAACCATAGGGCTAAACATACGTAGCCACATTGTTTCAGGTTTCAGATACGAGAACCTAAGTGTTCCTTGTACTTTGGTCTTCACTTGGGATTTCAAACTCACAGTGCTGGTAAAAGCTTTTTGAACTTTGTATTTGTTTGGTTGCACTTTAACTTTGTCCCCTGCTTCTTTGCACATAGAGATACTCTGGTTTTCTGGAAAAAAAATTATTAGTTTACATGTGGAACACATGAGACACCATTTAATAAGAGCATCTGACAACTCTACTGTGGTTGATTGGCCTTTTAAGATGTCTCTCAGTTGTAAACCTCAACAGCTGACTGTACCAATAGCCATTCTGTCTTGCTATTCAAATTCTGCAGACAGTCTGTCCATCTCACCTCTCCACTCTGATAGCAGCTTTTACCCCTTTGCAGCTAAAACCACGAGGATATTTTTTCCTCCCAGAGATCTAATCCACTGAATAAATCATTGCAATGTTCCTTCAGTCTACCAAATATGTATTCAAGAGTCACTTGACACCTGTGGTGATAGTAGCTGAATCTCTCCTCAATGCTGCAAAAATGATCAATGTAGATTCATGAGCAATAGGAGCAAGAGTGCATGTGCTGTCTCCCCCTATCAATATCTGCATTTTACTATCACCAGTGGAAATCTGCCCCTTGAGATGTCCTTTCCTGCAGCTTTCTGAAAAACTGCATACTCTTAAAGAGGCAAGCATAATTCATTTTCCCAGATGACTCTGCTTTGCTATCAGTGAATTCAGTGATCAGCAACCTTTGCGAACCCCTGTGCCAGCCCCTCCTCTCCACTCCTTAGGCAGTGCCAGTTCCCCCCTAACCTCCCCACCACCAAAACAAACAAACAAACAAAAAAAAACCACACCACACACAACTGCTGCCTGAAAATTCAGCAGTGGCCATGGCTGGAGAGCGTGTATGTGTGTGGGGAGGCTCCAAGGTACATCGTGGAAAAAAGCTGCCTGGAGCTTCCGGTCTGGATGGTGTCTTTCCACGGCATGCGAGGGGGACCCTTGGGGTACCACTGACTACTCTTCCAAGGCAACAGTGGCACTTTCCGTGGAGGGCACCGTGTGTTGTTTCAAATTGGCTTGTGTGCCACTGCCGTCCTCCCTGGTTGTATAACTGTGACAAGCAAAGCCCTTTTCTGTTGATCTACTCGGTGACTAAACAGGTTCATTCCAGAATAGGGAGGTGCACACTGTCTATAGCCCAACCTCAGTCCTGGAACTCCACTGATACGAATCCATTCACCTCTTGTACTTTACTAACAGCCACAGTTCAGTGCAGCAGGACAGCTGTCTGAGACCAGCTCAGCATACAGATCCAGAAATGCATCCTCTGGCACCCAAAAGCTCTGCAGCCCCCACTAGCTGTCCCAAAGTGCACTCTGTTGTGTTCCTACTAACCAGTGCTCACTTTTTGGCCTCAGAGATGCAGTGATTGTTATAGGGAGCCACTCCATGAAAGCCAGCAGCAACCTGACCTTTTTTCCTTGTGCTACCCATCAACATCCTGTCATTGTGCTTGAACTTTTTCTCCTCACCATCCCTTTGAGTTCTATGAATACAGAAGGGTGTATCTGACAACAACACCACTCAAGAGCAGTATTCTCCCCAGGACTTGAAATTAGGGGAGCACACACACAGAGGCATTGGAGGTGTTCACTAAATTGATATAACACTGTTATTCACTGACAACTGGAGTGCTGTTGGGAAATTCGGGTGCGGGAGTGTAGGGAAGGTGTTAGCAGAGCTGGCTCTACAGTGAGGCAAGAGACAGACGTGGCTTCAGGTGACACTTCTTAGGGGCGCCTAGCCCCCCTGAAGATCAGGCTGGCTCCTGCGTCTTCAACTCTTTCCTAGCAGCTCAGGCCCTGTTAGTCAACCTGCAGCATAAGTCACATAGGCAGAGTGCACTTTAAATCCCTCTGCAGGCAGCCGCTGGAGATTTATGCACTTCAGAAAACCGTTTCCAACCTCCATGCATGTGTTGGGGGGGCAATCAAAATGTGGCTTGGGTGCCACAACCACTGTTCCCTCTAAGCTGTGTGCATGTGTTTATGCACACAGGCCATGAAACCCAGGTGCACAACCAAACAAACTGCTCCCCCCAAAATTCAATAGTGCTAATATCGGTGCTCACAAAGAAAACTTGTTGCACACCCGAAGAAATTTTTTGCACGCACAGCCTACGAATAATTACAGGGAACATTGGGGCCCACAACCCCTTGAGCCGGCCCTGGGTGTTAGGGCTGTACTAAGCTGACCTGGCCACGCAGAAAAGTGGGAATTTTTCTTAAAAGGCTCCAAACGCTGGGATTTGGCAAGAACGAGGAAGGGAGGCGGTGCAAAGAAAGAGTGGCAGAGCGGAAACCTGCTCCCCAGCTTTCGGAAATCCCCAGCACCCGGCGCAACACCGTAAACAAGCCACAAAGCAGGGCGCCCCCGGCACGCCCGCGCGCTGCAGCCAGGCCCCGAGCTGCAGGCGGCGCTCCGGGGGCCGCGCGCCGGGCTGCACTCACCGCCTCCGCCGCGGGGCGCCGGGTTCGAGTCCCCAGCCGGGAAAGAGCAAGGTGCAGCGGGGGAGGCGCCGGCTGAGCGGGAAGCAGCGAAAGGCAAGCGGCTGCGGTGGAGGCAGCGAGGCCGGATCCAGGCAGGCAAGGTGGAAGGAAGCAGCAGGCTAGCGCCGAGGTGCAAGGGGGGCTGCTGCAGCCTGGACACGCGCGCGCGCCTCTCCCCTCCAGCCCCTTGCAAGGCGGCGGCGCCTACTCACTGCTCCCGGCCAGCCGCATCCTGGCGGGCTCCGCCCCGGGGAGCCGAGCGCAGCTGGCCGCCGGCCGCGAGAGGCTGCGGAGGGCGCAGGGGCTGCGGCGCGGCAGGCTGGAGCTGCCCAGGCGCCGCCCAGCTCGTCAGCAAAAAGGCGCAGAGCCCCCGCCGCAGCCGGCTGGATGAGGAAATGCTCTGGGGCTCTCCTCCCCCAGCGGAAATGGGGCCGATAAAAAGCTATTAGCTTGCCTCGGCTGCCAAGACACCAGCTGGCTTCTGGGGTTAGAGACGGTGCTAGGCGAAAGGAGGAGGTCTTTCCTTTTACCCTCACTTCCTCCCTCTTAAAAATGCCTGCTGTTGGCTGGCTTCTTACTTACCCGGGGACAGTGTGCTGGAAGCTAGGGCTAGGGTTACCAGTTGTCAGGCAAAAGAAGGACGTGTCCTCCTTTTTTATCTTCACGCCCTGCATCTGGCAGGCAATTTAAACTACATGATTCTGTCTGGCTTTTTACTTATAGGGGTTAAAGTAGGCTGGGAGGCCCCAGAATACCTTATTTTTAGGGGCAAGTGTTCCTAAAACCAGAAGAATACGACATGAATACTACATTTTCTCCATGTGTCCTCCTTTTCACACTTCCCTGTCCTCCTTTCCAGGCTTTGGTATCTGGTGACCCTAAGCAGGGCCAGCTCTACTGTGAGGCAAGAGACAGCCATGGCTTCAGGCGACAGTGTTGGGGGTGTTCATTAAATTGATATAACACTCGGTGACAA
>ML681989.1:57661381-57757758 GCA_007922195.1 Podocnemis expansa
CAGGCTGGATACTATGCTCTGATTCCTCAAGAACACAGAGCTAACACGTAACAGTACCACATTTGAACTGCTGGCCGAGTAACGAGTCTCTCTCTCCTGCCTCTAATGCTGCTGCTGCTGCTGGTGGTATTGGTAAGACCCTGCCCCTGCAGCTTTCCCTAATAAAGTTGTTTCATTTTGTGCTGCTACTTTGCCACTGCTCTTCTTTAGCTTCCCCAAGCCAACGCTCCTAAGAGCAGGCTTGTTCATTTTTTTTTCTTTACTTGTCTTAAATTACTGCCTTCTTTTTTTGCTGTTTAAGAAAGTTCTTGGGTCCTCAATTGTGTGTGACTGCCTTATATTGATTGCTATACCTCTCTTCTCTAGTTGTTTTAAGTACCATTGTAAGTTGCAACATTTAGTATAGCTTGTAAGTCTTAGTTAGTGTATAACATTGTATCACTTAGTTGTTACCATTAGAGCTGGTTTGCTAAGTACTTTTTACCCTTCTCCCTTGTGATTCCCCTGTACCAAATAAATTGCTTCCTCAAACTTTCCTTGGTCCGTCTTTGCCTCCACTGCCCCAGCCGCCGCTTTCCTTCGCGGCTCCCTCTTGTCTCAGCTTCCCCAGCCGCCACTTTCTCCACGGCTTCCCCCTTTGCCTCAGTTTCCCCAGCTGCCGCTTTCTCCGCAGCTTCCCCCCTTTGCCTCAGCTTCCCCAGCTGCTGCTTTCCTCCGTGGCTTCCCCTTGCCTCAGCTTCCCCAGCCACCGCTTCCTCCGCGGCTTTCCCCCTTTGCCTCAGCTTCCCCAGCCACTGCTTCTCTCCTCCGCGGCACCCCCTTTTTACCCCAGCTTCCCCAGCCTCCGCTTTCGTCCACAGCATCCCCCCTTGCCTCAGCTTCCCAGCTGCCATTTCCTCTGCGGCTTTCCCCCTGCCTCAGCTTCCCTAGCCGCCGCTTTTCTCCTCCGCAGCACCCCCTTTGCCTCAGCTTCCCCAGCCACTTTTCCCCTGCGACTCCTCTCTTTAAATTTATGCTCCCCCCACTTGCTGTCACCAACCCTAACCCCTTCTTGTCCTTCCATAGTGTTGAGGCACCTTCTAAGTCACTGTGAGTTAGTTAAGCTAGCTGAGAACCCCATCGCCTCCCAACTCATCACACCCCACAAAGTTGAGCACTTCCCACAGAACCCCCATTGCAGAAACACTGTGACAAGCTTCACACATACACACCACATGCACACACCATAGCTCACCTTACACCTACACCTGTTTTTTCAATAAAGGTTACCCTGTACCCCACTGGTGCAGTAATTGCCCACAAAGGTCCCCAAATTTTCGAACCTGCTGGCAGGGTCAAAAAGCAGAGTCCAGCCTCCTGACCCTCCCAGTTCTTTTTTCCACCATCAGCATCTGTTTCAGATCAGCGTAAACTTGTAAAACGCAAGTGCCTGTCTTCTCATGAAATTCAAGATGCCTGGTTTCAAGCCGTGCTTAGAGTGCTGCAAGGTTTTCCCAATGGACGACCCGCACGAGAAATGTCTTGCTTGCCTGGGTGAATCTCACCTCACGGTGGAGTGCCCCATTTGCCCGTCATTCAAGCAGAGGACTCAGTTAGAAAGGGAGTGCCGCCTCTTCTTCATCTCGGGGAGTGGAGCCAACACCCCCGAAACTGGGCAAGCCACAAGCGCTCCGCTGGAACCTGATAGGTCCGGGCTCAGGATCCCTGCCACCGATTGTCGGTACCAGGCTCAAAATCTCAACCCGCAGTGGTACCGCCCCAGCACCGAGCTTGTCGGTCATCGGGTAGCCTCTCAGCCGCCCCGAGAAGGGTACTGGCACAGGCAACCCCGACGGCCCACCGTGGGCACCCAAACCCAGCCCCGGTGTGGAAGACAAAGAAAAGGACTAAAACGGCGTTGTCATCATCGGCACCGCAGGGCCCAGTACTGCCCTCCATGGTACCGACGTCAAGCCTGGCACCAATGTCCAGCCCAGTACTGCCAGTCCCGGCACTGCCGGATCCAGTACCGCTGAATCCAGTACTGCGAACTGAGGAATCAACTTCAGTACTGGTACTGGCATGCAGCTCTATGCAATCTTCCAACCCGCTACCAACAACCAGCCCCATACCGGGCCCAAGCACAGCACCTCCCAGCCCTCCTCCTGTACCACAGTCCAGTACAGAGGGGCAAGAAACTCCTCTCCACCGCTCCTCTGAAGAGCTCTCAGTACCGGGCTCCCGGACATCAGGAGGAGGGTCTTCCAGATCATCCTCTGAGGACCGTTTCCTCGCTCCACAGGAGAAGTGCCCGAGGAAGAGACTTCATAAGAGTTCCATATCCCCGAGCTCGAGGAGGTCAAACAGAGCACGGTTACAGGGAGAGACCTCCGTTCCCCCTATGGCAACACCTCTAGCAAGATCACCTCATAATGAGTGGATCCTCGACTGGCTGAACACAGCAACCGATGACGTCTCCTCTCGTTACGCCCGGTCACCACTGCCAGAGTCCTTGGATTTTTCCAACGATGAACCTGACCCTGACTCTACACAACATAGTAGATCACGGGCTCAATCTTCCTCTTCACTTGATGAGCGCCAAATTGACAAGTCTGCTGACCATGAGGGAGACCCCTGCGTCTAGCAGGACTTCCTCCACTATATGGCAGTGAACCTAAAATTGAAATTGGGAGTAATCCAGGAAGAGGATGACTCTCTCTTCGATGCATGCTGTAGAGACCGCCCCCTCCCCCCAGCGAGGGTGGCAAATTCACTGTTCTCTCTAAGCTGATGATGCAGCTGAGCAACTTATGGATGCAGCTGAGCAAGTTCCCTACCCATTCCCTGTCCCGGGACTGGGCCCCTGAGCCACTCACCATTGGCTTCCCAAGTGCATCCATAACTTGCTCAGTTGCATCACCAGCTTAGAGAGGGAACATTGTATAGATGTCTTTTTGTTCAAGCTTTAGTAAATTAATAAAACCACAGTATTTCAGTTTAACATTTTTATTAAACAAATATGAAACTATGATGCTGCCTATGATTCAAGCCTCCTCTACCATCATCTACACCTCAGTTTTTGGCACCTGTCTTTGTCACATTTCCAGAATGCATATACAGAGTCTAGGTCAGCTTTGAATCCAGCACTTAGATATGACTTGCGCATTAGCATGTCTAGATGAGAAACATCCAACCTGTTACGAGTCTCTGTCTTAATATTATTCGTTAGACTGAAGCCTCATTCAGCATCTGCACTAGACGCTTGAAACATACCACATATATCAACCAATTGGGCCAGGAATGGGAACTTATCTTCTGTCAGTGACAACGTCTAAGAATGTGTTCAGTGTACCAGCCATTACCTTTTCCAGAACAACAAACATTTTGGTTGTCTATAATTTCAGCTCACCTTTAGAAGATGTGAAAATACATAAAGAAAATGTGTGAGAAATTACACTGATAAGAGCTGATGATCATGGATAGCCAATACAATTCTATTATTTTTTAGAGATTCCTAATGAATGTGCCAATTCTGACTAGATCTCACTCATTGAGCTAAAAGAAGTCACCCTGATTCAGGCCTATATATTACTTGAGCTAATGTTAATTAAGGTCAATGACAGTTTTTCCACTTTACTGAAAAAGTTAGATCAAGCTGCCTTCTCTCTCTGCTACAATCCCCATCTACCAGTTTTGTGGTGTTCTCAAGCTTTGAACTTTCCTTTGCCAGCTTCCAACTGAAAACAGAGCTGTGCTAAAAATACATGCACGTTCTGGAGGGGACACCTCCTCCTAAAGCCATTGTTTATGGCACTTGGTAAAGATATCAAAATGGGAGGACACATGTAGTTTGCCTATAATGTATTGTCAGGGCCATTCACTTAAATGTGAGCACAGGTGAGGTGTGCCTCTTGGATACCACAGAGCCAAGCATGTGTGAATGCCTATTATAGTGAGCCATTGAGAGATCCTGGGGTGGAAAGTGCTGTAGAAATGCTGGGTGTTAATAAAGTAACCTAAGGTTCTATACAGTTTTTTGTGTTTATTCTGAATCTTGGGTGGAATTTGTGTGTTGTGTCTACCTATCTCACTGTTTCCCAACCAGTGTGCCACAGCCCACAGGTGTGCCACAAAATTTTTTGAAAAACTACTCAAAGAGCTCTGGATTGGCTCATTGGTTCATGAAAATATATGGCTTCATTTGGAAACTATATGGCAGTGTGCCTCAAATGAATTAAAGGTAGCAGGGAGTGCCATGGCAGAGAAAATGTTGGGAACCACTGACCTATGTGGCAGCAATGACTTGAAAGGGAAACAAAACATTTCCTTACACATCAACCCCCCTCCTCCCCCACGTGGCATGAGCTTATGCCCTGCTTCTAATCTGCTCCCAGCCTGAGAGCCCCCACTCCAGCTCCAATTCCTGTTTCTGCTCCCAGCCCTGGAGCCCCGACCCCAGCTCCAATTCCTGTTTCTGCTCCCAGCCCTGGAGCCCCCACCGTCGCTCCCTGCTCCCCACTTCTGCTCCCAGCCTGAGAGCCCTGACCCAACTCTGATCCCCACTTCTGCTCCTAGCCAGCTCCAAATCCTGCTTCTGCTCCCAGCCCAGGAGCCCTGACCGCCGCTGATCCCCGCTTCTGCTCCCCGCCAGCCCTGACCCCAGCTCCGATCCTGGCTTCTGCTCCCCACCAGCACCGACCCCAGCTCCAATCCCCGCTTCTGCTCCCAGCCAGCCTCGACCCCACCTCTGATCCCCACTTCTGCTCCCAGCCAGCCCCGACCCCAGCTCTGATCCCCACTTCAACTCCCAGTGCTGGGCCCCAGACCGACCCCTTCTTTCCTCCCTCGCTCACTTCCTTCTTACCCCACCCCTTTACCTGGCAAGGCCAGCTGTTGCCTACGTGACTCTAGTCCAGCGTCTGCTGCTCTCTCCCAGCCCTGCACATGCATCCAAAGCATGCTCAGGGCCAGAGATGTTTAACTGCCTATTCAAAGTCCAGCCCCACCCCAGGCTTCCTGGTGCCCAGGAGAAATGTTTCTGGGGCCAGGTATGGCCTGTGGCTGCTGGACCTGTGCTGGGGTCAGTGCTTGCTGCACCAGTGAGCGGCAGCAGCTGTGCCACTGCTCACTGGCACAGCTTACAGGGAACATTGGAATTCCCTTGCATTCGGGAGTATACTACATTGTCCAGGAATGCTGGCAAACGCCTTCCTTGATCCCACCAGTGTCCAAAGCTGAGGATAAGAAATACTGTGTCTCCCCACAGTATGGTTACCAGACGTCCGGCAAAAGGAGGACATGTCCTCCTTTTTGCCCTGCTGTCCTCCGTCCTCCAGGCATTTCAGAAAAAGTGCTATTTGTCCAGCTTTTTGCCGGACGCCTGGGGCAGCACTGTAAAAATACAAGGGTGCACCAGCCTGCAGCTCCCAAACGTGTTCCCCTGCTGCTCAGCTCAGCAGCTGCAGTGCCTATTGGGGTTGGGAATTTG
The DNA here is from genome assembly GCA_007922195.1 of Podocnemis expansa. Taxonomy (NCBI): domain Eukaryota; kingdom Metazoa; phylum Chordata; order Testudines; family Podocnemididae; genus Podocnemis; species Podocnemis expansa. The sequence goes on from ML681989.1 coordinate 57,666,849, forward strand.
GAGATGGTCCCTTGCTGGCCCCTGCATGTCAATAGGCAGTGAAGAGGGCCGGCTGGCTGCAGCCAGGGATCTGCTTTTGCTTTGCCTCCTTGCTTCCGCTCCTCACCCCCGGCTTCTTTCCAGGCTGCAGCTCAAGTCTGCTCACCTCACATCCCCTGGATTTTGGGGAAGGCTTGATCTTATTTCTCGGAGGGGCAGGGGCTTTTCTACAGCTTGATGGGGTCTCTGTGGTGCCCTGTGGCTGCTTTGCTTTCTGCTTTGCTATCCTGCTTGGCTTAAAGTTTCTGGGAAGGTTTCTTTCTCTAATGGCTCAGCTAAGCCAGATCTTTATTCCCTCTAATGGGGATTGGCTTTTTGTAACAAATCTTTTCTTTATAGGTCAAGGAAAGTTCATGTTGGATTGTGAGGAGGCTTGAATCCATATGATTTTCCTTTTCTCAATTTGCTTCTCCTTTCCAAGATGAGATTAGTCCACTATAGATGTATCCTTAAATTTTATTAAGATGCACTCATGTGCAAGTATTATACATGCTAAAGTAGGTGCTGAGCTGGGCTAGATCCTGTAGTTTAAATGAAGTCAGTGAGAAATTTGACTGAGCAAGGATTTCAATAGTTGTCCCTTTGTTAGTAGTTTATCAAATCACAGAAAACAAGCAGCTTGATTTTGCCTTTTACTTATATATTTTATTTTTATTTTTAGTTTACTTTTAGGGAGAGTGTTTCTTTTGGTATATTTAGGAAAAAAACTGATCATGGCATCTAAGAATAGGTGCTGTTGTGTGGAGCATTTGATAGTCAAAAACATCTAATTCTACTCTCCCCCATTTGACGTGTAGTTGACATAAAAGCAAACAGAAAATGTCAACTGTCATAAAAGAAATATATCTCCGTCTGTGGTTTATGGTGGACATAGCAGGATATGACGTCTAGAAATTTTTATTTTATGTACAAGTTTGTTTCAGGCAGGTCTGCATATAAAAACCAGGAGCTCTCACTTCTGATTTCTCCTTGCCTGTGTGTGTAAAACTTTAAACAGCTTGTCTGTGAATTTTTTTTTTTAAATACTGCACAGTGAGGCTCAAAACGTAGGCTAGATGGGGATTTCCCTACACCTCTCCTGCACCTCCCCAGTTGTCAGATAGTAACGGTGTTATACCAAATCAGTGAGCACCCCCCTACACCCCCTAAATCTCCCCTTGTACCCCCACATTTCATGTGTTGGGGAGAATACTGCCAACAGTTTACTTTTCCTTTAGAAGCCAACACCTCAAATTCAGCTAGACTTCATGGAGTCATGGGCCTGCCCCTCCATGCGTCAAACAATGAGAGTGAATTCTGTAAAGAACTTATTGTCTTAAAACTGATTTTAATCTTGTCCATAATTACTACATTAAATTATTGGAGGTTTGCTTCCATTTGCAACTCATAATGTAAAAATATCAATCTGGATAGGAGTTCTGCAGTGTGATTCTCCTTGCACCTTGATATAAATATTAAATACTTAATTTTGTGATGTCTTAAAGTGGCTGGCTTTATGGTTACTTTAATGTGAAGATAAAAAATACTTAAGCCATTCATTTGATATCCCTGAGCTGCTGTTCTTCCATTTCATCTCACACAGTAACTAGGGGCTAGACAGATTTCTCTGGAGTTGGATGATCAATGGGGCAAGCATGGGGGGGGGGCAGTGGCGGGGTGGATGAAGGGGTCCTGGGCAGGGCCCCGGATGTTTATGTGTCCTCCAAAGTCCTCCTTTTTGTACTTCCCTGTCCTCCTTTCCATGCTTTGGTATCTGGTAACCCTACCCCAGAGGGGTTTTGCTTCTTGCTTCATCATCCCACTCCAGGATCCCTGGTGATTGATGCCGTAAATCAAAGGGAGAGACAGGGCCAGTGGAGTCCACACCCAAGAACCAAGAAGCGAAGAAGCTCGACCTCCTGGGGAAGAAAGTTTACTTCTCTGCTGCCCTCCAGCTCTGTATTTTCAACCATTCAGCCCTAATGATGTGCTACATCTTCAACCTGTGGGGGGGCCATGTGAAACTTCCAAATGGCCATCTCTGAGGAGCACTTGCGAGACTTCGAGGCAATGCTTGAGGAAGGAGAGAGGGCATCCAGAAATGCTCTAGCGGCAAGCTGGGACGCAATGGACATGGCTGCCCGCCCTATGGCCTCCTCAGTCGTCATGCGCCAGTTGGCCTGGCTCCAGGGCTCCAGCCTCTCCATACAAATGCAGCAAATTATTCAGGACCTCCCCTTTGAGGGTCCTGACCTCTTTGCCCCATCCACAGACATGAAGCTCCATGGTATGAAGGACTCGAGGACCACGCTTTGATCCCCGGGGATATACACTTCACAACCCATCAGGCGCTCGATGAGGCCACATCAGCAGCTCCAGCAGCAGTTACAACAGCTAAAGCAGCAACTTCCAACTGCAGTGTCAGTTCCTGAGATCCCTCCAGTTTCCCCAGCGCCATCTTGGGGACCTGGACAAGGACAAGACGTGCTCAGGTAAAGGGGGAAAGCTCAGCGCCTCACAGTTGGGAAGGCACGGGCAGGGACCTGACCGTTCATCCGCCGTAAACAGCGTTTTTGATGGTCCCCTCAAGGGCAGCGCACCAGGGCCTCTGTTTCCCCCCCCACACCTCCACCACTTTGCCCCCCGCTGGACCCGTGTGACATCAGACCATTGGGTTCTTGACACAGTGGTGCGAGGCTACTGTATTCAGTTCCTTTCAATCCCTCAGGACAGGAAACTGCCCCCTTGTGCAGCATCAGAGAACCGGGAACTGTTAAAAAGGCTTGAGGCCGAATGCCAAAAACTCCTCTCCCTCGGGGCCATAGAAAAGGTCCACAAACAAGAGCGGGGCGAAGGGTTCTACTCCTGCTACTACTTGGTCCCAAACCCAATGGGGACCTACGGCCCATTCTAGACCTCAGAGCACTAAACAAATACATAAAGAGAATAAAGTTCCTCATGGTTTCCCTGCCCCAGATTGTCCCCTCCCTGTCCCCAGGGGACTGGTTTGCAGCCCTCGACCTAAAGGACGCTTACTTTCACATAGCCATCTGACCCCACCTCAGGTTTGTGGTGGCACAAAGCCACTACCAGTTCACCACCCTCCCTTTCGGGCTATTGCTAGCTCCCAGGGTGTTCACAAAATGTGTGGCACTGGTTGCAATGTTTCTATGCAGGAGAGGCATAAGAATCTACCTCTACCTGGATGATTGGCTTATAGTGGGCAAGTCAAGTCAACAGGTGCAAAACCATGTCAACCTGGTGGTGAAACTCTGCAAGTTTCTTGGCTTCCGCATAAACACAAAAAGTCCATGCTCTGCCCCACTCAGGACATAGAATTCATCGGGGCATGATTAAACGCTCGACAGGGCATGGCATCCTTGCCCCTGTCAAGATTTTGGTCCATTTGCACCATCATCATGGAACTGCAAGCACCGGGTGTAACCACAGTGCACCAGTGCATGCAGCTTCTGGAACCCGTGGTGGCTGCCACCTCGGTAATCCAAACAGCGCGCCTGAGGGTGAGACCTTTCCAGCTCTGGTTCGCCACGATGTTCTGGCCACGGAGAGACCATCTGGACAAGGTACTCTTGGTTCCCCAGTATGCCCTACAGTCCCTCCAAATCTGGAGGGACCCCCACTTCATGATGGGAGGAATCCTGTTCAGGGAGACCAAGCCCTCAGTGACCCTGATAGCGGATGCTTCGGATTCAGGTTGGGGAGCCCACCTGTCCGGGGGCCTTTCTACACAGTGTGTTTGGATCCCCAAGGACAAACTCCTCCACATAAATGTGAAGGAGCTCTGGGCCATCAGATTGGCCTGCATGACCTTTCTCGACAAAATCTGCGACAGAATGGTCCAGGTCCTCACAGACATTACAATGGCCATGTTTTAGACCAACCGGCCAGGGCGGGTTCGCTCTTCGGCTGTATGCGAGGAGGCGTGCAAGCTTTGGCAATTAGTGATAGATCACTACTTTACGCTGATTGCCTCCCACCTCCCCAGGGTAGACAATGGCCTACCTGACTCAGTCAGCAGAAAACCCCTAGTGAATCACAAGTGGTCCCTCCACCACAAGGTGTTCTCCCTGCTGATAAACAGATGGGAACCCCCCCCCCCCCCAGTGGACCTGTTTGCCACAGAACAAAACTGCAAATGCCCTCAATTTTGTTCCCTCTGGGGTCGGGAGGAGGGCTCACTCAGCAACACCTTCCTCCTCAGTTGGTCGGAGGCCCTGATGTACACCTTCCCGCCATTTTCCCTGGTCCACAGAGTGCTACTGAAGGGCCTTGCTGACAGAGCACACACCATCCTGATAGCTCTGGACTGGCCCAGACAACACTGGTTCCCACTCCTGCAGGACATGTCCATAAAAGCCCCACTCCACCTACCTCAGTGAACGCATCTTCTAACACAGGACTCGGGGTGCCTCCAGTACCCAAACCCAGGTCTCCTACATTTGATGGCCTGGATGATCTCTGTCTCAGTGAGCAAGTGAGATGCTGCTCAGATAGGGTTAAAAAGGTCCTGGTTAGTAGCAGAAAACCCTCCACCAGGTCCACCTACATCGTGAAGTGGAAGAGATTCTCCACTTGGTTCCATGGCAAAGAAATAGACCCTATGTCCACACCAATTCATAGAACTCTGGACTATCTCTTAGACCTAAGAGAAAAAGGCCTATCCCTGTCCTCACTAAGAGTCCACTTAGCGGCAATTTTGGCCTTCCGCCAAAGAGTTGATTGTGCCCCAGTCTTTTCACACCCCATATCTCACAGGTTCCTGAAAGGGGTGGAAAAGCTCTTTCCCCACCCTCGTAAGCCCACCCCTCAGTGGGATCTGAACATTGTGCTACGGGCTTTGACAGAGCCGCCCTATGAACCCTTGGATTCAGCTACTCTGCTAGTGTTATCCTGGAAGGTGGCTTTGCTGGTAGCAATCACCTCAAATAGAAGGGTTTCAGAGTTGTGAGCCCTTTCTTCCAAAGCCCCATATACAACATTCTTTCCAGATAAGGTGGTCCTCTGCCACCATCCTTCCTTCCTGCCTAACGTGGCCACTCCCTTTTCAAGAAATTTGCCTGTCGGTTTTCTGCTCTGACCCCCAGGTTACAGAAAACCAGAGACGGTGGCACACCTTGGATGTGAGGAGAGCTTTCCTAATTTATAATGAGCACACATGTTCTTTTCGCAAGACCTCCCAGATGTTTGTGGCAGTCACCGAATGCATGAGAGGCTCCCCAGTGTCCTTGCAATACATCTCTAAATGGATTGTAAACTGCGTCAAAGACTGCTCTGGAAGGTCAAACATGCCTCTCCCAGGGACTGTGAGAGCCCGCTCTACCAGAGCTCAGGCGTCTTCCACAGCCTTCCTCGCCAAGGTCCCGATCCAAGAGATCTGCAGGACCACTACATGGTTGTCGATACATACCTTCACAATGCACTACGCCATTGCCCAACAGCCTAGAGATGCTGCTGCTTTGGGCAGAGCTGTACTCAGTGCAGGTAGACTGTAACTCCTCCCACCGTCCTCGGGTATGGCTAGCAGTCACCTGTAACTGAATGATGTGAGTGGCGCTCGAAGGAGAACGGTTGGTTACTCACCAGTAACGGCCCTTCTTCGAGATGGGCTACTCACATACATTCAGGTCCCTCCCACGGTCCCTGCTAACGGAGTTGGCAAAGGTATATGGGACTGGGAGGGTCAGGGTCACAGTCACCTATATAGCCACGGTCGTGGCATGGAGGGGGCATTGGCTGTGTGCCCTGACCTGACAGGCTAACATTAAAGACTTTCCAAGCTACTGTGCACTGCGGCATGTAGACACCTGTAACTAAATGTACATGAGCAGCGCATCTTGAAGCAGGCCAGTTACTGGTGAGTAACCAACCAGTGTTAAGTATCCAGTGAAGTGCAGTCAATTGCTGTAACAAAAAGCAGGGAGTCGTGTGGCACGTAAAGACTGACAGATTTATTTTTCGCATGAACTTTCGTGGCAGAAAATCCCACTTCATCAGATGCTTCAAACAAAGTGGGATTTTCTCCCACAAAAGCACATGTGAAAAATAAATCTGTTAGTCTTTAAGTGCCACATGACTCCTTGTTTTGTTTTTTTTTCTTCCACTGATGAACAGCCTCTGGCAGTAGGCTACCAAGGGTCTCTGGCGCCTGGGGGCCAACTCTACGTCCCGTTCCCCCCTGCACAGGGCAAGTGGTGTCCTGATACCACTTCAAGCTGCCCTGAGGAGGGGGTCTGTATCGGGGGGTGGGGGTGTTGTGGAAGTGCCCTGTGCATGATGCTCACTACTCAGGCAGCCTGAGGCAGGTGAACTTTTCAGGGCAGGGCCAGTTTTGTTATGTGTTTTTGCAGGGGAGGCAGTGTTAATATAGATGGTTCCTACTGGTAAAAAAGTACTAGTCCTGCTTTTGTTGTTTTTTTTTTTTTTAATGCAAAGTCATGTTTGAGGATTCAGCAAATGTTTTCCTCTCTCTCTTCCCTGGGCAATAGTGGCTCACTATTTCAGACATTGAAGGAGAGGAGGGTGGTCTCAGCTCCCAGCTCTCCCCTCCCTTCCAGCTTCTTCAGGGCTGGAAGCAGTTTCAGCCCTGAAGCAGGAAATGTGGGAACCACCTCATGAGCATGTTCTCTCTAGCAGCCCATAGCTTACGCACCCCTCACCCTCAGTTCTAGGAGTCCCCCCAGCTCCCACTCTCCCTTTCTTATGATATCCCTCCAACATGGTAGGTCAGGGAATTTGGAAGTCCTGACTGCACCTAAGCTGGGTGACTGAGCTGCAGGGCCAGGGGAGAGGAGACCATGTGGGGTTGGGGGCTCCAGAGGATGTAAGGAGGGGGGCTTAAGATAAAGAGGTCTTGTTATCTCTCTTCACCAACAGCAGCAGTTCCCACTGCATGCCATACCAAAAGCAGTAACAGGAAAGCTGAGCTTGAGTTGTAGGGGGGCCTACCCCTTATCCCTGACTTCTTAACAGCTGCTGGTGCTGGAGGTAGGCTTTTCAGTCTCACTGGCCAGCCCCTGCAGCTGAAGCCAGAAACTAAATTGGGGCACAGCAGCCCTCACCCCAGCAGGTTACATCTATTCTAGCCCTTAGCCTGCACCCCTACTAGCCCCAGGAGTCCCAGTGACTGGCTCCCTTCCCCCCACCCTCCCTTCCTATAACCATACAGTTCTAAGAGAATGGGAATCCCTTTGTGAATTTCCAGCCAGGTAGACTAGGGTGTGACCCGGGCCTCCTGGGATAACCACCTGAATATGCAAAGATCAGGGCAAGCTGCAAAAAGGAGAGCAGATTCGCCCAGCACTGGTGGGCTACCTGGAGAGAAACTCCCCCAACCAGTCACAAACAATGCTTCTGATCCCCCACAATGGATATCAAGAAGCCACCATATAGTATAGCCAGCTCCCTTTACTGCATTCCAGTCACCCGTCCCCAGTACAGTCCCTAGGTCTGTTACAGAAATAGGTTCTTCTGACCCCAAGGTGTCAGCCACATTGCACAGAACAATACAGGCTTGAATCTTACCCAAAATAACACGCTGCCAGCCAATCCTTTAGTAACTACAACTAAAGGTTTAATATAAAAAGAAAAGAAACAAAATGAGAGATGTTATAGGGTCAAAGTGAATCACATACATACAAATGATTTAGAGTCCAAAGAAGATAAGTCCTTGTTTCACAGCTTCAGTTGTTAGTAATCCAGTTTATAGGAATAGAGACCAAATAATCCAAGTGTAGAGTTTGTTCTAATTCTCCCCCATGAGAATTAGCAGGGCAGTTTCCAGGCCAGTGATGGCTGGGATCTCAATCCTGCGGCCCAAACTTTCCCTGAGAAGCTTGGACAGATGTGAGCCCAAGGAATTCGGTTCCCAATGTCCTTTTATAGTTGCAGCTAGCAAGGTGGGCATTTGCAGGACAATTCTTCACATGGGCTTTGATGACAGTTGCCAGGTCTTTCTTAAGTGGAGCATAGCAATACATATTGTCCTTTGAAGGAAAACCTTCACCTCCTGGGTACCCCAGGTAATTAACTGCATTAGCGCCATTAACAGACAGTTTACATTGGTACATCAAAGGTCCCTTTAAATGTTAATGTTCCCTCTTGACCCCTTCCAATAGAACAATGGTAACAGATAGAGAAGCACTTCATTCACCTTGCTAACCTCTAACAGGATACCTGTAAATACCATCAAGAAACAACTAAGGATACAAATGCATATCAAAGCACTAGCCTATTCATACATTGCATTTTCATATAATATGTCTTCAAAGGTTAGTCTTAGGTCATGTATTTTACAAAGATGGCTTGGCCTTTTCAGGCCTACCATGACATAGGGAACTCAGAAGCCCTCACTGCGGCTGGACTGGGGGTGGGTCCCCTATGCTCAGCTCTAGGGGGCCAGAAAAGGGAGTTACAAAGCTCAGCCTTGCCCTTCCCCTCTCCCCACCTTCAGGGCTGGAGGCAGCTTTTATTTCCTAGTTCATTACATTGCTACCCTTTGCACAACATTTGTGCTATTGAGGAATTTGCATTCTGAGATGCTTTCTGCTAACTTGGGAGACTTCTTTTTTACTAAAATGAGTTGACATTTTTTGAAATTTGTTTTTTTGTTGTTGTGGGTTTTTCCATGAAAGTTTATATATGGGGAATGTGGTTGCTCTGATGATGTGGCATTATGGTCTGTTGTGACACTTATTTCATTTTCAGGATTGTATTGTGAGGTTCAACCGGAAAGAAATTATTAATAATAAAGAATAAGGATGAGAGGACGGGGGCTTCAATGACTGATGAATTGGGTAATAAAAGGAAGTACATGTCAGGTGCTGAAAGAAGGAAAAAAGTTGACTGTTGAATAGGCAATACAAAAGCAGTCCAGTTCACTGTCCAAAGTCTTAAAGCAAACAAAAATGCTATGCTTTTTATTATGTGAGCTTAGTTCCTATAGGGGGCCCCACAGTGGGCCTTCACCTAGGGCCCCAGAAAACCTAAAGCCACCTCTGTGCGGAGCCGCTCCCCACCAGGGCCGGAAGCTAGCTGCAGCCCCAATGCACCCTGTCAGGGCTGCCTCTCCCCACCTGCGGCTGGATCCAGGCAAGTGGGTGAGGCCGCAGTAGCTCCGCAGGAGGTGCCAGGGCAGGGGGCCATAGCTCCCCAAAGGCACCGCCAGAGTGGCGTGGGCTGGCTTACATAATCAGCCAGGGGGCTGCAAAGAATTTTTTTTGTTAAAAAGGGGACCCCAGCCTGAGAAAGGTTGGGAACCACTGATATAGGTGGTTGCTCGCAGCACCAGATTAGATGGCAATGATTTATTTTCTATACTTAAGAAAATGTATTATCTCTTATAATGTGCATGTGTGAAAATCATAGTTCATCTAGGGCTCCAGAAACCCTTAGGCAAGCCCTGAGGGCACAGATCTGTTAGACAACATGTTGAATCCTGAGTATACTGCAGAAACAGGATATGCAAACAGAAAGGCAGCTGGTAACAGCTCCTGTCCCCCCCCCCACCCTTAAAAGAGGATTTAGAGATGATTTGCAACTGTAAGGACTGTGAAAGGGCCTGACACCTTTCAATAATTAATCCAGAGAGGGGGAAAGAAATTAACAGAGGCCATTTTGTGTAACAGAGGAATTTTGTTCTAAAAGGTGTTTGACTATTAATGACTGCTTTGATTTACTGCTACAGTGTGACCTGATCCTCTGACTTAATGCTTTCCTGCATTTATTTTCCTTCTGTTCAATAAGGGCCCCCAGCTTTAGAGTTACTAGATACCAAAGCATGGAAAGGAGGACAGGGATGTATGAAAAGGAGGACATAGGAGGACACATGGAGAAAATATAGTATTAATGTAATATTCTTCTGTTTTTAGGGGGCCCTGGAATGCTTTTTGGGGCATTCCAGGATACTTTAACCCCTGTAAGTAAAAAGCCAGTGGCTAGCACCTCTGTTTAACATGCAGAAGGTCCTGGGTTCAGTTCCCAGGGGGTTGGACTCAATGATCTCATGAGGTCCCTTCCAGCCCTTTGATTTGAAATCATGTAATTTTAAAATGCCTGCCGGCTGGAGGATGTGAAGGTAAAAAGGAGGACATGGTCTCCTTGTGCCTGACATCTGGTAACCCCGTCCATCTTCAAACAGGGGTGTCACTATTGCCAGGCTTATGGGGCTCAAGCCCCGAGTCCCAGTGCCCAAGCCCTCGGACAGCTGCTGGGCTGTCCACGGAGGCAGCTGTAGCAGTGGCATGGAAGCCCTGAGTCCCAGGTCTTTTATGGGCCAGCTGCGCTTCTGCCTGCAGAATGTCTGACAAAGTGGGATTTTTCTCCTGTGAAAGCTCATACAATAAGTTTATTAGGTTTTAAGTGCCACAGGATGCCTTGTGTTTGTGTGTGTGTGTGTGTGTTTTAAAGTGAATTGAGTAACCCAATCTAAATTATTGTAACAGTCTAATTTAAAGAAAAAAAAACTTAAGAGTTGTGTAAGCAAAAAATCTGAAAGTATCAGGACAGCTATGAAGTGATTTTTTTCAAGGTTTCTTTTGTATAACTCAAAAGTATATTTTGTTTGACAACAAAAACACTATCAACCTAGGCAGAAGAGTGAGTGGAACCTTGTTATAGGGTTGTGCCACGGATAAATGAGCTTGGGTACCAAAAGTCAGAACTTAGTCATAGCAAATTTTGATCAAGTAATCCCCCACTCCCCTCCAAAGCTATAATTTATCTTGTTTCCCTTACCCCCTCCCCCCAGAACAATTTCAGCATATTTGCCTCCTAGCACTTTGGGCCAGTTTAGTGCTATTTCTAAACTCGACAACAGAGAGTGGCAGAAAGCTTTCCTCTGCTTGCCAAAATTAGCTTCTGTGCCTTCCCATTCAACCTCAAAAATATCCCCTTTGTCCCCCCCCCCATTTCAGGAAGCCCTAAGATTTAAAAAATATAGAAAGATTTCCACTGTTTGCTCTCTTTCCAAATACTAGCGGAGAATGCTGTGAGAAGGATGATCCAGACAGCAGGGAGACAGGTACTTGCTGTAGGCTGGGATATGGCAGAATCCCCCAACACCAGACCTTAGCCAGTCACCTGCAGCAATTGCTGTTCAGGGTCAACATTACTAGAGCTGGCAGGTGGAAAGGTGTGTCCAGGAGCCATGAAGTAAATGGCCAGAAACATCCCAGTAAGGAAGCAAATGCAAGGGGATGAGACAGGTGGAAAACATGGCTGGAAGTGGAGGATACCAGGTGGCAGAAAAATCACATGTAATGAATGGAGAAGTGGGGGTGGGGGACAAGATATGAGAGAAGGAGCTGAACTGCTATTACTTTTAAAAATAAGCCATTGCTGTATCTGAGAAATGTTGAAGGACAGCAAATAAGAAGTGAGGGGGCTCAGAGATGTAGTCCAGTCTACTAAAATTTATAGCTAAGTGTAAGAAAGAACTAGTAAACACCTGATTGTAAAACATAGTAGTAGCTAGCACATCTGCTTAATATGCAGAAGGTCCTGGGTTCAAGCCCCAGGGGGTTAGATGCCATGATCTCATGAGGTCCCGTCCAACCCTATGTTATGTTTTGATTTGATTTGATTTGATGGGGGTGGGGGAGGGCTCTTTTCTCCAACCTGTGGCCAAAACACTGAATTGGGACTCAGGACAACTGGATGAGATCCCCAGCTTTATAGTAATGTTTACTGTATGACCGTAAACCAGTATTCCCCAACCACTGGGCCATGGCACACATGTGTGCCACCACACCTGCGCTGGTGTGCCACAGAACTTTTTGGAGAACTATTCCTGAGTTCATTTGATGACTATATGGTAATGTGCCTCAAAATAATTCAAGGTATCAAGGTGTGCCATGGCAGAGAAAAGGTCAGGAACCACTGCCCTAAGCATGTCACAATTGCTAAGGTAAAATTTTCCAAAAATGGAGAGAGTGGATATCCTCTGTGCTTCAGTTCCACATTTAAAAAATGAAGATACTACTTCCCTCCACCTCCAATGTTGTTATAAAAATAAATTCATTAGTTAATGAGAAGTGTCCAGTGCTCAGCGCTTTGGAAATACCACACAAATTTCTTAGGTGCCTGACTGTGGAGCAAAACACTTGGCAGCAATTATGGAAAATCCTGGCCATGAATATTTGTGAAGTGCAGCTGCTATGGTGATGAGAAACACAGAAAATCTATTTTAAAAAGCAGATTTGGCAAATAACCTATAGTTGTGTGAGACCAGAGTTATGTTTTAGGATTGCTCAAAGTATTCTTATAACAATAGAAAGGTCACAGTCCCATGAGCTGGTCTATGCAGGTGGACCCCGGCAGTCACATGGAGCTCTGTTGGCCTGCTGAGCAACTTGCAGGATCAGGACCCATGTCTACTTTAAAATAAAATAATAAACTGTTCTCTCAGGGGACCCTTGAAGTCTTTCATGAAAGCCTGGAAGCAAATGTTCAGGATGCAGGCCAGACTGAGTATGTTTGATTAGCCTTACTGAAAAGCAGAAGGCTTAAATAAAAAATACAAACGTACAGGAATCAAACAAGTAACAGAAAAATAATGGTGAGCAGTAAAATGAGCACTTGCAACTGATGAGCTGGAAGAACCACTGAGACAAGACTAGAATCCAAAGGATTGGTGATGGCCAATTTATAGTTTTGGTTTATGCGTGACATTTTTTAATGGAAAGAGCAGGGGGTTGGGCACATACAATCTGCAAAGAGTCACATTGCACTTCACCTCTTTCCACATAAAGGACATTAAAACTAATACTACTGAATCAGTATTTGTGGTAGCGGCGCAGTAATAGAGATCGGCAAAATGTGTTGGACTTGTAGGACTGAATAGGGGAGAATGGAATGAGTTTAATTGGTGAAAGATTGTGTGGAGTAAACTGATGGAGATACCTAGAAAACACTAGATAACACACAATCCCAAAGAAATACCTATCTCCACTCACAGCCCCCACCACCACACCACGCCAGTCGCCCCCTCCCCCAAACAAACAAGTCAGGGAAATCAGATTTAAGGCTATATTTAAGCTAGACTCAAACACTGAAAAGAAGGAACATTCACAACTAAAGTACCTAAATAATTCTAATTGTCCCTGCAGCAAGGCTTTGAGAAAATCCTTCTATTTCACATATTGATTACAAAATTTCATATTATCAATGTCTGTGAAAAACATACCCTCTTAGACTCATACATTTGCTAAACCTGACATCTCAGTTCTTCTTTACAATCATATACATTCTACAGGAAAAAAACAGCTTTACACATTCCTGGCTGTATGTATAGCATATTAAGGTAATTATTCCCCACTCCTCTTTTAAAGGCTGAGTGTTGCGTGATATTGAAAGCACTCAGTGCCTCTGAGCATAAGGCCCAGTGATTCCAAGTACCAAAATTGCAGGTGCCATTAGACACATATCTGACATCAATAGGGACATGAAACCAGTTACAGGCAAAGTTCTGTGGAGTACAACTCAGTATTCCATCTCATTTGTATGCTGTACAAACACATTGGATGCCCAAAATTTAAGTCTTTATGAGGAGTTCTTATAATTCTTAGACATACTTCTGAAAAAAATCAGATATCTTGCAAAAGTCACTATTAAAAAATAGCAAAGATGAGAGGCTGTAATTGCTATGAGATCAGTGATAAATCAGTTTAGTAATTTAACTGTGAACTTTTGTACTTTCAGATATTTGGGGTACTATAAATCTAACCTTAACTAGGAACATACTGATTTGAATAGGGTTTGTCCTAAATAGGGTTTGATGTAGGGATATTTACTCTTAACCATGTACTCTTGCACTTAATAAGCATTTTGTCTGGGAATGCTACACACAACTACTTTATTTATAATACAAAAATGGCTCTGTTAAGCCAAATTAATTCAGTCATGGATGTTTGTACTGGTTAGGATAAAGTTCATTATACAGTCTTAGAGAAAACTTTCAGGCTGTACATGGACATTTCATGAGCTGTACTCTGAAATGCCATATTTAGAAATGTAGGAGAACATCAAGCACAGGAAAGAATTCTCATTCGATATGCTACCAAAAAGCTGGAAACATGGATGTGCTACAAGTAGGCTTTATTGAATGGCAAAGGTCAACAATCAATTGAAGTAGACCGTTATATATGCCAAAGATTGGGTTAATTGAAAATACTGTTCCATTTCAGAATAGAAGAAGAAGTATCTTGTTAGATCAAATAATTCTGTTATCCACTGACTAGCTACATATTTTGCATAAATACATGAAAGATGCCATCTGGCAGCTTTAAAAATAATGGATTTTAAAATACAGAATGCTGATTCTTCAAAGAGGGAAAACCAGACCATAATTTTTACATAAACTTATTTATGTAAATGGATATTTTTAAAAAAAGAAACAACATTTAAAGGGAATTCAATAAAATCAAAGAGATCAGTTGTGAAAACGGGTCTCAACATCTGAAAGATGATACAGGTCTGCCACCTAGTGAGAGACAATGTAATTAACAACAAATTTAATATTTCTAGATCTCTGTGTATGACACCAAAGGAAACAAACACCAAAAAGATATAGCATTAAAAATAATAGTACCATGAAGTGTGTGTCTGTATCTCATAGCAGGAGCATTGGGGAGAGCTATTGTTAAAATAACCAACGCGTTATTAATATGACTTTTTTTCAGTCTTTCTTTCCAAATGATCAAAAAGTTTCACTCACTGGGCTAAAACTTTCCATTTCTGATCTCCAGCCAATGGTGAATACTTTTGATGGAAAGATGAAGCAAGAATAGTTCATTTCCATGTATGTGGGTGAAAATTTTCCTAACCTAAAGCATTCAGCCCTCTGCAGATTTTAACTGTCAATCACTTACAGATATGTTCTGCTCTCCTTTAGAGCTGAAGCCATCCTGAGGATCTTATATTTGGTCAAAGGTATCCTGAAATTTCATTGCACTGAGAACAATTTGGTTGGATATGTATGCTATACTAGTTTGACCAAGAAGCAATTGCAACACAATTTAAAAGACACAGAAAAGATTAGAAGAGTTATCCATTTATTTAAACAAGCAGAAATTTTAACGTTTACGTAGTGCACATCAGAGAGCAGTGGAACTTAAGTGATACAAAAATAGCAACCTTTGGAAAATTCAGTAACAATGTTTAGCAATAATTGGGAACAACATTGTACGGCAGCTGAAGTCTGACTTTACAAATGTAGCACTTTCATTTCTCAAGATTTTGGCCCCATCTTTTGACTCTGAATCATTAAAAATAAAATTAAGTTCTCAGGTGGAGAAATTTCTCCATTAAATTGAATTATTCCATTAAGTGAAATTTCCATCCAGTGGCACTAAATGCATACAGTGTTAGAGTTTTAGGAGTATATACATTTTTTTTTTTAAGTAGCAGGACAACATGCTTGGATTATTTATGTTTTGCCTTCCAGATGCGGCACATTTCAGAACTCAAATTTGTATTATATTTTTCACTGTCTCTTTTTTGGCTAGTAATGCATTCTACAGGTGAGGCATTAGGGTAACACGTTTTGGTGTTGACCAGGAACTGTCAGAATTGTTTTTAATTTAATTTTTATTAGACTCAATCTCTCCCCCCATGACTTTATTTGGCATGGTACCAACGACCATACATAACTATAGCAGGCTCAGTTTCCATAAAAAATCCAAACTCTTAATTCCCATTGACTGCACAGGAATAAAAACAAACATTGCGAGATCCTTAGGGCTCAGAGAACTGTCATTTAGGGCCCCATCTAGTTTTCTAAGACAAGGAGACTTCTGTATTCTGCTTGCCTATTACTTTTGGGACCAATACAACCCATTAAAATCAGTGGGAATCTTTCAATTGACTTGAACAATGGTTGACTGGGATGCTTTGCCAAACTGTAAGGACTCCCTTTTTCCTTCCCTCACTCCTGTGAAAACTGAGAGGGCTAAAATTACTCAAGAAGAAAAGCAGAGGGGTCCTGAGATGGCAAGAGGGACCTAGGGGAAGTAGCATGTCCAGTTATGATTGTGTAATGGTATTAGGGCCAAAGACATGAAACCTCTTACATTCAGACCCCAGTGGCACTCATTGGCTTAAAGGCTGACTCAATGACTCTTCTTGAAATTATTCCCCTGATGTCACTTCCTTTAGAATTTCTTACCCACCCCAGACATTTACAAAGTAGTAAGAGAGGCACTATACATGTAAATAATATTTTGGTACTAAGGTTAATAAACATTGTATTTAACTACCCTTATTTATTAGTGTAACCATAGCCATAATTTAATTCTTTGGTCACCTGATCAGTTTTATTCTGAAAGAGAAAGAACATGTGTGAGAAGTTTCTCTCACTATTTTGTTCATAACTTACAAACTGGAGTCAAATATACAGTTAAATTCTTATGACAACGATAACTAAATTTTAAATAAGACAGTCAACATTTAATTGAAGTTATTTGCATTTGAAAAGTTAGAGTTAGTTTTTATATTTCACCTTTGATTGACTGAAAAGCTATCCTGCCTGGAATTTATTTATTTACTTATGGTCAGCATATAAACTCTACCAAACCAAGCTGAATGAATAAAGAAAGGATGGGGTTTTAAAATATTTGTGTAGCTATGCAGATAGTAAACAACAAAAAGTTATTTAAAAAAACTAAACTAGTTTTGTTTGCCTGCAAATACACTGTCAGAAAAGTAGAAAATAAGATCTTCTATCATTACGTGATACTGGAACAATTATTTAGTAGATGCTTTGAGATTCCAGTTAGAATTATTATACTTGTTATTTACACAAGAGTTGATGCATAATTCTCAATAACATAAATAGGCACTTTAGGACAGTGTTATTTTTAAAAACATACCTACAAAATAATTCTCAAAAGCTGCCAGATTGTGAATTAAGATATAAGTATCCACATGAGAGATACACCAAGAGCAGCAGCAATGCAAGCTTTTCTATTCTGCTCTGCCAGTGTACCTTAGTGGAGATCCATCTTTTAGAAGGGATGAAGTATGGGTACCTCCCATACTATTTTACAAAACTAATCCATTTCAACTAATCGTTAGACTCTCTGCCTGTTAGTACCAGTTGTAAGAGTGCTTTTTGTAATATGGTTCCCTCTCCTCTATACAGCAAGCTTAATTTCAGATATATGACATAAGTGACTGAAAAGCCATTAGGCAGGAGTAAGACTTGGGACCATTACCAGCCAAGCCTAGATTTGTAGCAAGTACCTACAGGTAGGACACTCTGAATATTTCAAAAGATTGATAATAGGATACAACTTTCCTCCCTACTGGCTTAGCATAGTCAAACAGCAAAAGGGATTTCAGTGATTATAAAACCAGTATTTTCAACAGTCAGGGAGTAGAGTCTGACATAACTTGAACCTATACGAGGCACGTACTAGGGCTACAATAAATTGTTACATTTTGGTAACTTGTACCCAAAATTCATTTAAGGAATGCCAATTTTGTACATTTTAAAACTGCTTTTAGAATAGAAACAGCTAAATTCTGGGCTGCTTACTCAATTTTAGACATATTTCATTTACTTTCACACTTACTTCCACAGGTTACCTTTCCAAGCTTCTTCATCCTGGCATACTTGATATCAGAATTGAAAGTAGTCTTGGAACCATTAAAGAAGTCACTTCAATGGCAAAACCATTCTGAATTACCCCACAGCCACAGAATCTAGTCTCTTGTATTTAGCAAATCCTAGGCAGAGTTGCTAAGCTGTCAGGATGGTTGCTCCAAAGATACTCCTACACAGACTGTACAAACTACCTACTAACAAAATGATCTACCCTGCAAGAAATACTTTCAGTCTATGAGAAAACATCTTAGGATTCTATCCAATTACTTGCTTTCAACTAATAAAATCAGACAATTGTTAATGGGTTAGTGTTTCTTCCTTAAAAAGACTCAGAATGAAGAATATCTATAATAGAGTCTGCAGTTTACTATCCATTAACCTGCAAGCGGACGAATCTCAGAACTGGAATGTTAATGACATATATCAATGTGATGTAAGTAAATTCAGCATAAGGATGCTAAGTGTAGATTAATTAACATTAATATTCAGCTCAACTTTCATTACAGTATATGGAAAAATTCTTGCAAAGTCATATTTATCTGTTCTCTTCAATGCCTGAGTTGAACAATTTAGCCCAAAATAAAATTCCTTAAATTAAGAAACAGAACAGTGAAGACAGAATTGTTCTCTTTTGCTTCAGTTTGAATTCCAGCATGAAGTGAAATCAATCACACATCTAAATCTTTAGAAATCAGCTACATTTTATTAACGACTAAATAAATGATATGCAATGAACTATGATTTCTCCCCATTTGCCTCGTAATTACTGTAATGTTAAAATTAGGAATGCATTGCATCTGAAACTAGTATGGTTATATTAACATGGGGGGTACATTTGTCTATTACCCTGTAACCTAGGATATATTTGTTGTTTTAAAAGTGACAAATTGTTTCAGAAATCAATATCTGTTTCCCTGATAACTTTGTTTTTGAAGGCCTGGTTTAATTTGTAAATATCCCTAAATAAATTAATGCGAGTATCAAATACCTGATAGCACTATTTTTAAATTGGAAAAATATCTTCCCAGATAAGAAACACTTTGTAAGATTTCAGGCTATCACTGAATTTCATCTCTCATAGAAAAATGCTCAAGTGCATTATTTTTCTTAATGTGTTGCTGGCTGTCAGTTGAACCCTGTAGGAGTCCCCATTGCTCTTCCTGTTACCAGAGCAACAAAGCAATACCCACCGGAATATCTGCCACTATAAGTATCAATTTAGTAGCTGAGATGAAGTTTGTGCTGCCACCTGATGTAACTAACTGCATTTTTACTGAAAGCCCAGTTTTTAGTGGCAAGGGATGCCATGAAAGTTCCATCTATTTAATTTTTGTTTTCAGATTATTTTTCCTTACATAATTTAAGTATTTCTATTAAAGCATCTTGATGGATGACATTCAAAATGAAACAAACAAAAGGACTTTTATACATGAAACATGATGCATTAAAATACTTTATTGAACTACTATGGAGAGATCTAACTTAATACAAAATATAGCAAGAATTTTCTTCAGTAATTTCCTTCCTAAGGTCCTCTTCAGTAATCAGAAAGCTAAAGTGAAAATATTTTATGGATATGCAGTTTTTCGCTGCCTCACCACTTTAAAAGTAATCAAGAGGGTTCCCTTTGTCCCCTGCACTGTTAATCCATACTCTACATAGAAAGTCAGAAATTATTTTAATTTAAAACAAAGTACAAGAGTATTAAATATATTCTTGTAAACAAAAAACAAAAAAGCATTAAATTTTGGTTACATTCCAATGGGTCAAGCCAAATCCAGGTGGACTAAATGGAGCTGGACCGAAGAATTAGAAACACCACTGGTTTCAGAGCAGAAACTTTGGGAGGAAGCTCAAAAAGGAACTTCCTTTTTATGTTCAAACTCAATTCTGCAGATGATAATTTGTTTCAATTAGCATGACCCTTCAATTATAAAAAAGTGAAGGGTCCGATTTTCAAAAAAGTGCTGCGTGCCCACAGTGCCAGTTGAAATCAATAAGAGCTGTGACAGCTCGGCACTTTGGAGAATCAAATGCAAGGCATTTTATTTTCCTTTTGTGCAAATAAAAATAATCCAAACAATCTAAAAGTACACTGTGGAACAAAAATGCCATGACATATGAAAGAGACTCAATCAACCAGCTCACGTGAGGAAACAAAGATAGAGCTGTCTCAGGATGGTTTTGGTCATCTTCATATTCGAACTGATAAAGAAAAAAAGTCTTTTGTTTTTAACAATATAATAAAGGAAGTTAAGTGGATTTATAATGACAAACAACACTGGGATAAAGATCTATGAAAACAAGCCTAACAGCAACATGTTTTTATCATTGATGCTATACAGGTTTTTTAAAAAAACCCAACCAAACAAAAAAAATTCTTAGTATAGTTTTTGATAAAGGCCAGGGAGTGGGGGAAGGAATGGACAAAAAGCAGAAATTTCAAACTCCTAGTTCCAAGAATAGCACTTTGAGATGTAAGAACGAACTCCAGCTATTTTCCTTCAGACAACGCAGTAATCTGAAAAATATAATAAAACCTCTTAAGAGGCACATTTAGCCAGGACATAAAATATAGGTGTTGAAAGTATAATTAGAACAATTTCTGAGTCTAGCACTGTTCCTCCCCCTGCCTCCACTGTGCAAGAACTTTGTGAAGGCAACCTATGTTGAACAACTGCAACTCCAGCTTACTAGCTGTACAAAAATACCCATCAATATTTAAAGAAATATTCAGAGAAATTGTAGAAGGACATTTTAGAAAGAAATATTTAAAAAAGATAGTCCAATCTCTGTTAAACTCCAGATTTATCCTTGTCCAAGTGAGATAATCATCTGGTCCAAAGTAGTTTTTTTTATTTTTAATATTCTTTTTTTCCCCAGGATTACTGGACCAATAGTTTTCAGTCTCTTACACATGGTTCCCACACTCAGCGTCAATATATTTTCCATCAAGATGGACACATCAGAGCTAAGCTGATATACCTTAATGCATTTAAGTGACAAACTGTTTTATGAACAGGGGATTAAGCAATAACTATTTGGGAGTTAAGGAGCTGCATCTCGTGGTGAGGATTTTGTGTGGTTTAAGAGCAGTTCTGTGTGCACCGCACTTACCAATAGCAAGTAGCCTTATAAGTTAACAGAGGTAGTCATGTTTTACACTAAGGCTGAGTAGTTTTGGTTTCCCATTTTAACTCTTCAATCCATTTAGGAAAGACAACCTTCGAAGGGAGACCTACTCAAATGACAGCAGGAGTTTATTTTCTTGGAAAATAAAATAAATTTTTTCTTGATCTGACTTGCTGCCATCTGCTCCACAACATTCACCTTTCCCTCCTTTTCCACACTGTGAGAAGCACTGTTTCAAACTGAATTCATGTAAACAGAAAATAGCATTTCTTTAATGTGATGATAAAAAAAATCAATAAAACGTATGATTTTTTCCCCTACATTCAAGGCTTGATTAATGTTAGACGCTTGACAGTTCTTTTCTTCTTTTGAAGAAGAGATGAGCAACTTCATTCATCTGATAGAAGAATATCACAATGTTTTAAAAAAATACTAGTGAGCTCTTAAAAGGTTCAGCTATGCTATGGGAAGCAGAGCCAGTAAAGGTAGCACTTGAGAGGGGTCATAATATTTTGGTTCAAAAATCAATATTAGAAAATAAAGCTTAAAAGTTATGATGAAATATGCCTGGAGAGTAGCTAGCAATAAGACAGTGATTTGAGACAAATGTGTAAGGCTTTGGCTTCCTTTCCACATCTGGAAGCTTTATCCTTAACTGAGTTAAGAGAATCCACGGTTTTCTTAACTCTGATCAAGTTCCTCATTTCCATCGATGACGCACTAAAGACGACTCATCATTGACAACATCATTGTCAGTGTAGTGATGCCGACAGCGAGGAGGAAGAAGCAGTAGGATGATCAAGACAAGAAGAATGAGTCCACACAAGCTCATGAGAGCATAGGAGATAATCCACAACATGGGTTCATGGAAGGATGTTGTGGAGACACAGTTGCTTGCTATATCTGCTGTTGTGAAAGGGCCTTCAATCTCAGATACTGGAGAGCCACCAACCTCTGAGAAATTAAGAAGAAACATTATCTAAAACAGTTAGGAAGGAAAGGGATTACTTCCTTAGGAAGGTTTAAGAAACCTACAACAATAGCAAAGTCAAGTAGTTCTATACTTTTAGAAATCTGGAATAAATACGGTAGCTCTAACAATGAGTCCTGTGGTACCTTAACCTTTAAAGACTAACAAGTTTCTTCGGGCATAAACTTTCATGGGCTCTGGCCCACTTTGTCAGATGGGTTGGAGCCCATGAAAGCTTATGGAAGAAGAAATTTGTCAGTCTTCAAGATGCCACAGGACTCTCGTTGTTTTTTTGCTGTACACACAGACTAACACTGCTACCTCTCTGGAACTTGCAGTAGCTCGGTGTTCTGTTTTTTGGAGAAGAGTTAAGCTGTATCTAAATTTCTGGAAAGTCAAGAAACAGTTGTGGAAAAAAAAACATGTTAATAATATTAACCCAATGTCAAAACTAACAAGGAATCTTGCGGCACTTTTAAAGACTAACAAATTTATTTATCTCATGAGCTTTTGTGGCAGAGAATCCCACTTTGTCAGACACTTTGATCTTCATTTCATTTAACACAAATAGTACTGAAACACAATCACCCCATTGTGCCCTGAGGGGTGAGGTATGTTCACCCAGCAGACTTTTTTTTTTTTTTAAAGGCACACTGGATGTGCTCTGGCCAAAACCTGCTTCAGTAGAGACAGTTCAGAATACATCATCAGTTTTAGCTGACATCTGAAAACCATGCCACGAAAAGGTTAACAAAATTGGGGGTGGGGGGAGAGACAAGGGAGAAACCATTGAAAGCAGTGAAACAGGCAGAAAAACCTGCATAAGTCTGCAAAACTACCCATAATCTGGGGCTCTGTTGGCCAGTTCAGTGCAACTGCTATTTTTTCTAATATCTGAAGTCCCAGAATGTATGCATCCACAGAAAATCCAGAATTGGCCTAAGCACATGGAAGACATTAAAGAATTGAGTTTTTAAAATGAAAGCTTGAATTTAATTATGCAAAATGCTGTCATACCGTCCTCCCCAGGCCTGGCAAGTGGGACAGATTGCACATTTCACTAGATACATAAATTAACTGAGGTTTCCCTTGGAAAAAAAAATTACTTTCATAAAACTTGCCAATGTAAAGTATTTACCTTTATGTAGTTGATTTCTACTTGAATGGATGCAGATTTACAAGGAAAAAATACAAAGGCCAAAGAGACCAAAACAATTTGCATTTCCAGTAACAACTTCAGTGCTGTCTAATGGTGGTATTGTCACATTTACAAGTGATAGGAGACAACACACTTATATTGCAATATTGTACTACCGGAAGGATTTCCAGTGATTCCAAATAGTCTGAATTCTTTAGGACAGTGGTTCCCAACGTTTTCTCTGCAATGGCACACCTTGATACCTTCAAATTTTTCGAGGTACACCACCATTAAAAACTCATGAATATTCAAATTAACTTAAATTACTTATGAATATTCATAAACCATGGCACTGTTTTGGAAATGCTACTATATGGGGTAGTAGGGGTAGCAGAGCAGGGCTAGCTAAACACAGGAGGCCAGGAGTCATGTGCAGTGGCAGGAGTGAGTGTGGGGAGCAGAGCAGGGCAGGGGTGGCAAAAGAGGATGAGGGCAGCCATGTGGGAAACAGCGCAAGGGTGGCAAGAGAGGAGAGAGGAAGGGAGAACAAGTGTGGCTTTATGGAAGGTCAGGGGGGAAACTTGGGGAGTGGGAAAGAAGGGCAGGGGAGCATGGCGCAGCACCCACTTCCCCCTTCTCCACAGTGGCTCCCTGCCACCCAGGGCAAATCCTCACCCCACTGCTGCTGCCTCCCACCCCAGTGGGTCCTGTCCTCTCCTCCCCCAGTCCCCTGCTGCCTGTGATGGATCCTCCCCTACACCCGCCCCACACCCCCAACCAAACAGCCACCCCACAACCCCAGCTACACACCCTCTGCTACACAGCCATTCCCACCCACCTCTGCTACATGCACACGCCTGCCCTACACAACCCCCAGCAGCCTCCTCCCCCCAAAGCCCTTACCTGGGCTGTTTGCAGCCTGGCTGACAGGAGCTGCTCCACCCTGCAAGAGGGAGATTCACACAATCCCAGCCTCCCGCAGCTCTCTGCTGGCTGGGATTAAGGTGGAGCAGGGTTTAAGGTGGAGCCACCAGGAACACTGCATTCTGGCTGCTCCTCCTACTTTTAGGGGGACCCCTGGAACGCTGCATTCCAGTGCTTTCCTCTATTTTTAGGGGGGCCAGAACACTGCCTGCCTAAAAATAGGGGGTCTCTGGAACTGTGTTCTGCTGCCTTCCCCCTTACTTTAACCCCTGCCTTTTCCCAGCCCTGCACAGCCCATATGGCTGAGCTGAGCAGGGAGGAAACTATAATTCCAGCCCGCAAGGATACTCGCGGCACACTTCAGGTGTTGCTGCGGCACACCAGTGTGCCCCGGCACACTGGTTGGGAAACACTGCTTTAGGAAAAAAGTTATTCTGAACTACTGTATCACCTAATCATTGTTGGTTGGCTGATTCATTTGTAGGTGTCACAGGAGAGGTGGTCTTGAGGACAGATTTACAATTAATTCAAGAGATAGTTTTCAATGCATGAAGTGTGGCAGAGAGGAAAGCACAGACATGTTTACAAGATGCTGATGAAATGCAGGAACTCAGACTGGCATTTTAGCAGAGGAGATGGACAACAAAATCAGAGACAAGAAGGAATGAGTAGAAAAAGTTATGAAGGACAATGACTGTGAAAAACAATAAGTCTTGTGGCACTTTTAAAAACTAACAAGTTTATTTATCACATGAGGTTTCATGCAAGAAAATCTGATGTGGAATTTTGTCCCACAAAAGCTCATACGATAAATAAATTTGTTAGTCTTTACAAGTGCCACAGGTTTGTTTTGCTGAACTAAACTAACACAGCTGCTCCTTTGGAACTTGTCAGTGATTGTGAGGAGACTTTGGACCCTCCTTTGGTGGAATGGGGGCTCCCGCGAATGATTCAGATCATTAAGGTGATATGGTCAGACTGGTGAGCAAGAAAGGTTCTCTTAGCAGTTTCATTTTAAACAGTCAGACATCTTGGCAACATCAGAGATTGCATGACCCACTTCATAACTTCTCCAGACTGTTAACTCATATTTGTTAAATAGAAGTTTGCTGAAGAGCGTCATATTGGCCGATATTCATGAAAAACAGGGTTTCCCGACTAGTTTGTAGTGCAATTTGTTTTGTAGAGGCCAAACAGGTGGGTTGCATATGGAGCAACAAAACAGAGCATCTTTCATAGCTGAGGGTTTGTAACATGTGAAGGACGGATATTTTTCTAGTTCACTAGGCAACTAAGAGCCTTGAGTTAGCACTGTCAGTATGTTTTAAAAAAACATCCTCAAAACAGTTTAAATTTACCTTTCTGGTCAAATACATGAGATTTACTTATTCCCTCAGAAGAACCTCTGCTTTTAAACTTAATTTCTACAAAAATATTTTACATAAATTAGTTTACTGAGTTACCAAATTGTAAGACAGTGCTTGGCTGAAAACAGCACTGACACCTACGTAGTTAAGGTAAAAAAAACTACAGCTATGTTTAAAAACGTGACCTGCGAAAGTGAAAGAAAGCATGCATTTTTTTTGTTTGTTTGTTTTTATGCAGATATAAAAAATGTCAAAAAGTTTTGGTTATCCATATGTGTGGGGGTTGTTTTATTTAATTCTCCCCTTTACTTGTTTTGTACCCTAGAAATCACCAGATGAGATTCTGTCTGTCTTGCTTTCTTTTCTGGGGTACAGCCTATGCATTCTCATCTCCAGAGTGGTGAGGAAGCTGAAGCATAGAAATGACTATAGCGTTTATTATTTTTGTATAGATCTGTGTTGATCTTTATTAAGAGCACAAGAAATAGAGAGCATTAGAATCCTGTGCAAAATTTGTATGTGTATTTTTTGGTACACCTATCCCATGCCCTTGAAGCATTAACCTGCAACTCCAGAGTACCCATATTACTAGAATTTAGGGGAGGGTATATTTAAGCTAGGGGAAGACTTGGTGGGTCAACCCTAGTCCCAGGAACTATGCAGTTGGATCACAGGATCTATGCTCTCAGGGAGATCAGCATTTCAAGAGAATGCTAAAGGACTCCAAGATGGGGCAGTGCTTGACTCTGAAGTCCACAGACTTTAAGTATGTGGAATTCAGCAGTTGGTTCCTTCACCACAGGCTGGTAAGGACCTGAGAAAGGAGGTTTGGCACATCCTATAGAACTTGAAGGGTGAACGAGCAAGAAGGGTACCAGAGATAAGATAGTCCTTACCCCTACTGAGTCAAACTTCAAAGGAAGTCTGTAGCTCTTTTTCATGACCAGTTTTGGTCGTTATTTTTATTAATTGGATTCTAGTCCCCATGTAAGGGCCAATAAAACCAGTAAATTCAAAGTTCAGTCAAAGTTCTATCATTAATCATCAACCTTGTGTTTTCAGAAAACCAGGGTCAAGAACTTCTATAGAAGGGCTGGCCAAACTGACTCATGAGCCGCATGCAGCTTTTTTACAGTTAAAATGCAACTTGCAGAGCTCCTATGACCCCCTTCCCCACCAACTCTACCCATCAGATTGGGGTGGACTGCTCAGAACTTTTATCCTGTGGCAGGGTGGAGGGGCTCAAGAATTCTTCCCAGTGAAGAGGGAGGTCTCAGGAGGTCAATAAGTTTGGCAACCCCCACCTCTGTGTATTCAACAAACTCCCCAAAGTATGGAAAAGTAATCAGCAATTCAGTTTATTTTAAGCCTATGAACAGACTTAAGAGTCCCCCAAAAAAACCAATAATAGAGTTGCTATGGAAGTCATGGCTTGCCCCTGTTGGAAGCTAGTTATCCTTCTTAATCTCTGCACAACATGCTGACTGTTAACCACACAGAGTCAGAGTCAGATGAAAAATTCTCTTACCAGACCTCTTGTATACCCAGAATA
This sequence comes from Podocnemis expansa, assembly GCA_007922195.1. Classification (NCBI taxonomy): domain Eukaryota; kingdom Metazoa; phylum Chordata; order Testudines; family Podocnemididae; genus Podocnemis; species Podocnemis expansa. The sequence goes on from ML681989.1 coordinate 57,693,570, forward strand.
TGGGAGCTATCAAGAAGTGAATTCAGAAGTGCTTGTGTATCTGGCAGTGCATGTATGCACTGCCATCCCAGCACTATAGCCAACTCAGACAGTGGCTTATATCACATGATTTCTGAAGAAAGCAAATTCTGAAAACAAACATGGACAACCGTGTGATACTCTACTACAAGGCTGGCGAGAGATGAATTTTTCCTGGCACCAGCTGATGATCCCTTTATATCATAGTGGTTAATGTAAATGCACACTCTGTTTTTTATTCCACAAGTATAATCCCTTTTCTCTGAAGTAAGATTATCACAACCAAATGAAGCATCCACATTTCATGCATTTATGACGATACTGGGCACAGAGGAGGAAGCTGTCTTGTAGCCAGTTATGGTTTATTTGGCTCTCTGCCCCATTAGCTGCTCTAACCTAAATCTCTGGCTAGGTTTACATAAGGTATGTCAACAGAGTTAGAAAAGACCCATAGCTGCAAGTCTCAGGGCCCAGGTCATTTGACTTAGGCTTAAACAGTGAAGCTAAAAATAGCCATGCACATCTACACTCATCACAGAGACCAGACTACAAAACCCAACAAGGGAATTACTGATGTACTCTTCTACATTTCTTTGAAGACTATGCCAGAACTTCACTCTTTATCCTCTGGTGACCACATTTCCATATCATTCGTCAGGACCATCAAAAGCCTGTAAAAATCTTTAATAAATTATATATACTTTCCCCACCTCTACTTATCTTAATCTTTTCAGATATTGGTGAAAGCCCAGAAGTCACAATTTTTATTTTTTCAGAAGCCTGGTTGGCTTATCACTATGATTTCGTCTTTATTACTCATGTGGAAAGTTTGCTTTGGCAACTACTTTTCTGCAAACTTAAAGTGATCTTCCTTCTTGACTGAGAAGCTGAGGAAACTCAAACTTTGCAAACAGCAGATATTTCCCATGGGGAATATTTTTCTTACCTGCACAGAGACTCACTGCAAAGCCCACTCTCTTCTGAGCTCTGTCAAAGATAACGTAGAAGCCCTCCATAACTGTCGCACCAATAACTAGGGCACTGGTGGAGGATGAGATGCCAAACCGGTAGCATTCTAAATTCTGTCCAATCCCAAGGATGGGTTGAATATAAAGCTGTTCATTTAAATAAATGAATAAATAAATAAACAAACAAACAAACAAAGAAGGAGCAGCAATGTACAGTATTTAGAAGTTAATTTATGATATTAGTTCATGACCAAGAGTGCATGCATGAACATGGCCCTTAATCTGGAGTGCCTCCAGAGCTTTTTATTTCTAATATCAAGCACCTAATAGTTCATAAGAAATGAATAAATTAGAGCAAGAGGAGTGTTGTAAGATACTTAAAACTAGGCAGATCATCAGTGGAGTTGAGAACCAGGAACACAGGCTAAATGTGGACTTCTACTTACTTGACACTAAAAGGTCACCTTCACCTTCATCTAAGTGATCTTTTTGCATTTTGTATTATGTGTATGTGTGAGGGGAGGGAAGGAGGGGTGGAGGAGGATGCCAGGGAGGTACACTCACTCAAATTACAGAAATATTCAAAAGGATTTATCAGTGTGCAAAGGACCCAGAAAGCATTCATGTCCGCCTCAAACTTCTAAATGAATAAACTAAAGTCAATTCCATACTCTTGTTTCTCACTCAGAGGATGAAAGACTGTCAAGCTACGTCAGTATAGAAAAAGTTTGCCTCAAGCCTTTGCTCTGTTTCATGTAAAAATGTGCCTATATGCTTCAGCCCCTGAGGCTAGAGGGTGCAAAATTGATGTTAGTTGATATTTACCTCATATTTGCCACCAACACTGAAAAGATGATCAGGAATTATATTTGTTTATGATTAAAGCAGAAGTGGAATGCTATTTTTCAAAAGCCAGGCAGCATATTCTGCACCGTAAGAACAAGCTGACCATTATGGAAATTGGCAAGGAGATCATATGGGCCCTTTGCCAAGAGGTCCATTTTCAGGAAGAAGTGCCCCACCTCACACTACCCTGGAATAAACAAAATGTTTCCCAAAATGAAAAGATTAAAATCAGCTGAAGTAAAATACATGCTATGTCTGATATAGACAGAGCAGCTTCTTTAAGGGTAAACTCCAATGACTTAAAAACATGACTGGAGTTGATCATCATTGCGTTCACCAAAATTGTTTTATATACATGGGAAGAGCAGGAAGCTGTACAGTTCAATGACGAAAGAACTATGTCATCATAAATGTTACTTCTCTGTTGCTGTAAGGAATTACTTCATTGCAGTGCAGCTGATCCAAACCAAATAATAAGACAAATTCAAACCTGTGGTAGGATAGTGATCCGAAATGATCTGCTGGAGTTTTCATCTCTCAGGTAGATGGAGACTTTAGGAAATAAGGACCATGGTGTTTCAGCTTTATCCCAGCATGCAAGCTGGGAACCAGTCCAGAATCCAGAGGAGAATGTCTGGATCTATCAGGAAACAATGGCAATACCCACGTTACATATCCTTTAACTGATGCATTGAACAATCATTTTTATCTCCTTAGTATTCATGTGTGTTCCCTTAATTAGGGGAGCTCATAGATGGATCCCAGTCCAATTAATGTGTCTTTCATCTTCTGTTAAGGGGTATGAAACCTGTGTACATTATAACCCATCAGTGAGGTCACATCAGCCCTTTGAACTGTTCTGAAGCATCAAACTGATTATTGTTAAGACAGTCAACTCAGAAATCTTATTGCTGCATAAAACACACAAGGATGAATATAGCCACTGGCAGGATTCTTAATGGACTATGGGACATGAACACCTCCTGCTTAGGTGTATGGATCAAAACTAATTTAGCCTTGGCAGTAGGTACAGAATAGTTAGCAACTATTAACTAGCTGCAGTAAATACTTAGAGCAGGTTGGTCAAACTCAGGAGCTCCCTGAGCAATTACTGCAACATCAACAAACAGGACAAATACTAAATGGCCTTTGTTCCTTCCCCACATACTCTCTAAAAAAAACTTCCATGTAGGTCTGAAACTGAGCACTGATATTAAGGAGTAGGTGCATTTTAAACACAAACAATTTTGTAAAGTCAAAAATCCCCTTCCTTCCTGAGACACATACTATTGTCTTTATGCAACTTTCAAGCTATGAACTTGGGGCCTGATCCGAAGTCCTTTGAAGTTACAGGGAAACTTTCCACTGACTTCAGAAGACTTTGGATCAGGCTTGTAGTCTCTGTTCCTGACTTAACCCGATACAACTTGACATGCTTTTGAAATAAAATCAATTAACACAGTTTCTTAATATACCCAGAGTACTAACTGAGCAGCAAACAATGAAGTCTTTCAGAGCTTCCCCACCCAAGACAAACATCCTGTCCTATTCCCTAAAGCACATATATGTTGACGTGATGCCAATCGAGATGAACACACTTCCTTAAACTTGTGCAGTATTTTGTGCCTGTTCTAGTTTCCTCATTAAATGCCACACAGTACCTTGCTGTAACAAACAGTGTTACACAACACATTCTGCTTAGGTGAACAAGAAAGCTAAGCCCAACAGTATTTTATGCAAGTTCCAAAGGGGTAGCATGGTAGTGTAGTTCAGCAAAATAAACAAGAAGTCCTGCGGCACTTTTAAAGACTAAAATTTATTTAATGCATGAGCTTTTGTGGGAGAAAATCCCACTTCATCAGATGCTTGAAGATGGGTAATTTACAGAATGGAAGGAAAATAAGTGACTGACACTTTCCTGCATTTATTTCCCTCGCATTCTGTAAATTCCTCATCTTCAAGCGTCTGATGAAGTGGGATTTTCTCCCACAAAAGCTCATGCGATAAATAAATTTGTTAGTTTTTACAAGGACTTCTCGCTGATTTTGTACTTTATGCATATTCACTATAATAACTGTCTCCTAATAAACTGAAGCCATATGCTCAGAAATTAGTTATAGCAAGTTCTAATTGTGACATGTCTGCAAACATGACTTAAAACTTTCTGAAAGTTTCAAAACAAATATGGGAATAACTGCCTCCCCCCATCCTGGAATTCAGAATACAGCCACCAATCATTCACAGCTCTATACTTCTTAATGCACTACCAATTTATCTATTCTATTATATCCCTCATTACTAGAGTATCTGAGCACCTCACAATCTTTAATTTGTCTTCAACACATCACTGAGGTACAGAAGTATTATTATCCTTGTTTTACACATGGGGAACCCAAAAAGATTAAGCCATTGCCCAAGGTCACACACGAACCAAGGAATTCAGCCCCAGTTTCCAAATGTCTCAGGCTAACACCCTAACTACTGAACCAATCTCAGACCCAGAGCTGTCCTTAGGGGGATGAGAGGGATGACCACCCCTGCCCCACACTTCCCAACTGCTGTCCCCTGCTCCGCTGCCTTTGGCAGAGAAGCAGAAGGCAGTGGGGTGGCGGTGGGACTGCAGAAGGAACCTGGCCAGGACTCTGGGCTGGCCAGCCCAACCCCCTCCAGCAGGAGGTAGCAGGGGCCCCCCCTACAGGCTGATTGGCCCAGGGCCTCCCCCAGGCCCCCAGGGACGGTTCTGGTCAGACCCTAAAGATGCTGTAGTACTGTACTTCTCTCACACGTTCTGTAGGGATCCCTTATTTCATAGGGAAACAGCCAGTGGCATCATATAACAACAGTGTTTGGAGAAATGTTTTGTGATGGTGACTTGCTCATTTCCACAAAGAAATCTGAAAAATCAAAGTTGCCAATACGCTACCCAGGACTGCTCATTGTTAAGAGCTTGATATGGCAAGGTGGCAAGCATGGTTACTGGGCTAGTCAAACACTTAATTGCATAAGTTGTTCCATTGAAATCCATGGACTACTCGTGTTGTTTGAAGTTAGGCACATGCTTAATTGCTTGGGTGGCCCAGGACAGAATGAACAGCACTTTGAAGGTCTCAGCCTTTGGTTTGTCTTACTGGAAAATAATCTAGAATGAAAAATACTCCTTTTCTCAGTCTACATCTTCAAGAAAGACAAACCTTGCAGTCTGAAAAATACCATGTGCTGGCATACAGCTTGCACTACAAGGCTTTGGATGGTTGCTTTGATTTCAACAACAGTTTACTACATTATATCTCTGCTTTATTTTTACATACCAGACCAATACATTTTGAGAGGCATGACTTTATGTCAAATAAATGGACCACGCAGGTCACTGAAATACTGGATCTTAGCTGTATTTAAGAATTCCTTTCCCCTACCTGTTAAGAGAATGCCAATGTAAGCTAATGTCCTCCTTCAGTAAAACCACACCTTCCAGAAGCAGAGCATGTTGAAAGTGCTATTATGGCTTTGTTTTGCAACAGAAAGAACAACTACTGAAATACTGCAGGTGCTAAACACAATCTTACTGCTATTACTCACAGGAGTCAGGTACCAACACTCCTAGTCCCATTCTACGTCCTGATTTCAGCAGGACTAGTCCCAGAGCAAGATGTTTCTAAATATAATGGTGGAAGAATCAGGCTTTATAGACAAAAACAGTCTCACTGAAGGCCATGAGACTGACAGTAAGTGTCATGCCTGACAAAGGGCTGATTCTGCAAGCACTTCCTATGTCTTATGAACACTTACTTTTGGATCAGTGAACTAACTTTTAGACCCAAGTGCACTGACTTTGAGAAACTGGGATTACATCAATGGTTCTTCAGTTCACCAGAAGAAATATTAGACCACTGCAATTGCTCTCAACTTTTTCCATATTAGGATCCCTTTTTCCATAACAGGCCCACTCCCAACAAGAGCCACCACCCATTTGGCAACACAGACAGGGTGAATCACACCCTCCAGACATACCAGTTCCCAGGTTAAGAACTCATGAACTCTTATGTGGGACAACATCTGAAAATGTCCACAGACATATCTTTCTTCAAGAAGCAAGTGCTGGAACAAGGGACATTTACCAGTTCAGCTTACCAAAGATGTGCGCACAATTGCTTCAACAACAGCATTGAAGACTTTCTGGGGCAGGCGGAGGAGTGTGGTTCCACTGTCTACAATTGCTTTGTCTGTATTATACTAAGAGCACAAGGAGGAAGAAACACAGTTAACATACTGCATGCAGGTTAAATTGTGTAGTCAGGTGTTTCCTAAGAATTATCAGTCTTCTTCTTCTGTGGTAGTTGTCATTAACCATTACTTCATACAACCTGGCAGCACTCTATGGTTGACAGCCAGCATTAAAATGAAGACTCTGAATGAAAGACACTGAATTAAGGTTCCTCCCATAGTTGAAATGGCTTGCTATAACTTGCACATACTACAGTGGCCTTACATATTATGACTTATAGTACTAGGTACCCATTTAAAAGTAATTTAGAAACATTAATCCCTACAACTGTTTTTCATATTGAGTCAGCACTGAGAGTACAAATGTGAAAACACTTCATCTCTTTCTTTAGTATGTGCAAAAAATCAAAAAACAAACCCACTAAGTAAAAGTAACTACCAAATCAGAATGGTGAATTCAAGTCTTGTCACATTATAATCTGGGCTGCAAAATGGTCATCAGTTTCACTTCACTGGATAAGAATCCAATAAATTAAGAAGCTTCTCAGACATGAGTACAGTCTATGAATACATACAAGGCATGCCTTTTACAAAATACTTCACTAATCATTGCTAATGATAAAAATGTGGAAATGGTAGGTTTTTCTATTAACTGCTTTTTCTATCAATTGAACTAATATGAGCAATAAGATTTGAGAGCTGGTGTTTACAGCACAATAAAAAATCCCCTGCAAGAGAATAGAGTTATTTCCTTAATAAGCTTATACTCTTAAACTGCAGAAGTAGTAACACAATTTGATATTAATTAAACTTTAAGATTTCAATTACATCTAATATTTTTAATGGTGCTCTGAAATCTGCTGATGAAATTCAAAACATGTCAAAATGAAAGGCTAATATGGTTTACTTCTGTTTTTAATTGGTAGTGCTTGGTCCTGCAGATTCCTGAGCATCGCTAAAAGAAATGCCCCAAACCACTGTGTTCATTCAATATGTGTGCAGAAACGTTTGTATGGAGCTAAGGAAAAGGGAACTAGGTGGCGAGGTTGTGGCCAAGAAATCTATCTTAAAAGAAACCCAACAAATGATATGCACAACAATCACTTCTGTTATTTTCAGCTACTATTATTACCAACAACTAGCATCTAATAGCTGCCCTTGGAAGTACCGTAGTACACAGCAAACACAGTCATGACAGCCATCCATTGAAAGAAATACATGTGAAGACACAAAGCAAGCAATACTACTCAGTGGTGTTCATCCACCCGAGATTGAGCAATAACAGGTCTGTGATACTCATTGCATTCTATGCCAGTCCCAGTGTTTTTACACCCCCTTGTACCCTCTGCTTTCACATGCAGTGCCTGCTCTCCTCAGCTTGATCTTATTGGATCATGAATAATAATCTATCATGTGCTGCATCCATACTGACAGCTCAACAATTCTCTCCCTGAAAGATCAAGACCATAATGGCAACAGAATACTAGACAGATTCCCAACATTGAAGAAAAAGACTAGCTTTTTCCTGAGAACAAAGGAAGACCGTATTCAATTGTGACTGTAAGTTTTACAAAAATGCTTTATTTCCTAATTCATTAGCAAATACTGAAGGGTAAATCCAGCCAATTGCAGCTCATCCTCCCAAACTAATCATCACCCATTTATGCAAATACAGAAAGATTAAGAAGCTTGCTAACTACTACTCTCACATTCACCTACAGTTTGTCTTCTAAACTAGAATTAGGCATCTGCTTTGACTGTGTCAGAGACTGTGTCTTCAACACAGTAACTAGCCTGGTCTGGTCATTATAAAAAATGACAGAAAATAATAGCAGCAAGAGTAACTGCAAAAATGTTTAATTTCAGTGGCAAAACTAAACTTTTAAGTGGGAACAATTTTTGTAAATGACTCATACCAAAATCCAAAGGGGTAGCCATGTTAGTCTAGTCCAGCAAAACCAACAAGAAGTCTGGTGCCACTTGTAAAGACTAACAAATTTATTTATCGCATGTGCTTTCATGGGGGAAGATCCCACCTCATCAGACAAAGTGGGATTTTCTCCCACAAAAGCTCATGCAATAAATAAATTTGTTAGTCTTTAAAAGTGCCACCAGACTCCTTCTTTGTCATAGCAAAATGTTAGAGAAACAATGGCAACTCACTCCTCACCACAACTGACCAGCCATTTCAAAGTGCTTGTTACACAATGGCTGCCTTCCAGACATTCCTTTGTGGGCAGTGTCGCTGCTGCAGAGCTCTGCCCATTATCCCTTTGTTCAGGGCTCCTTAGAGCAGTGGTCCCCAACCAGTGTGCCAGGGCACACTGGTGTGCCGCGGCAACACCCAAAGTGTGCAGCGAGCATCCCTGAGAGCTGGAGTTAAAGTTCCCTATCTGCTCAGCCCAGCCATGCAGGCTGTGCAGGGCTGGGAAAAGGCAGGGGTTTAAAGTAAGAGGGAAGGCACTGGAACACAGTTCTGGGGCCCCCTATTTTTAGGCAGGCAGCATTGTAGCCCCCTAAAAATAGAGGAAGGCACCAGAATGCGGAGTTCCAGGGGTCCCCCTAAAAATAGCAGGAGCAGCCTGAACGCAGCATGCTCGTGACTCCACCTTAGGCCCAGCCAGCAGAGAGGAGCAGGAGGCTGGGAGTGTGTGACTCTCCTCCTGCAGGGTGGAGCAGCTTGTGTCAGGCAGCCTGCAAACAGCCCAGGTAAGGGCTTTGGGGGGGGAGGGCTGCTGGGGGTTGTGTGCGGCAGGTGTGTGTAGCAGAGGTAGGTGGGAGTGATTGCGTAGCAGAGGGTGTGTAGCTGGGGTAGTTGGGTGGCTGTTTGGTTGGTGGTGTTTGTAGCTGAGGGGTGGGGTGGCTGTGTGTGTGTGGATGTAGCTGGGGGCTGGAGGCCTACTTCTGGCCCCTGCAGTGATGGGAGGGTCCATCACAGGCGGAAAGGGGCTGGAGGAAGGGAGCATGGGACGCACTGGGGTGGAAGGCAGCAGCAGTGGGGTGAGGATTTGCCCTGGGTGGCAGGGAACCACTTTGGAGAAGGGGGAAGTGGGTGCTGTGCCAGGCTCCCTGCCCTACCTTCCCACTCCCCAGGTTCCCCCTGCCCACCCACAAAGCCACTCTTGTTCTCCCTTCCCCTCACCTCTCTTGCCACCCTTGTGCTCTTCCCCACATGGCTGCCCTTGTCCTCTTTTGCCTCCTGCCCTGCCGTGCTGCCCACACTCACTCCTGCCACTGCACATTTCTCCTGACCTCCCCTGTTTTGCCACCCCTGCTGCCCCACATAGCAGCATTTCCGAAACACTCTGCCATGGTTCATGAATATTCATAAGTAATTTAAGTTTATTTGAATATTCATGGGTTGTTTAATGGTGGTGTGCCTCGAAAAATTTGACAGTATCAAGGTGTACCATGGCAGAGAAAAGGTTGGGAACCACTGCCTTAGAGTAGACAGAACTGCACACAATCATGGTGATCCACTCCTAGCCCTTCTTGGGGTCAAGTTTATTTATTAAACACCGAGTTCTAAAAAAAAGCCCAACCAAAACCAAATCATCCACCCAGTCTTACCCTGGGCACAGCTTCTCCTCCCTGAGAAGGCACTGTCCTTTCCAGCCTACCTTCTCTCACAGGAAAAAACAAAACTTACAGCTCAGTCTTCCTCTCACCTAGCCCCAAATAACTTCCTTCTTCACTGACCACTATCAGAGATCCTCTCTCGCTGCAGTTTCACTCTGCAGTTCCCCTTCTAATTTTATAACTCACTGAGCTCCCTCTGACCCTTTATAGCCCAGGAGGCATCCATGCCCTATTAGCTGGCTTAACTGGGAGCAGCTGCTCTGGCATCTGGGGCCAACCCCCGGTGTTTGTTTAAATATAGATAAACAGCTATCTTATTGCAAAATACCTCTCTGCAGTCCAAGTTAAGGTTCTGGCCTCCAACCTCCAGTTTGAGAATCTCAACCTGGTAATACCATTCTTCCTTTATAGGAGTATACCAGACATCACCTGTGTACAAACTTGGTTCAATTCCACCCAGGACCTGAAAAGAGAGAATCATAAGTATCAGAGTCATGCAAACTTTTTTTCTTCTGTGCTTGCATAAAAACTGACACCTGTGATTACCCAGGGCACAGAAGCTTTACTGAGCTTCATCTGCCAAGATTCGATTGTTGAACACAGTTGTTTCATTATCTATAATAAAGGGACACGTTTCAAATATCTAGATGTCAGATGGCACTTCCTACAGTTAACAAGTCAAATTCCCATTTAGACTACAAGCTCGAGATGTCCTAAGAACCCGCAATGCCTGCCAACTTCAGATTGATTTCCTTATGGATGCTGAGTTAAAATTAAATTATGTTTTTAATGGTACTACTCAGACTGAATCCAGGCAATGCACAGAATGGGAGGACTTAAGCTTTCACATTAAAATTTCACTAAATAAGAGCACAAAAGAGTTAATACACCCTAATAATGTAGTTTTTTAGACTACTTAAAAGAAATGCAACATGAATTAATGCTGCTACTATTAGTTCCCGGTCGTACTTCTATTTCTGTTAATTGTGAATACAACAGACCTTCACACCTTTGACATGCTAAGGTTAGTTTTAATGTAAAGCCAGTTCTTTGCCGCACTGAAATTGGTGGTAAGACACCTACTGATTATGGACCTCCATGGCAGTGTTTCCTGAAATCCCTCCAGTTCCATATACCAACAGGCAGAACTGCTGGGTCTCAACATGTAGGTGAGATGATGGTATAAGAAGGAAGGATTTAGATTTATGAGCAACCTCTGAGGAAAGGGCAATCTATTCAGGAAGGATGAGTACCACCAAAACCAAAATGGAACCAGACTGCTGCCATGTAAAATTAAAGAGGTTGTAGAGGATTATTTTAAACTGAAGGAAAGCTGAAAAGTGCAAAGGAGCATAAGGTTCAGGCAGAGACATCACTTAGGGATGAATTTGTTATAAGGAGGAGTTCAATACCCTAACCCAGGGGACAGAAAAGAAAATTGGTAGAAGTATAGGTAGCAGCTGAAGAGGAACAGTCAAACATTAAAAAGTTCCATTTAAATTTAATACATGGAGGCAAATAACTGAATATTTGCAAAATGTTGACGTGCCTATATACAAATGCTAGAAAACTAAATACCTGGAGGGCTGAACTGGAGTCCCTGGTATTATAGGAGGATAGTGGTGCAACAGGTATTGTGAAAAACGGATGGAATGAAGATAATCAGTGGGACACAATAACAGCGAGGTATAAAATATATAGGAATGACAGAGTCATTTGTGCAGGAGGACAAGTGGCACTATAGGTGAAAGGAACTAAAGTCAAAGTAAAATGTTTCAACAGTATCACAGAATTGCTATGGAAAGAAATTCCATGCTTGAACAATAGGCATTAGCTGTAAGACTATACTGCGGATCACCTGACCAGGATGGGGATGGTGACTGTGAAATGCTCAGGGAGGATATCAGAGAGGCTACCAAAAAAAAAAAAAATCAATAATAAGGGGGAATTTAAACTATCCTCATACTGACTGGGTATGTGTCACCTCAGGCCAGGATGCAGAGATAGAAGTTTCTAGATACCATTAATTAACGCTTTTTGGAGTAGCTCGTCCTGGAACCCAAAAAAGAAGTGATTCTTGATTTCGTATGAAGCAGATCACAAGATCTGGTCCATTAGGTGAATATAGCTGAACAGCTCAGAAACAGGAACCATAATATAATTAAATTTAACTTTCTTGCAGGGCAGAGGTCAACAACTCATAAGAAGCCATTTAAAACAAAATTCCATCTTCAGAGCCACTATGGGTGTAGCTTCCTGGTAGTGATGGGATGGGGGTGGAGGAGCTGGGCCAGTCCACAGGTCCTCCAATGGTGCAGGAGGGGCAGGGAGGTGGGAGCCCGGAGCCTGGCACAGGCTGCCTACAGGAAGTGAAATTTTCCTGAGGGAAAACAGAAAGGAGCTAAATGAATTATGGCAAGTCAAGTGCAAAAGCCTAGGACGGGAGGCCAAGAAAGACTCTGAATAGTACCTAGTCAAAGACCCAAAAACTAACTATTTTTTTTTTCAAATTTCATTAGAAGCAGGAAGCCTCCTAAACAAGTAGTAAACTAGTAATGGAGCTCTCAAGAAAGGCAAGGCTGCTGCAGAGAAGCTAAACAAGTTGTTGGCATGGTCTTCACTGAGGTAGAGGAAATCCCTGCACCAGAGTAATTCTTTTTAGATGACAAATCTGAGGAACTGTGCCAGACTGAGGCATCAACAGGGGTGGTTTTGGAACATACTGACGTATTAAATAGTGATGTCAATTGGACCAGACGGGATTCATCCAAAAGTTCTGAAGGAACTCAGATATAAAACTGCAGCATTATTAACTATGATATGTAAGATATTGCTTAAAATCAATCTAAATATCAGATAACTGATGAGTAGCTAATGTAATGCTGATTGTTTTTAAAAGGCTTCAGAGGCAATCATAGCAATATAGGCCAGTAAATCTAACCCTAGCATCAGGCCTACAAGTTGAAACCAAGTAAATTAAAGAACAGAATTATTACAGACCTAGATAAACATGATCTACTGGGTAAGAATCAATGCAGCTTTTCTTACGGAAAAATCACTGCTCACTAACAAATAGCATCACCAAAGGTAGAAGCACTGCTGGTCTGGAAAAAGACCTGGGGCTTGGTGTGCTGGGACTCTGGGCTCGCACACCACCACTGCAGCCACTGCTGTGGGCGGCCTGGCGGCAGACCCGGGCCTCAGGTGCTGGGACTCGGGGCTCAGGCCCTGTAAATCCGGTGCCAGCAACGCCCCTGACCAAAGGCACTGAAATTTAAGCTGCCATGGGAAAAGAGGCATGGTCTTTTCATGAATCAATAATTAGTTTAAAGATGGGGGGGAAAAGGCAGGAATAAATGGTTAACTTTCAAATGGAAAGAGGTAAATAGAGGGGTCTCCTAAGGAGACTGGGACCTGGAACTTGCGCTGTTCAACACATTCATAAATTAACTGAAAAGGCTGTGAACAGTGAGGTGGATATGTTTTCAGATGATGCAAAATTACTCAAGGTAGGTAAATTCAAAGCAGATTGTAACTTTACGCAAAAGATCTCACACAACTCAGTGATTAGGCAACAAAAAGCAAATGAAATTCCATGGTGATAAGTGCAAAATAATGCTTACTAGAAAAATAAATCCCAACTGTTCATAAAAATGATGGGTTTTAAATTAGCTGGCTAGCACTCATCATGACATATCTTGAAGTCATCACAGAGTTCTCTGAAAACATCTGTTCAGTGTGCAGTGGCAGTCTACCCCCCCCCACCCCAAAACAAACAGAAGTTCTGTTTCACGTAATGCACTGTTCATCTGTGGAATGCACTGCCAATGGGTGTCATGAACGCAAAAAGACTGCTGGATTTGAGAATAGTAAATACATTCATGGGTAACAGGCCATCAATGGCAATTAATCAAGATGGTCAGGGATGGACCACTATGTTCTCTGTGTCCCTAACCCTACAACTGCCAGATACTGGGGCTGGATGACAGGGGACAGATCGCTCAAAATTATCCTGGTCTGTTTATTCCTTCTAAAGCATCTGGCACTGACCATTGTTAGAAGACAGGATGTTGGGTTAGATGATTCAGAACAGCCATTCTTATATTCAATAGAATCAAGATTTAATCTTTGTCACACGTTTCTTTAGCATATTCACTTAACATACCTGTAATGAAATTCTGTAAAGAGTAAAGACCAGTTTTCTGCCAGCCTTATTCATATCAATTGCTACTTTATTCCAACCCTTCCTATTAATTGGAATTGTTTTACTTGCAGAGTAATGAACAATTCAGTGTGAGCAGAGGTGGTGAATCTGACCTTAAGTGAAGATGTTACAGGAAAGTGCTTTTTCCCTACAAGTTTTTAATTAAATAAAAATGACAAATTCAATGTAGTGGATGTCTCAAAATTCAAAATTAAAAAAAAAAACAAGAGAAAGGTAATTAAGTATATCTTAACTAAAAGTGGATATTGGCTGGAAAGAATAAAGAGGCACCTGAACACTTTTTTTTAAAATTAAAAACATATATGCTTATAAATTCTGAGAAGTGAGAGTGTGATTAATTTGGATGGACTTTTCCCTTTGAGACTGACAGATACCCACAAGACTACCTCCGTTGGTACCACTTCCAGAAACAGGCATTCCAGCACCACACATTTGCAGGGAGAAAACGTTGGGAATCTTTGCTTGACTCACAAGGGAATCAAAGAACGTCTGCACAGAACTTGAAGGCTAGTATGTTGGGAGGGGAAAAAAAGAAAAGAACAGCAGATAAATGCAGAAATATTCACACAAATGACAAACTGCTTTAAGAATCATTTTTAAAAGTTTTCTTAGAAACAAGCAAACCTGTCACATAAAATTCCTTTTCACTGGGTAAGGATGATTTTTTGACAATTGAATGATAAACAAATGCTCTAGATTTAAATACTTAATTAAGAGCAAAAAGGCTCACTTCCCTTTCCCTAGATGTTTCTTATACACTTTTATTCTTGGTCATTGTTACATGCATCCAGAAGACATCAGTGTATTCATTGATTGCAGTGCTGACTTCTGAAAAAGCCTCCATATTTTGCTGCTAAAAGCATCCAAGTGCACTCAGTTTTTGCAGAAGTATTTGGCAGAGATTGCATTGTGGGTTAGCAGAAGAATCAGGAGTTGGTTTTTCTGCCACTTTTCTGTAGTCAAATAACAGCATTTTAGACCTGAATCATCTAATGTTTCAGATTTTAAGTTGAATTTTTAATGGTACCTATATCTCACCTTTTTTCCTTTGGAAAGGGTGGAATATCAAAATACACTTAATACAAAAAATGCTTTTAACTTTGCATTTAAAAATTGGTCTCAGACAACACATATCTAGAGTTGTAGTGTGTTCTCATATTAGTCTTCACTTTCCATGAAAGCATTTAGGCTGGACAGGTTTTTATTTTGTGATATTTCCAGTCTGCATTTTGTGACTTGTAGTGGTTTGGTTGGCACATAGAACATTTGGGCGTGATCCTCTGAGGCAAGCACTCTTGGACCTTCACAACACCGAGGCCTTAATAATCAAAGCAGAATCCTTGAATATGCCATTTGCCTAATTAGTAACTTGAAAAATAACCATCTTCCCTTCTACCCTCCATGACAGTGAGGAAGGCTGAAGTCAATGCAATCACTGTACAGTGAGGAATGAAACATTCTAATTCTGGTCACAACTGATAAAGACTATGTTGTTTGTTACAAGTGGGAAAGTCCTAGTTTCTGGATTTCTTAAGGCATACAGAGAATATAGGGTTAAAGTAGTTTGGATGGTCTGATTTTTCACCTTCAGATCTCTAATTGTTCTATTTAACCTTTTCTCTCTGAATTTCCTGGCTTTTTAATAGTAGGACTGCACATGGTCTATACAAATAATACATTTCTCTTTTTTCCCTCTTAAAACAACAGATGTGTAGTCTGAACCTTAATGTGCATTTGGTTTTTGGGGTTTTTTTTTTGAAATAAAGTAAGCAACATGGGGCTTTGCCTATTAAGTGCATCAACTTCCAAACAAACATAAAGAGATTCACCCCAAGCACTCCACACCCAGCTTTGTATGTACTAGACTCGTGGCTTCCCATCAGACTTCACTTAACCGTGCATTCTAGTATGTTCAAGAGCCAATCCTTGCCCCTGCTAGAAGTTTGTTTAGCTCAGATGAATGAAACTTCCATCATCAGCCACCAGACAAGCCTAAACCCTCACTGGGGGTGACAGCTCCATTTGCTAGAATCTGCTAAACTTAAGAGGCTCCTAATGGATGTGGGTAACTAACAGGAAGCCTTGACAAATTTGATAAGGTTTGTGGAGTGAGCAGAAGGGAGAAAAGACGAGGAGTCTAAAGCCTTAGGGAATGCTCCATGCCATCTGAAAAGCACTCCCCTTTATTACCCTGTTTTTATTTTTTGCTTTATTTTAATCATGAAAGGTGAGGGCGAGGAAGGAGCCTTACCTTGGCTAAGGCATTGTAGGCAAGTCCAAGGATCCCATGCCATTTAACCCCTGGTAAAAAGAAATTCTCTGATTCCAGAATGGTAGCAATGTTGATTCTGTAAGTGCCATTGATTCCCTTGGGAACAGTAATGACATCAGAGCCAAGCACACCAGTCCAGCTTCCTTGAGTATACCGAACGGTGACATCAATGCCTTGTGATTTATAGGTACTTGATCTATACGAGGGGGTGAGAAGCAGAAGAGATACTGGTAAAGAAATGAACCAAATTGTACAAATGTTGTTTTTCGTAAAATTATTCCTACTCAAGGGGGAAAAATGACTTCTGGCAAGCATATCACTTATACTCCCAGAGGATTCTGGTAAAGAATAAAGGTAAAGGTAAAGGTAAATAAAGGTAAAGGTAAAGAATAAAGGTAAAGGTAAAGAACTGAAAGAGAAACCCCTATTTTTAGTGCTTAATCTTCAGTGATTAACTCTTCAGGATTTGAAACTCTTTTTAATCTGGAATACAGCAACTAGTACAATAGGTCCCCAATTCCGGCCGGGCCTCTGCTCCTATAGAAATAAATAACACTACATTCAATTTACTGGGGGGGGGGTCTCCAACTCAAATCACCACGAGGGCCACATGAGGAATAGTATGTTAGCCCAAGGGCTGCACCACTGAAACCTTTTCATACAACAATATTGCAAATATCAATAATGATAGTGTTGTGGCGTGCTTCAGGAAATAACTTTAGGGGCCACAAGTTTGAGACCCCTGATTTACAGTGACGGGGGGTTAGGTAGAATCTACTATTGGGCTCATTTCTGTTGGTGAGAGACAAGCCTTAAAGGTCATCTAGCACCCTTCTTTGGGTCTGGGAAATTGAACTCTTGTTTCTTGTGCCAATAAAACTTGGTCCAGTAAAAATTACCTCACCTTCCTGGTCCCTCTAATATTGAGAGCAACACAGCTAAAACAATGACACAAACATTCAACTTATGGTGACAGTTTCAGAGCTAGCCAATTGAAAAACTCATGTTCAAAACTCAAACTGAAGTGCCAAGCTAACTGAACAGTTTCAGACAGACATCTCATTAATATTATTAAAAATTCCATTTGAGTAAATTGGAATGCAACCCCCAGTTACATAACAACAAACCACAAGCTATCCACATTGCAGACAGTCTTCACTGTAAAGGAAGGAGACTTAGATTTAATAATGACTAATTAACTTACAGGAGAAGGGGAGAAAAGTTCTGTGTCGAAGGGGCAGCAAAAATGTAGCAGCAGCAAGTCAAAGAGATGTAGAGACAAAGAACAGAAGGGATCATGAATTTTGAAAAGAAGCAATGAGTAAGTCCATCAGAGTTTTGGAAACTGGAAATTTTTCATTTTATTGGCTTTGGAGAGATAATTGAGGTAAGGCTTGGTTAGTTCAGTCCTGCTTCCTGAAGAAAGTCAGAACTCTTAACAGTAAGGACTTGATCTTGCACCATTGAAATCAGTGGGAATTTTACCATTGACTTTAAGGATTTCAGGGCTGAGGCAAGCATGTGTGTGTACCACAGCCCAGCCCTTTTTTTGCAAGTGCAAACAAGCCAATATCCATCTATAAAAGTTAAAAGTGTAAGTCATATTTAGAAGCCTTAACAAAAGGCAGTAAAATATAGTGATCTTACGTAGAAACAGGGCTTTCAAACAAAACCAGAGTCATCAGCTTAAGAACTTCATAATATTTATGTTTTGAATGTAACAGGGGAGCAATGAAACTTGAATTCCTTGCAACTCGCTTTTGGTCCAACTTCTTAGCACTCAATTTTTTAGCACCAATTGACAGGGCTCAGTTTAGTTCAATAGTTTTTTACTATAAGAACAAGAATCACCTTTGCTAGGAACCTTTAAATTAGTGAGTTGAAATAATTTAATAGTGATGACTCTATATGTCAGTACATAAAGACAGTGTTATAATGTACAATCAATATATAATTTAAATACTGTATATAGTAATATATACACATTAAAGATAAGCTGTACTTGTTGAACCACCTACATTTGATTCTCTACACACATTTACATTTAGTTATATATGAAGATGTGCTGGATAACAAACTTCTGCATTCGAGTTCTAAACCAAGCAAAACTTGCCTGGGAGCTGATACAAATCCAATCCCCTAATCTCTGACATTTGTGGAAATCATGAAGGAGAGTGCAGCCAGCCTATGAAATGCAACACAACATGCTCTCCCAAAATCAGGCATTGTATCTTTCCAAATAAAAGTAAAGCTGAAGAGTTTACCTTACTTGCCTTTAAAAATTATATATAAATAAAAGTGGTCCCACCTCCAGGGACAACAATATTTACACTACTTAACCTGATAGCTTTTTTTTAAATTGGTGAAAACCAACCAAAATGGTGCGTTAGTGTTTTTTTACCTTCAGAACTAACATGGCAGTGACTATTGTTATTAGAAAGATTCCAGATTCTTTTCCCCCTCCCAAGAGACAAGTGAAAGCTGCTCAATTCACTTGCTTCCTTTCCCATGAACTTTCCTGTGAACTGTAACGGGGCTTCCCTTAAGCTCAGCAGAGCCAGGTTAAAATACTCAAAACTTTTTAGGTCAGTAGCGGTGAATGTGCTGTATAGGAGACTGCATGTGCTTCCAAAATTGCATCAAGGGCTCCCAGTTTTTCCCATAAATCCCAGCATTCCCCAGAAAGAAGAGTTTCTTTCGTGCTCAGTAGAAAACTGTAAGTCAAGAAACCCCATCCTGGTCTGCATGTGATTCCCACAATACTCACTGAAGAGGAGGATGCAAAAGCTATCTTTAGAGCTCCACCCCAGTTGAAAAAGGGGAATGGTAGGCAAGAGGCAGAGTCCTGTCAACTCTCTAGAAGGCCTAAACTACTGGCTCATGAACAAAAGACAAAACTGGAGCCTCAGATGTTGACCCTTGCCTTCCATCTCTGCACAGAAAGCACATGGCTATTCTGGACTATCAGGCAGCCAAACTTCAGTTTTTACCTCACACTTTTCACTTCAATTTGCAGCCCTTGTATCCAGTTGCAGGGAAAAGAAAAAAAGTCTGAACTTCACTCTCAATTAGCTTTCAATAGATTCCCTAAACTTCTGGTCTATCTAGTCACTAAAAGGTCATTGTGATCTGTTAAGAGTCCATAATTCTAGAGAAAAAGAAAAAAGGTGACCTAAACTACTTCTAGGGGCACTTCTCTTTCAAAGTGACTTTCCTAGCACTACTTTTAGCGCAGTGCATACTGAAGCTGTACTTTTCCCTTCTCTGAATTGCATGTTTCTAATGCACTCATGGGTTTCTTTAGAAGGCCTGCCTGCAGAGTCTGCTTTTCTCTTCTTCATGAGGAAAAAGAAATCACTTCCTTCACGTACCTGATTTTGCAGTTTTATCAAACACATTCCCCTACAAGTTTTGGAAATACAGTGAGGACCTGGTAACGTGCGACCAGTTTGCACATGGATCCAGCTAATGTGCGCTCCAGTCATGACCCCCCGAAGCCATCAAGTTAACGCGCGGGACTCAGTAACGCACGGTGCCTAAAAGCAGAAGCTGGCCTGGGCACAGAAACACGTGGACTGAGCCTTATTAGCTTTGCCTTTTTCTTTTCATGAGCATTGTGGAAAGACGTGTTGCGTTTGATTTGTTGTCACAGAACGTTCAGTATTTACAGGATTTAGATACTTTAGTTTAGGCTTTAGTTCATTAAGTGCAATATTGTAGATATTTTAGTATAGGCTTTAATTCATTATGTGTAATAGATATTTTAGTATAGGCTTTAGTTCATCAAGTCCAATAGATAGTTTAGTATAGTACAGTACAGTATAGGCTTTAGTTCATTAAGTGCAATAGATATTTTAGTATAGTATAGGCTTTGGTTCATCACGTCCAATAGATACAGTATTTTAGTAAAGTACAGTACAGTATAGGCTTTAGTTCATTAAGTGCAATAGATATTTTAGTATAGTACAGTATAGGCTTTAGTTCATTACATGCAATAGATACAGTATTTTAATATAGGCTTTAGTTCATAGTGGGAGGAGACACACATCAGTGTTCATACACTGCTGAAGAAAAATTAGAAGCTATATAATGGTGAAACCCAAGCCAAAATCTCTAGAGCCCTTGGGATTGCTGAATCAACACTATGAGGTCGGATAAAAAAAATGAAACAAAGCTGCGCAGTTTTGTACGACAAATAGATTCTCAAGACAGCCTGGAGCAAAAATGTGTGCGTTATACAACAAAGCCTGCTGTAGACAAACCATTGTGCACGTGGTTTGCCCAAGAGAGAGCTAAGGGAATGCCACTAAGTGGCCCAATTCTCCAAGCCCAGGCAAGTAAATTTGGAACTTTAATGGGTGATGAAACATATCAAGGCAGCAAAGGCTTTATAAGCTGGTTTAAAATTTGCCACGGTATTTTGCAAGTTAGCATTTCTGTAGAAAGCTGATCAACTGATGAGACTGCTGCTAATGAGTTTCCTGCCAAATTAAAAACTATAATAGAAACTCAAAATTATAGTGGTGAACAAATATACAACTGTGATGAAACAGCTTTATTTACAAAGCTTTTGCCAGACAAAACTTTAGCTTTGAAATATGAAACCCAAAAAATAACAGGCTTTAAAAAAATAAAAGACAGGATCACCCTTGTATTTTGTACAAACAAGACCCCAGGCAGTCACAAGCTCACACCGCTTCTCATTGGTTGGTTCAACAACCCTCGGTGCTTTAAGCACCTTAACAAAGCCAGTAGTAAAAATGCTTGGATGACTAGGAACATTTTTGAAGAATGGTTCCACGACTCTTATTCCACCTGTTCGTAAACATCTCCTCAAGCAAAAACTCAAACCTAAAGCACTGTTGCTACTTGACAATTGTCCAGCCCATCCTCCTTCTGAATTACTGGTATCAAATGATGGACAAATCCATGTGCTATATCTCTCATTCAACACAACATCAAAAATCCAACCCCTAGACCAAGGCATTATTCAAAAATTTAAAAGAAGTGAGTTGGTCTCCGAAATGATTTTGTGTGAGTCATCAACCATTTCTGCATTTCTAAAAGACTTAAACATAAAAGAAATAATTTATTTGGTGAAAAAAGCTTGGGATGGTGTAAAACAAAAATCTATTGAAAACTGCTGGAGGAAGGCTTTCAGGTCAGCTTTTTCTGTCAATGGTTCTGCCCCTGAAAACCCAAACCATAGTGCGTCAGAATCAGAATTTGAAGGGTTTACAGAAGAAAACATCCGGCTAACAAAAAACACAAATGAAAGAAGACAAAGCTAAATTTCTTTTTCAATTACTTAAGACTTTAACTTAGACACATCTCCTGAGTTCATAAATGAGTGGCTAGAACTAGATGAAAATGACACAACTACAGGAGATTTTACAGAAGAAGAAATAATCACAGGTTGCAAGGCTGGGTCCGACCGTGAAAGTGATGAGGAATTGTTACGGAAAGAAGGAGCAGATGACGATAACAATGAGGAGAATTATATTGAAAAAGCCAAAATTTCCCATTCAGAAGCGCTAAATGCTGCCAAAACTCTTGCACGTTATATGGAGGAGCAAGATGCAGAGCTCTAAAGGGGCAGCCGTGTTAGTCTAGTAAAGCAAAAAAAGCAAGGAAAGACTAACAGATTTTTTTATAGCATGAGTTTTCATGGGAGAATATCCCACTTCGTCAGATGCTTTGAAGAGGGAGAACATCCAAATTTTACACCTGCACAGGATGATCAATTTTGAAGAAAAAGAAAGCCAAGTGCAGGAAACAGCAGAAAATAACATCAAGCTTCATAAAAGCTCCATCCCAGCAAGATGAACCTGCGGACTGAATAAATTCTATATAAGCAGGCTTCTTGGATTATGAATTCTGTGGACTCAATGTGGAATCATGTACTGTACGTATGTAATTCAGAATGTTGTCTATGGTAATACTGTACTATAAATATTCAAAATGGATTCACTCTATTAGTATTTTCACACATTGATATGTACAGTATTTATTTTCATCACTGTTTTCACGGTTAAATAGATATGAATTCTTAAATTTGTTTAAATAATTTATTATATTTTTGTGATTTCTGTGTATTTTTGCATATTTTGTTTTAAAAATCAGATCATGAATTAAAATTTATATTTTTAATCTCGCTAAACAAAATCCATTTTTAGTAGCGTTGTAGCCCATGTCAAGGTACACCAACTGCACTGTGTATGCATTTATTTCAAAAATACTGTACTGCACTGTATTTTAGAATATTTCACTGTGGTACCGTTTCCGTGAGGTTGGTTTAATGTGTGATTGCGGCGGCTTGCCACCAACACCCACGTTAACGGGTCCCCACTGTATTTGTTTCCAACAGCACATCTTCCTGCCTGATGTGTACCTCAATCACTAGACATAGCCAGAACCAGTTGAGCATCCAGACTCAGTCATACCATCTTTAACTGGTCATTGCTACAGATGTTTTAATGTGATACCTCTGCATTTGTGTAGAGGGGCAGCTGTTTGGGGTTCTGGAACAAATTTTATAGAAGAGGCCTGAGAGCCATTGTACCAAACTGTAAATCCTGGATATAACAGAAACCACTTCAAGGTGCTAAACCCACCATACAACTAGTTTCAGCACCTATATACGTGATCCTAAATGAAGCCTCAAAGCACTTGTAATATTAAAACAACTTTTATAAAATCAAAATAGGGTCTGAAAAACTGTTAATTTTCCTGAAGGAACTGAAGGGGTTGGGGAAAAAGAGAGAGGGTCAGGAAAATGTAGAGGGGCCTGTGTGGGATAATAGAGCATGGTGGTGCTTAGAGGGAAAGTATGTCAATTGGTGAGAGGGCTGGAGCGTAAAGGAGGAGGCAAAACAAGTGTGAAAAATTACAGCTTCCCAAAACTTAAGGATAAGAGTGGCTAAATGGAGTCCCACTCTGAGCAGGCAGTGAGGTGAATGCATTTAAGGCTGAATTTGAAGCTTGAAATGATCAGACACAAATTAGTGGTAAAGGGCTTCCAATAAAAATCTCAAAAACAGCTGAAGGTAACTAAAAAAAATCATTTAAAAAAGGTCACCATTTTTAAGCTCCCCCCTTTTGATGGGGAAGAAAAGAATAATACATGTGATTTCTGAATATGCATGGCTAGCAATACTGAGAGCATCTAGCCCTTATTCTGTAAATCACCTCCCATTTATTAGGAGAGCAATAACCCATCAGCATCCTGGGATCTGATGAGACCCTGGTGGTAGTTATTTTAATCTATGATATTCTTCCTACATCTGCTCTGGATTGCATGGCCAAAGTCAGCCAATATTTTCATCATGCTGATCAAAGAATGCTTTGACTTCTAGTAAGTTGTTCTAATTCAAGGTCTCAGTGTTTGAAACAAACAAAAAAAGAATCCCAAACAAACCATATTGGCCATAGCTGGAAAACAGCTACAGAGACAGAGAGGAGTGCACCAGAACTGCAGGGCTAAGTAAAGGGCCCCGACTTGCTCTCAGAGAAACGCGCCCATGAGGGTGGGAGGGCCAGCACCCTACTTCTCCCTGCTATTACATGGGACTGAAGCCCCCACAGTATCTTCTGGGAAGCAGCCTACATAAGCCCGCAGCTCCTTGTAGAAGGCAAAGAGCACAAGTAGAGGGGACAGCCAAAGCAGCAGGGAATGTATCAGAGAGAAATGCCGTGCCTCTGCCACCATCACCTGGAGTTGATGGGTAGTTCTTTGTTATAGAGGAGTTGACAATTTGTGAGGGTAGGAGTAGTGACTAGATCTGGGGAGGGAACAGGAGAGGAAAATGAGTGATGGGGGAAGAGACAGGATTATTTGAGGATTTTTTTTAACGTTGCTAACAAAATATGAAAGTATATAAAAAGCACAATCTATGGAAGCCTTTGCTTCAGGCCCCAATCTTGCACACCTAGGAAGACTGTTACATCCACAGTTGCTTGGGTACTAGGGTCTGCCCACGTTACAGGATCTAGACCTTAGACTAACCCCTCAGACTAACCCTGCATTCTATATTTGGAGTGCGCCTAGCATAACACAAGTCCTACTGTTACCTTTAAAACACACACACGCAGAGAACAAAATCAAGAAGAATCAGTTTAGTAAACACACATGCATCAAGTTTGGCTTCAGTCAAAAATGGAAATAAGGTTCACTGACATAGCAATATGGGGAAAACCTAACATGCAACCTGTCTATGACCAGTACATGAAATTTCTCTCTAATCCCAACTCTCCACTCAAAAACACCACACAAGCCAGTAAAATCATACAGAGAACAAATTTGCTTTGTATTTTCCTATTAATTCCTTTTCTTCTTCACAGATCCAAATCAATCTTTAAAGAAACTCAAACAACAATAGCCAAAGAATGAGAGATTCAACAGACTAAACAATTTTAATGAAAATGTTGTTTCTGTCTCTTTTCCCCAGTCACAAAAACATCAAAATACCAAGCAGACCTTCAAACATATCCCTTGCAGCCAACTAGGGTGACCAAACAGAAACATGGGGAGAAAAATTAGGATGGAGATAAGACAAAGCCCCATATATGAGGACTATCCTTACAATATTGGGACATCTGGTCATCCTGTTGCCAAATCTTCATCTAAAACAAAAGCCCTCAAACCCACAACTCAAAACAAAATACTAAATCTCTTCATAAATCTCTTCCATGGTTTAAATTGCCCAGTTATTCAGTGCATGTATGTCTAAAACAATACAAGCATATTGCAAGACAATACAGCTTAGTTCTGCTTGCCCTTATGTATATTTTTAGCATGATGTCAACTAGATATAACAAAGGCAAGCTATAAATAAAGCACCAATTGTATTTATCCTGTCTTCCCCCCTCCCCCAACAGTGAGGACAAATAACAAATGGGGAAAAAATCACCAAAGGTTATGGTGGATTCTCTATCACTAATAATTTTAAGATCATGTTTTTCTTAAAGATGTACTCTAGTGCAAACAGGAGTTAGTTCAGGAAAGTCCTGTGGCCCATGTCATGATGCCTAGATTCAAACTAGATGAGACTAATTATCCCTTCTTGAAGTAGAATCCACAGCTGAACCTCAATAACCAGACAACCACGTGCCTCATTTGGAATAGGAAGTACACAATCGGGCTGCAGAAGAGATAAACAAAACAAACAAAACAAAACAAACATAACCAAGAGGCAAATATAGTACAGTATTGTTTTGAACTACTTAGAAAAAGCAAACAAGTGAAAATGTTTTAAAAATATTTGACCAAGTAAGGAAACTGCATTTGTTCCATTTCAATGAAGACTGTTAAAGGCAGCATATTTTCTCCCTGCATAGTAATTTCAAAGAGGTATTAAATCCATGTTAATTTATAAACTTTTCAACCATGATGTTTTTTTCAGAGTCATGAATCACCTCTCTTCGGTTATGGCTACACTGGGGGGGGCCTTGGAAGTCAATTTAAAGTCGACTTTATGTCGACCTCGTTAAGTCAACTTCAGGGTATGTCTACAATGGATGCAGTGCAGACATACCATGGGCCACCCCATCCCCTGTGCCAATTGGGCTCCCAGAGCCCGATGCGGCCCCAGCCGCCACTGGCAAGCAGCTGGGAGCTGGCTCCCGCTCCCATCCCCTTGCAGCAGGCAGCGAGGGCTGGAAGCTAGCTCCTGCCAACCGTGGCAAGGGGCTGGGAGCCCAGTCGGGCTCCTAGTCCCACTCTGCCACCCACACAGAGGGGCTATGAGCCCAATCTGGACCCCAGTCCCTCTCTGCAGGCTGCAGGGGCTAGGAGCCGGCACAGAGCCTGTGAAATTGATCAGGCTCCAAGCTGGCTCCTAGTCTCCACAGCCTGCAGACCGGGCCTGGCGGCCTTGGTGGGGGCTGGCAGCTGACCCCTATCCTGGCTGCTTGCCTGGCTGGAGTTTGCTAGATTGGGCTCCCAGCCTCTCTCTGCAGGCTGCAGGAACCGGCTGCCAGCCCCCACAGCCTGCAGGGAAGGGCTGGAAGCCAGATAGGGCTTCCACCTCTTCACCACATGGCAGGAGCCAGATTAGGCCCCCAGATTCCCATCAGACGCTGGGCCAAGGAAGGGGGCAGGAGTTATTAAGTTGACTTAAGCAATTGCTTAAGTCGACTTAATAATTTCTAAATATAGCCTGGGCTTTGCTTAAGTCAACTTAAGGGACTATCATTCCCAAGGTGTTTGTAATTCTCAAGTTCTGCTGTATTAATTTATGGATATTCCTGGCTCTCAATTTTTGATATGTTTGACTGGGGAGTTAAATTTAGCACCAAGTCCAAAATGATAATCAAATACATACATGCCCCAGTAGGTGTTTCAGATCAGTTCTAAGGCAGTAAAGGCTTCTTAGAGAAGACAACAAGATGGATTTTTATTACCAAACAATTTGAAAAACTTAAAACCCCAAACAATTAAAAAACCCCAAAGATTAGGCTAACTGAAGACCCAGCATGGTATAATCTGATATAACCAGAGCCTTAACCACAGTGGGACGAACAAGGCTTTGCCCTGGGCTCCGCAGAGCAGCTCAATATAGCTGGTCTATTAAAGGGCGAATTTCATGCCACCCACCCCAAGTGCTGTTAACTGCAAGGGGCGTGGAACAGAGCATTACGGAACTGTCTATACCCCAGACACTGGTTCAAGTAAACACTTTTTGGAAGAGCAACAAGCTACATTCAACAAGTAGCTTTTAAAAAAACAAGCATGAGAAATACAATGTTCAATAATATTTTCTTTTTTTCCCTCCAGTGAAAGGTGACAATTGCTCCACTTGCAAAAATCTCAAGTGCTTTCTATCCATTATCAGAGAACATTCTCATCATCCCACTTTAGAATTACTGAAACATATTCCTATAGATAGTAATTCCCACACTAAACTAACTATAGCTGAACTATTAACTCTTCAAATCAAAGATTGTCACAGCACTTCATAGTCCCCACTATTTAACTGATCTAGATAGTATTCAAGATATCAATCTACTAGCAAATTAAGCTGCTAGACTGTCCAGTTCCAATTTTTTCTTGACTTATAGAAAAATGCAATCAGTTTATCAGACAATAAAATATACTTCATGAAGTTTTGCTGAAAAAAAAGGTGACTTCCGTCAGCAAAACAATTCTAGTGTACTCATGACAGTGACCCTTTTGTAGACAAAACTCCCATTTGGTCAACAAAATAAAGCTACCTAGATGAGAGAAACAGAGCCTTTTTCAGCAGTAGACATTGCCCTTAGGCTATATCGCTAAAAACGGCTGCCCTATCATCTCAGCATGCCACCAAAAGTGCTGCTCTGGTCAATACTTTGAGTGCCTCAGTTATCTGCCTTGTCCTTCTCATTTCAAAGTCCCAGAAAGTTTTCAAAACAAAGTTTTCCAGTAACACGTGCTATGTCACTGTGAAGAACCCACCTCACAGCACAGCAAACAGTCCTGCTTGCTTGCCTGCCCTCTTTGACCTCCATTCTCGTCCCTGTTGTCACTAGTTGTCCCCGGTCTTCACTTGGTCCCAGGGCCCAGTGCGACCTCCCCTTAGGTTGGGGGAGGGGTTTTAGCAGTGGGCGGACCACCCAGCCACCAAATAGGTTTCCTCTCAGGCTGTCTGCTGGCTTTGATCTCTCCCAATGCATAGATGCCCCTTTGCATGCACAAATGTGAAGTTTATGCAAAGAAATGTATACGTGTAATTCTAAACTACAGGGAAGGGTGTAATTCCTTATGTGCTGTGCTATGCAGAGCCAGGGAGGGAGGAGAGGAAGCTTTTCCTGTCCTATAGGCACACATCAGGATAGCTATTCACAGTGAGTGCACTGCTCATTTTGTCAACAAAAGAGCTGACAGTGTGAATGCAATCCACTGACAGGGGACAATGAAGACATGCAACAGTGATTTAATTATAGCAGTGGCTGTAGGATGGCAAAATTTTTGTCGGCTAAACTTTCTAGCGTGTACATAGCCTAAATCATCATACAGGACATTCTCAGTGAAAACCAACTTTTTTTTTCCAGAAGACTGATTGAGTTCAAGATTTCCTGCAAAATTCCATAGCTCCAGGTGGTCTTCCTAGAGAATCAACGGTAGCAAGATAATTTTCTTATCTATACATAACCTTAATTAAAGGTGACATTATGCATGCTTTTTTTAAAATAATTTGAATAAACTCCAGGTGCCAGGACATCATGGCACCTGTGGTTTGTAGCTCATGCCTAGCTCCATTGTGAAAATGTAGCAGAGCAGCACCCTCTGGCAACCAAAAATAAAACTTTTGGTGTCTTTACTGGTGTTCAGTGGCATTTTGGTGGAGGGGAGTGGGAGTGGAGAAGCTCTGCACTGTGTTTTTGCTTTGAAGCTGGACATCTAGCTAGGCCTCAATTTTGTCAAGCCCTGAATTAAGGTTACAATTGCGACATGGCACTGACGCAGTTTAAAAACAAACAAACAAACCCCTGTACCCATAACTTTGTCAACAGTTTTAAAACTAAGCAATAATTCTTCCTTTTCACCCACCACTCTTCTTTGCATTTTAATAACTGTAGTGGAACCACATATTGATGATGTTTACTGAAACTGAAATTGCAGGAAATAGCAGAAGGTGAGGAGGGATTTGAAATGATTTTTATTTGATTTTGATGTGTTAATCCAAAATTTGAGCAATAAAAATATGCGTTCAACTTTAACCTCTAAAAGCAAGGGGTGAAATCCTGGTCCCACTGACATTAATTGTAAAGCTCATTGTCTTCACTGGGGCTAGGATTCCTCTCAGGGTATATTTATGCTTTAAAGAAGCGTTTGCATTAGAAATATGTGATATATTCATGTTCATATGTTCACAATATTGGTGCTACAAAGTCTTATGTTATACTTAGTTATGGTTTGTTGAGTGTTTTTGTTCCTTTCTGTATCCCTTCCATGTCACTTACATCTATTAATGATCCCTAAGGAGTAAGTTACAGTTGTGGTTATTTTAGCAAAACTCATTACAAGCACTGCAAAGAGCAACCTTAACCTTGAGTTTCCTAGATTTCACTGTCTGAATTTTTTATGCCAATGTTTTTTCAAGAGATCATAGACAAAACACTGACATATATCTACAACCATCAAATGTTTTGTGTGGCATTCCTTAGCATTGGGGTGTCTAGGTTTGTTTTTAAATAGTCTTGATGCCCTAGACTCAAGATAAAGACCTTTCCTTAGAGACACTAAGAAGTTGCTGGGGAATAGGAGGCTGGGACAGCAAGGGACGATTACTTCTCAATCTGTTGGCCATGAAGTCTCATAATCGCAGTCCCCATCCATCCTCATGTGAGAGTAGTTCCTGAGCTACAGACATCCTAAAGTCTATACAAAGGAAGATCCTATTCTTTGTAAGTCCTTAAGAGAAGGAGCCTTCACAACAAAGTCTTGGAAGTATATAGGAATGAGACTCTCCTCTTGTGAGCCTTAAGATGTCTATAGGACTATGGCTTTTTTAAGGCCTGCTGGATGGGGGCAAGAAAAAATGTGGTTTTCTGGAGACTAGGGATTCAGCAGACAGCAGAGGATATAGGGTGGGAGAAAAACCTCCTTCTGCCTCTTCTCATGGTAGCAGATCATAAGGATGGAGAAACTTCTTGTGTTCCCTGCCACTCTCCAGATTCCATACGTAGGATCTCAGATGAGGAAACACTTCCTCCCCTTCTCCTCTACTCCCACCCATTGAGCCTTAAGATACTCATAAAAGTCTCCCAAAATCCCCTTCCATCGACCTTAGGGATCCCTCCTGTGAAGCTTGCAAGCCCTCCCTCATCTATAACCATTCAGCTGCCACTCCACTTTCACACAAAGGTTTTAAGTTCTTGGGGGAGGAGGTGATTCCCAAAATCTCCCATAAAAAACAAACCTTCAGAGGAGCTTGCCACTGCTCCTCCTCTAGCACCCACTCCAATATACCATGTTAAGCTTATAAGCTATCCCAACAAGTCTAAACTAATATTCACAAGAGGGCTGGGACTGGCTCCTACTGCTTACTGTGGCAGCTTGCTAGGTGAGTGTGGAATGGGGTTTTGTTTCATTTATAGATCAGGAGTGAAGATTTAAACATTTTTCCAGAGATATTCATGTGATTTTTGCTAACTTGTGTAGAAAAACAAACATACATTCCAAAACAGTGGAAGCCCTTCCCTTAAGCATTTTAAAACAAAACATTTCAATTTTTGGTTCAAAATGGCTTTTGGTTTACAAAATTCCTTCAAATTTAATAAATTGTAAGAGATTAAAGAAGTGCTCTAAAACAAAGTGACATGTTTGATTCATCTCCAAACAGCTTTTTGGCCAGTAAATAGAGTAGCCAGCAAACTGAAAAAAATCTTGTTATTTCCACAGCTTTTCTTAGAAAGACCACAAATAAAAGGAAGTTCCTCCCTGATCTCCCTACCCAGGCCACCTACAACCTTTGCATAGTACATTGGTGAGGGGAATTCCATCACTAGATTCTCCCTCTCTTAGAAAATTTTTAAACTTAGATGAAAGCCTCATTTTAGGGTTAATAACTCAGGAGGCTCTGTCCAATTCACTTTAAATGTGGCAGCAGGGGGAATCTAGCTCCTCTCCAAATCTCGTCTTCCAAATGTTAACAACTTTTAGTAAGGGGGAGAAGGATGTGAAGGGCGATGCTCCAAACCATGGTTTAGAATAAGAACCACCAATTACAACCTCAGTTACAGAATGCTGATAATTGCTTCATAATACTTGTATCCTCCTTATAACCATTACTTCATATGACCAGAGGTCATTCAACTAACATACAAGGACTTCACCTATTAAGTATCACAAGGATAGCATTCAAAGGGAAAAATTCAAGAATCTCAAAAAAAGAAGATCTATTTCTAGAATAAACTGTGCAAAATCTCCACTAGTGTTTCTTTTGATAACAGCACTCTTATCTGTTGCCATTTCTATAGAAATGCAATATTTCCCATCATTCCAAGTGTCTTTTACTGAAGACTTTAAAAACAAAAACCTCACATTTGAGATGTATAAAGAAGTATCAAAAATGGAAAGTATCTTTCAGATTCCCCATCTTCTGAATAATTTTGTCTGTAAACATCATTTAAAGATTTTACAGTTGGGGTGGAAGAATTAGATTTTAACTGGTAAACACTGATTATACCATATACCTATAAACCAAAGAAAATATTCATGGATACTAATCAAAATTTACAGATAAACAAAGTTAAGAAACACGTTGTTTGAAAACTTACAGTCTGACAAACATATTTAACCTGTATATTTTGACAACTTGCATTTTAAGGACAAGTTCAAAAGTGGTAGCCATGTTAGTCTAGTTCAGCAAAACAAACAAGAAGTCTGGTGGCACTTTTAAGGACTAACACATTTATTTAATGCATGAAGTGAGATTTTCTCACAAGAAAGCTCATGCAATAAATAAATGTGTTAGTCTTTAAAAGTGTCACCAGATTGCGTATTTGTTTTGTATTTTAATGGTTATATAGCTTTAACTTTTTGAATATCAGCATCTACTATCATTAAATAATTCTCCGACCAATCCCATGATTTCCCACAACTCTGAACATTCAAATAAGTATAATGAAAAATGCTTAACACTTAAGTTTGTATAATTATAAACACAAAGAATTTTTAAAAATGCTTAAAACATTGTCTGTTAAAATTGCAAAAAATGTCAAATTCTGTCATGTCTAGATATAGGTACATCATTTTACAGAGGCCTACCTGAAATTAAAAAAAAAAAAAAAAAAAAAAGGTGAAAAGAACAAAAACCTGCGATGACAAGAACTGAGCCCATTTGACTTAATCTTGATGAGGACTGATCTTGTATTTGGTGGCTAGATTCTACAGCACATGGCATCCTACATGTAATTCAGGGCCTCACATTGCAAGTATCTACACTGAAATCAGTGGGGCCAATTGCGGGGTAAGCAGCTACTGAGCATGAGGAAACAGACACTAATGCTAAAAACAAGGAATACATACACAGTGTTGAGCAATGAACTGCAACAGAAGTCCATCCACCTCTTGCCTAGTCTTTGCCATATAGTGTTCAGCATCCAAAATATTCAATCCTATTCAGAGAGTTTTAGAAAGATACTTACTCTTTTGTTTTGAAGTATGATGTTATATCAGGGTTTGAGGCACCAGCAACTGCAAAATTACTGCTTCCAGTGTCAACCAGAATATTTAACTGCAGAACCAGAAAAGAAAGGAGGGGTTTGTTTTCATGTTCTATTTAAGTTTAGACAGAAACTTAAGTACAATCTTCAGTTCATACATGGAGATGAACGTTGTGGAGAATAAACAAATATCCATACACAAAAACACTATAAAGGAAGATATATTGCTGTGACTTTTCATCAAATTAGCCAACTCTAAGGAACCAAATGCCTACAGGTGGGGAGGCAACAAAGGTAGAGCACAAACACAAATCAAGCAGCAGATATATTCAGTGCTTTTCACAGATTGCTTATATGGGTCAAATTCATTCTGAATTATTATCCGAACACATAGACTTCTAGGCAGCCTGTTGCCTGCAGAGACACACCTTGGGTAGTGTTCTAACCACTGAAAAATAGCTATAAACACAAACAGCTCCAAATCACTGCACCAAGATCACTTGAAAAGCACATCTCCATTGGGAGCTTGCTGCCAGGAAGGAGGGAGAATGAACAAGGATTTTGCGGCATCAGTGAAGTTCTTCTGTATTTGAATTTCATTTCACTCCCTGGCTCCTGCCATACCTTGAAAAAAGTATTGCGAAAAGGGGGAGCAGATGGAAGCTCTCAGGATTACTGTTGTGTATATGTAGCACCTTATTCTGTGGACAAATACATTTAATTTCAAGCATGCAAGTAGTCAATGGAACTACAGCATATGCATGCTTAAAGCTACGCACATGCATCAGTATTGTCGGGATCAGGGCTGTGTGGATCAAGTGCATACATTAATAACCAGGCTTGACTACAATGCTGCCCCTGTATAATCAGTCAATGTAAATAGAGGAGGAGGGTGGTCCTCAATTTCATGCAATTAAAATACTAGATATGTTAGAACTTTTGTAGTTGTTGTCCCAGGGCTCCCTGAAGGCAGACCTAAGTGGAGATGAGTGTTTCCTCTGACTGAAAGATGAGACAAGTAGAAGACAGATTTCAAATATCTACAGCACTAGTGGCAGAGAGTGATCTGGGAATGGCAAGAAAAAGTCAGGTAAGTGGGAGAGGAAGTGGAGAAACAAGGATAAAAGATGGGAGGCAGGAGCATTATAACACAGATGAAAAAAAATAAAAAGTGAGGTTTTGGTCAAGATAGCTCAATTCATGTTTCATCTTGAAATGAACACTTTAGCAACCTCTATGTAGAAATGCTCCAAAACTAGAAATTCTCAAAAGTTAAGCTTTCAAGAACACCATCAGCATTCAGAGCTATTCCTCAGGTGGGGCAGCAGGGGCAACTGCCCTGGACCCTGCACTTCCATGGTCCCTGCCCTTCCCTGCTGCAAGCCATGCAGCACGAGGCCTGCACCACTGCCTCCCCACCGCTGTGCTGTCCCCTGCCCTGCTGCCTTTGGCAGCAAGCTGAAGGCAGCAGGCAGGGGCACAAGCGTGGAACCCGACTGCTAGGCTGGCCCTCCCCGTCCCCAGGGGTGGGGTGGGAGAACAGAGCGTGGCCTCTGGGCCAGGCCAGCCCACCCCATCCCCCCCAGCAAGGGGGGCACTGAAATGGAGGGCCCCTCACAATCTTATTGGCCCCAGGCCCTGCCCCACCAGGGAGAGCCCTGTCAGCATTAAGTAACCTTACAATGTCACTTTCAAACATGTATTAGGAGAGCCTCTCGGGTAACTTTTATTGAGCAGTCACCAGCAATTCCAAGAAGCATATTTAAAAATAAAAACATTTGCATTCTCTCTTTTTTTTGGTAACATTAATTTACCTTGATAGTAAATGGTATAGGACTGAATAAAGAGAGAGAAGATAACTGACAGTCAGTCTATGAGACAATGGTCTGAACTGCTCACTGGTTCACTATTGCCAATACCAAGCATTCAAATATCACAAGTCTGTACTTTTAGGGAAAAAATAATAGCTTTTAAGTGCTTTTTATTTGCATCCTGGTTTCTCAGCATTGCGATTCATTTTGGTCATGTTTTCAAGCTCTACTCAGCACCGTAAGAGCTAAAGAACTTATTTCTTCCACCCCCAAAAATGAAAGCTGAAGTACCCATGTTCACATAACTCCGGGTACTGAGGCTTTGAGGAAAAACACTATATGTGATTCACAATAAAACAATGAATGGAAACTACATCTGTCATTTAACCAATGGCAAGACTCAGGGTAGTGTCTTACAGTCATCTACAGCAGGGGTCTCAGACACACAGCCTGTGGGCTGCATGCAGCCCCTAAAGCTATTTCCTGTGGCCCACAATGACAACTGTTGTTACCGATCTTTGCAATATCATTGTATGAAAAGGTTTCAGTTGTGCGGCCTTCGGGCTAACGTACTAGTCCTCATGCAGCCCTGTACTAGTCCTTATGCGGCCCTCATGGTGATTTCAGTTTGAGACCCCTGAACTACAGAGATAATTTTTATTTGATGTGTCCTTTACAATAGAAATGAGTATCTTTTCAGAGAGAATGGCTACAGTGACTTAGCCCTTTAGAAACCACAAATATTACCCTCCAGAGGGTGCTGCCTATACAGCAATGCTGAGCAAATTATGGACTAATTCATGGCCACTCTAAAAAGAAGAGAGAAGAAAAAAGAAAAATAACCTTGAATTATTGATTTTGTTCAATCTGAAATGAAATATTTTGATATCCAGGCATTTTTATGTTTAATTTATTTAAATAAAATAATAAGAAATTTCAAAATAAAGAGTAATTTCAAATAAAACAACTGAAACATTTTATTTCAGATGTGTCAAAAAAATTCTTGTAAAGTTTTTTTTTTTTTTTTAACTGAAACAGTTTGGTGTAACTGACAAATTAATAAAATATTTTGGTGTCACCAAATCTGTAGTTTTTTCTGAAAAAGCATTTCATTTGAAAAATCATGCCTTGCTCTAGACGCAAGACTTTAAATTGATTAGTATTTCTAAATCAATTTTGTGATCCTGGAGTGAAGTAATATTATACATTTATGTGTTACTTTGATATCAGTAAAAATACATGACACCATACATAGAGGAAGAGGACTTTAATTTAAAAATCAAACAACACAAATACTACATGTATGGAAGACACTTTAAAACCCCAGATGGCCAGCACCACACAATTCATGAATCTCTGAATAAAGGCAATCTTACTGCCCACTTTACTGAGCAATACAGGATTTACTCTGGCTCTTAAACAAAGAAAAAATCCCCCATAAAACACAAACAACAGTAGAACACAAGAAAGTCGCAAGCCCACTCTACTGTAATCAGCATTCACATGACAAATTGCTATTCAAATGGACATTCTGCATCCATATATTATGCATAACTAGAAACGGACAGCTAATACAGACACAGATATATTGTAGTCTTCACAATAGACCCAGTGACTAGTGGAACATTTTGGGAAGGCCGTAAATTACTGAGTTTTCTTCTTTAGGTCTGCCATTCCTTTCAGTTCTTTCATATTTCATCACAAAAGAAACCCTTGCCACACTAACACCAAGGCCTACTTTACATTGCACTGTAAGTTGTGAATATCATGGAAGCAGCTTGCCATTCACACTGACACCTAGGGTTATCACTGTGGCTTATGTGCAGGTATCCAACAATCAACATGTTGTGTACTGAAGCAGCAAAGATAGTTTTTGAGAAATCCATGAGTAGAGCAACACAACTGAACAGAGAGACGAACAAAATATTATACGTAGCAAGACTGCTTAAGTGCAAAGCGTTAAGGCACAAATCTATTTTTTCCCTTTGTAGGTTGTCTTCAGTAAAACTGCAGGACAGCAATGAACATCCATAGCGGTGTTCCTCAATCTGTGGGGTGTACTCCTCTAAAGGGATGTGGAGGAACAGAGGAGGAGGAGGAGAACAAGAAATACAGGTATCTATATTAGCATACAAAGGTGGAGAAGCTGAGGAAGTACACTCAGAGAGACTCAAAGGGGCAGTCTCCTTGAACAAGAGGAAACCACCTTGGTCAGCTGGAGCTAAAGGACATTGACTGCAGGGTCAGACAGTGCTGGATTTAGGCACAAGCCACATAAGTCATGGCTTAGGGCCTCACATTATGAGGGGTCTCAAAACATGTCAGAGCTAACTAAGGAGATTTATCATAATTGAAATTGATAATGCAAATAAGGCTTTTTGCAAGATGTCTGTTTTATTTAGTTGTTTTTGTTGCATCTTTGCCTGTGTGTGTGTGTGTGTGTGAGAGAGAGAGAGAGAGAGAGAGAGAGAGAGAGAGACGGTTTACCCTTTTTTTCATTGCCATTTCTTTTATAATGTAATACACTTTTTTCTCTTTATTTTTTATGGTATGGGGCCTGTGAATCTTGACATAGCTTATGGCCTCAAGTTGTCTTAATTTGGCCCTGGAGTCAGAGATAGAAAGACTCCATATGTTTTGGAGGAGAAGCCATGAGCTAGAGGAGTACAGTTCAACACAAAGAACTTTGAACCCTGAAAGAACACTGACCCAAAATTCCAAAGACCACTCAAAAGTAGCAAGGAAATTAAGTCAGGGAACTGCCTACAATTACTTTGATCTGTATCTCTTGGACCATTTGAAGCAAGAACAGTTATTATTTGTTAAATAAACAAGTTTCCAAAGCTGGTGTCTATTTGTTTAACTATAAAGTGTCTCCCAATGATAAAAGAATAAACCAGAGTTCCCAAGAGATGGGAGGTTTCGGAAATGTGCACGTATAAGCTACTTGGGTGTCTTGAATAAGTCAGCACTGGTTCTAGAGGCCCAGGCAGTTGGGCCACGGAGCAGAACCATAACTAGGGCAGGGCAAATGGGGCTTTGCCCCGGTGCACTGGAGCAGCTCAATAGAGCTGCTCTATTAAAAGACCATTTCACAGTGCTGGCCCCAAGGGCTACTATTTGCGAGGGGCACGTTTCGACTGGAAAGCGCCCCAGGCACTGAAGCAGAGTCATAGAATCATAGAATCATAGGGTTGGAAGGGACCCCACAAGGTCATCTAGTCCAACCCCCTGCCAAAAAAAGCAGGACCACTCCCATTAGATCATCCCAATCAGGGTTTTGTCCAGCTGGGCCTTGAACACCTCCAGAGATGGAGATTCCACCACCTCCCTAGGCAGCTTATTCCAATGCTTCACCACTCACCTAGTAAGGAAGTTTCTCCTAATATCCAGCCTGGACCACCCCAGCTGTAACTTGAAACCATTGCTTCTCGTTCTGCCCTCTGTTACTACCGAGAACAGTCGAGCTCCATCCTCCTTGGAGCAACCCTTCAAGTAGTTGAAGGTTGTTATCAAATCCCCCCTCAATCTTCTCTTCTGCAGGCTAAATAAGCCTAGTTCCTTCAGTCTTTCTTCATAGGGCTTGTGCTCCAGCCCTTTGATCATTTTGGTTGCCCTCCTCTGGACTCTCTCTAATTTGTCCATGTCCTTTTTGTAGTGGGGAGCCCAAAACTGGACACAGTATTCCAGATGTGGCCTCACTAGTGCAGAATAGAGGGGAATGATCACATCCCTTGATCAGTGTTATGGCTCTGCCATGGAACCTTACTTCCAGAAGGAGCATCAGACAGAGTCTGGGCCCAGGGTTTATGCCAGAAATGCCAGATCAACCAGTGACCAAAGAGAGCTTACAGGTCCATGGGCCCAGCATGGGGGTCCCAAACCAGCAGCCTGGTGAGTGTCCAGCAGGTGGACATGCCCAGAGCCAGAAGAGACTTACCAGGCTGCCTTTAGGATATTACAGAACAACCAACACTCTCCATTACTTAATATCAATTTTAGAAGCTGCGAAACACTTGACTATTGATCTGTTGTCTTTTTGCATTTGGCAAAACTTGAGTCATCTGACCCTTATGCCACTTCTAGTGTCATTATTGATAGTTAAGTGAAGCTTTCATAATTAATGCCAATTAATGCTCATGTCTGACATCTGCCACTCGATCAGGAAACCATATACTGCCAATCATGGCCTCTCAAAGTTTCTGTTTTCATGAAGAGGCAAATAAGACACTGATCATTCAAGTTTAGATGGACTGGAACATCAGCAGTATCCTCCTGTAGAGATATCACTTGCCTGGATTCTGGCTTTCTTTTAGAGTTCAAGCCACACTGGTCTGAGTTATTAATGGTCTCTTGCTGGTTTTAGCCAGGCTTAGTCAGCTGGCCATTTCCCATTTTCTGTCACCTGCACCCTTCACTGGTGTTCTCAGCACAAACTAATCACTGGTCACAGTGCCCTCTCCACTTCACTGAAATTGCTCTCACCAATATTTACCACCACCTTTTCCTGGTCAGTTCCCAAGATCTCTCCTTCCTCAAAGACCTCCTGGCTGCTTTCAGTGCTATTTGTTGCATAACCTCCATTAGTCCACAGCCAATCTTGGACTCTTAAGACTGGACCATGCATAAAAGTTTGTTTTTTAAATTTGCTGCTGTGTCCAGACTAACAGAGCTGATCCTTTTAGCTGCAACAGCAGAGGTTTATATTTTTAGATCCTAAGGTCACAGGTTCCAACTCTTGCATCCTTGTCTTGATGGGGATGGAGTGGTAGGGACAAGTAAATTCAATCAATTCATAGGGCTGGAAGGGACCTCATGAGATCATTGAGTCCAACCCCCTGGGGCTTGAACCCAGGACCTTCTGCATGTTAAGCAGAGGTGCTAGCCACTACTGTGTCTTCCAATGTCTTCTTAAGGTAAAATTCTAGAAAGGACAAAGCAGTTTGTAGTTTTCACATGAATTAGCAGGTGGAGTTAAACAATTAACTTGTCCTACTAAATGATGCGGGAGGTGGGGGGCTTCACTAAGCTTTTGCCTAAATTTAAGAACATACCTTTTCCCTCCTAATAAGGATACAAAGACCAGTTCAGCAGGGTTGTTAACTGTCACATGCAGCTCAAAACTTGTTCTACTACTTTGCCCTCATGACTCCTATCTCTCCTGTTTCAAATAAGATTTATATTCCTACTCTCTTGCTAGAGTGTGCCCATAGCCTAAGCTATCAATAATTCAGAGTCGCTGCCCACCTTTAGAGACTATTCCCGTACTGTAGAGAAACTCAAGTGTTTGTCCAAATGAGAAGCATAGTTAGTAAATCAATGCACTCTGATACATGCAACTCTCATGAGACATTAAAAAAAAAATCTATCATAGCTCAAAAAACCCAGACATATAGCATGACTTCATCTCTTATTTTGTTTAATGTATCTGAAATAAGCTTTACTGGAAGTAATGTGCAAAGCAATATATTAAAAGGGGAAAATCTCTTAGGTTTGTAGTTAGTGATTAGCAGCCAGAAATCATTAGGCTATTTTTTTTTTAAAGCTGGTTAATAGATAGGAAAATTAGCAGCCAATTTAAATACTGCCTCATTTAACACAACAGTTCCTAATTACAGTATCAGTCCATCTGTGAAGAATTGCTTGCAACCATTAAACAAGACAGAAAATGCACTCTCAACTACCATGTACGAAGTCTGCCACAATTATTATTTGTTATTTATTTGCACTGATTTTGCTATTTGGGTTCTTTTATAATTTTATTTCCAAAAATCAATAATTTTATAATGCTTAAATGTTGGCTTTTTATAGCAGTTACTTACACTATTTTTCTGTTATCTGAAATGAGATTATAAGAGACTTCTCAAAACAGAAGATGGTTTCACTATAGATTTTTTCCCCCACTGGTTCCTTTTGAAGATATATTTTATTTATTTAAATTAAAGTGAACTAGAGGACTATTTGGAAGAATACCTAGGCATGGAGGATTCCAGTGTTGTGCATAGCAAACAAAAATATGGCCCCAAGAGAGCACACTTTTTGCATGTAG
Source organism: Podocnemis expansa (assembly GCA_007922195.1). Taxonomy (NCBI): domain Eukaryota; kingdom Metazoa; phylum Chordata; order Testudines; family Podocnemididae; genus Podocnemis; species Podocnemis expansa. Next base: position 57,733,708 of record ML681989.1, read on the forward strand.
AAAGCGTACATTTACAGCAAGTGCTCTGCAAACAAACCTGGAACAAAGTCCTGTCCAACTTCGCTAGCCTCTGCAAATTACTGAGATCTTGCTGTGAAACAGCACATGTGACAAAAAATTGCCCATTCTTTCACCATTTCTGGGCAGTTCCTAGACTGCAGTTGCACAGTTATAAATTATTCTGTTGTACCCTGCAGAAGCAGCTGTGGAAAGGTTCTCAGTTGTTTCTGACAGGCTCTCATATGGTTGCTCTGATTCTGAATTAGTGGCCCACCCAACCGTAACCACCTAAATTTGTAGCACTGAGTAATAATGTCTCCATGTAAATAACCAGCCCAACACAAGAAAATAGTTTGGCAATGGCCTTCAAAGGAAGAAGAGACAGCATACAGTTTCAGGAACATAAATTGCAAGAGACTTACAGGATGAGTGGGAGTGGGAACTAAGGCTGTGTGGGAAGAAAGTCACATTCAGACAGATGCACGGTTTATATATGAAGCTAGGTTAGGGTGAGAGAGCTGCCACAACCGATGTGGAGAAGAAATAAGGCACACAAGACAAGATGGAGACATGGAAATATAAAAGTTAATGATTTCTCAACATGTTTTGTTACAGGGCAGTGCCATACCTTTTACCAATGTGTCACATTGTTTGGTTAGCCTGTTGAGATAGGGGGATGAACACATTTTGTGATTTAGTGAGTAAGCAAATAAAAATGTGAAGGATAACACAGTAGGCCAACACTAACAACTGCAGAATGATTTTAAAATGCTCTGTAGAATATTTTGTGAAGAGTGCTAGCTTAACATGAGAGACCTCTGCACAGCACTTCTAATTCTTCACTGAGATGCTACTGTTTATCAGTGCTAATTCTGGAGTGTGCCAATAATTAAAACTCAAATTAAGATTCTATCACAGAGAGACAGAAATGAACTCACAAACTAGAGCTTCTATAGCATTTCCACACTATTTTCTCAACCTTAGTATATGTCGCTGACTTCAACAGGGCCCAGATTTCACCTTGTATGTATTACCCTTATTATAGCCCCTTTCCTATAAGTGTGGACACTTACACCTGAAGAGGGCCACGTTGAAATCAGTAAGGCTCTGTCCAGTGCATGGATCTGCCCCTGTGGAGCACATTGCAGGACTTGGGCCAAAGTTTGTTCCTTTCCCTACAAAGCATTAGTCTCCTCCTGTGTTACAAAAGGATGAGGGCTATATGGACAGCTAAACAGACTGTGATTTTTGTAGTTTAGATTAGCATTTTTTAAAACACCAAAAATGAGTGACTGAAACTTGCCAAACAAAAGGGGGAATAGAAATACAAGCATCTGACTGTGGGATTGATAAACAGTCATTTAGAAAAGAAATATATGCTTTTATATTATATAAAGTGTTTCCCATATATTTATCATTTTGGTAGTAAGAAAAAGCTATTATAGTTTAAATAAAATAATAAATAGTGACAGTCAATCAAGCCTGGTAACAAAACATCCAATGTTTACAAATTCCAAAGGGGCAGCCATGTTAGTCTCGTTCAGCAAAACAAACAAGAAGTCCTGAGGCATTTTTAAAGACTAACAAATTTATCACAAGAGCTTTCATGGGAAAAAATTCCACTTAGTCAGATGGTTGAAGATGGAGATGAAGTGGGATTTTCTCTCACAGAAGCTAATGTGATAAATAAATTTGTTAGTCTTTAAAAGTGCCACAAGACTCCTTGTCTGTTTTATCCAGTGTTTTGGTTACTGTGCTTTCCCTTCTGCCAGCTCCTTCAGTTGCTTGAACATTAACATCCCTCCCCACCATTTCTTGTGGTATCTTATTTTTCAGACTGATATTTATTCTCAGTGGTCATGTCTACATTACAATTTAATTTGAATTAATGAACATTAATTCAAACTAAATTAATGCATGGCTACACTGGCTTTCATTACTTTGAACTAAGGAATTCCTTAGTTCAAAGTAACGAATGCTTACTTCAAAGTTATAAAACCTCGTTTAACTTAAAACTAATGGTTAATTTGAACTTATTAGTTTGAATTAAACTAATGGATCCATGTTGGTTCGAATTAATGTGGTTTGACCTTGCTCCTCCCAGGGTGCATGGCACCCTGAAAGGAAGTGCCTTCCCTGGGTGGGGAATACCTGAAGCAAGCAGCCCCAAAAGCGACCCCCTCCACCTGGGCACTGATTTGGCCCCAGTCCCCCGGCCAGACGGGGGATGCCTTCCCCACTGCCTGCCAAGTGCAGCCAGGGCCGGGTGAGAGGTGCCTTGGCTGTGATGAGCCGGGGGGTGGGGAAAGCATCTCCTGCCCAGCTCTGGGAGTGCTTGTTGAGAGGGGGAGAAAGCACCCCATGCCTAGCTCTGGGTGCGCTGGTTGGGGGAGGGAGAAGGGACCCCCATGCCTTGCACCACCGCTGCAGGTGCTTTCCCGGCACCTAGCCATCGTTGCCACACTTCCCATGGCACCCCCCTCCTAAGTCAAACTAGCAAGTCCTGTGTGTGGACATGCTAGTTCGATTCAGGTTTGCTAGGGGCGCCATGTCAGTTCGAATTAACTCAATTCAAACTAATCATTATTGGTTCGAATTAAGTTAATTCAAACTAACCTTCTAAGTGTAGACACAGCTAATGTCTAGATTTCTCACATTTCCCAGCTATCCCATTCATGATACATGAATTGGCTTCACTGCTGTTAATGAGTTATTCCTTGCTTATTTTAAAGTGGTGTGAAGTCTAGCAGTTTCGTTTAATGCTTTCTCCTACTGGACTTTTTAAAACAATATTAACAAAATGTTAAAAGATGTGGTTGGGATGGCTAATAGATGCCTCTGCTGACATCTGCGAGTACTTAGACATATTCCAGGTCATTTGCAACTATTTTCCTAAAATCTAACATTTATTTTATTTTTGGAGGCATTTTTTGAAACTAAAAAAAGCAACTTCTCTTTCAAAATTTAAGTTTTTGTTAGCTGAATGCTCTCTCTAGCTTCTCAGTGAACTTGATCCTACAAATATGCACATGCTGAAAATTCACACAAGTGAGTCCCACTTGTTACAAAGTCAATGATAAACTCATGTTTAAGCATTTGCAGGATCAAGGCCCCAAATCTCTCCCACGTTCCAGTGTACATAAGTTCCCTGGTTTGTAGGGTTATTCATGAGCGCTAGGCTGCTAGCAATTATTTTAAAATAGTGCATTTTGAAAACACACAGTAATTACATTAAAATTGCCCTGGGTAAGCCAAATTCTGTGTCTATTAATGGAAGTGGTATTTCTTTAAATTTTTCATGTTCCTGCTCTTCACTGCAAATGCCTAGCCTCATATCTAAGAGAAGCTATTCTGTATGACCTGTATTCACAAGGACACTGGCCAAGTTTTCACAATATGATCAACAATGCATGTCTGCATTTTGTAGGCCAATTCCTGTTCCTTATTAACAAAGGTGCTCAAGAAATAATCTCAGTAACACTTCTCACAATCTTGCATTGATTTATTTATTAACTGAGGTCTGTAGTGTACATATAAAAATAAAAACTTTCTTTGAATACGGAGAACACACATATTTTAAAACCAAACAAAACATAAGTGTTCGGTGAAAGTTATGAAAACTTAGAAAAAGTTTTCCCCTTGGCCTTGTTAAATTCAAATTTCTATCTTTTAGGGGAGATTTGGGAACTAAAGCACAGGTGTTCTGCTCATAACACTACAGCATTTATGAGAAGACAGATTATAAGCAGAATGCCACTGAGACCAGTTTTTAGAGAAACTATAGGGGAGAAATTTCAATACAGATGCCAAATGATATTAACAACATTATTTATTAATATTAGGTCATTAAACTTACTAGTGCCTTTACTGAAGGTTACTGTATATTTATCATTACTTTCATACACATGGTATTTGGAGAAAAGGTACCTCACATGCATACATTTTTGATGAATTTATGAGATATTGAAGCTGACAAAAGCAATTTTAAGAGGCTTCTAACTCATCTTCCAAGGACAAGCAAATATCACAGAAGATGAACATAGCTTTAGAGTCATAAAAATGGTTATTACCTCCATATGTATATATACAGATTCTGGAATCCTGCTTTATAACTTTTATTTTGCTTTAACACTGTATATTATTTTCTTTTATTCTAAGTTTTGCAAGATGGGTATGAAGTTATTGTGATTTGTGTTTTGTATAGAATATTTTATCAGAGCCTGTAATCACAAATTGTAAATATATTGCAAAATGGTAGGCTGTAAAACTAAAAAACATTTGGTCAAAAACAAAAATCAAATTCATCAGCATGTCTTATCAAAGAATAAAACATACTTTCTTTACGTAAGTTACCAGTTTGGTACAAAAGTAATTGTTATTTCAAGAAGACAAATCATGTAAAGCATTCATATTTTCGGGCAGGACCTGATTGTGAAAGGGATGTAGGAGCTGTTATCAGAATAGTCAATCCAAGTAAAACCAGAAAAATAGTCTAGAAATATCCTAGCTGAAATAAAATTTATAATTACCTTAAAGCATTCTTTCAGAAGAGTTTATTGGAAAGGTGCCCAGTTGGAAGTGTTTTAAACCATTTGTTTGTTTCTTAAACATTGAATAGCAAACGTCTTTGTGAAAAGCATACTTGCAACTATGTTAGCTAAACGGAAAGCTCCTAATATGACTGCTATGCAAACAGCTAAATGTTTTATGTACAAATATAGCAAGGTCATCTGATTCTATTACTGCTTACTAATACAGGAAGCCATTGGAGTATAGAAATATTTATATTTAATTGGGTAATTAGTATCTGGAAATGCTTAAGCAACCTTCACCTAACTTACCAGGACAAAACGAACCTCTTCAAAGACTGATTAAAAATGAAAAAGAAGGCAATACTTTCTTTTATGTCCATTAAGATTAAAGGTTATGTAAGAATTTAATTTTAAAAGAAGATACTTTTGAGAGCTGACTTGGGCAGAGAAAACTGGTGTTTGGACTCATTTGTAACAGAATTTGAACTCTTATTAAATCCTAAAGGAATGGCTGAATAAAAAGAATAAGTTAATTCTCACTTTAAAAGTTATGTCATGCTTTTCCACCAAACGAAGGTAATTAAAAGAAATATTGCATACTCATTAGGTAGACTGCATATCCAGACACTAACCAACTGAAAGGCATAAAGCAAAATGAAAAAGCAACAGCAACTCGCCTGGAAGGTATGTTTTCTTAATTTCATGGAAAAAAGAGAAAAGAATACATAAACTCTGAAGTGAGCACCCCTCACATATACATCCTCTACTCCGCTGCTTAGGCAGTAAGCACTTCACAACTCCTGTCTGCTTCTACAGAGAAGCTGGGGGAGGGAGGGGTGCAGAGGGGGGCAGAAGAGAGAGAAGACCAGAGAAGAAATTCCCCCAAGGAAAGTTACTCCACAACTTTAACAAGGTTTAGTGATAGAAAGCTAAGCTAACTACCATACTGCAAAGAGATTAGATGTAAATTCATATAATGATTTTATTGTCATATTGAAATGCTACTGTAACTTAAAATACTAACAGTTCCTCCTGTTAATCAACAAGTGGTTAGACCAGAGATCTCAAACACGTGGCTCCCGGGCCGCATGCGGCCCCTAAAGTTATTTCCTGTGGCCCACAATGACACTATTGTTACCGATATTTGCAATATTGTTGTATGAAAAGGTTTCAATGGTGCAGCCCTCGGACTAATGTATTAGTCCTCATGTGGCCCTCTACTAGTCCTCATGAGGCCATCGTGGTGATCTGAGTTTAAGACCCCTGGGTTAGACCATTTATTCCTGGAGACAAGGACTAAACTGGTAAAGAGAGGAATACCTGGATTTAAAAAAGAATTTGTAGCAGAACAGCCTAAGGGCCACATCTGCATCTAGAAATTGCATGGAGGGCCACACACTTGGGGAAGTGGAGGGGGAGAAGCCACTGTGCTCCAGCCAGGACACTGTTGGACCCACATGGTGGATGAGGAAAAGAACAGCTGCCATGCTCCAGCCAGGATGCCATGGACAAGGCTGAATTAAGGGGGCCAGGATCTTGGGCTGCCCACTTCTGTGCCTCCCCCTCAGTCGGGGACCTGGCCCCAACAGCCCTCCCACCTGGGGCCTCAGCCCCTACTCATGGTGGCCTGTGGGCAAAGTGGGCTGTAGTCCTGGAGCCAGAGGCTGCAGCTGGATGTGGCAACCCCATGCCCAGACGAGCAGTGTGTGGCTGCTGTGCTCCAGGGCTGTGGGCAAGGCCAGCTAGCATGCAGGTTATTCCTGCCCCACAAGCACAGCAGACATATTCTGACCCACCCCACCTACAGCGGCACACCAGCCACCCCAAGGGCAGGGCAGGCTGACCTTAAAGCCCAGCCACCCAGCACTAGCACCCCAGCCCTACCAACCCTTTTGGCGATCAGCAGGAGCTTTAGGGGCTGCAGTCTGGGTGCTGCATTGATCCAGCCCTGGTCGCTTGTTGGAGAGGGATGTGTGGAAGGAGGAAAGCGACTGCTGCTTTCCAGCCAGGCTCAGCTGGAGGGCCTGATAAAAAGCTCTTGCAGGCCATAATTTGCCCATCCTTTCTTTAAACCCTACACTTCTGAAAGAATCATTAGCAATTACCACAAACTCACAGCCCCGGTTAGAGAGTTACGCCCTGCCTCCAGTAGCAAACTTCTTAGCCATAGTTCACCACTGATACATCACCTTTGGTGTTCACAGTGGTGGAAGCTATAGGGCAGAGAACAATCAGTTAGATCAGCAGTTCTCAACCACTGTGTCAGCACACATTACTGTGTCACAACACAGCAGTACGTGTATCACAGAGAGTCAGGGAGATAACGGGACTGTATATTTTGACATAAGATGTTGACAAAGTAACTATCCTGAAATCAACAAATCATGCTTTCTTATTGACTCGTTAGTCCATTATTAACGTTAGTCTATTTGTAATAAGCCTAATTAAAAATCTAAATCACCACACTTCAACTAAGTTCTCAAGCAGCATTTTTATTACTTTGCCTATAATTATTATGATTTCAATTATCGACATATTTTTCATCAGTTTGCAGGTGTAAAGTGAAATCAATGTTTACAAACAGTAACTGTTTCAAGAACCGAATCCTTTCAAATCTAGCTTTATAAAGGTCTCTGGGCATAGTCATGTTTAATGTTTCCTGCCTTACCCATAACTAATCGATCAAATCAAGGGGAGTTATCAAATTGTAACTCACAAAACTAAGGTAACTCAGATCTTTAATGGTGTTTTCTGTGGTGATAAAGAAAGGGGTTTTCCCAACCCCATAGAAATATTTTTTTATGTTATTTAGTATCCCTTCTCTAAAGCTGACATGGTAAAGCAACCTTTTCTGTAGCAGACATAAAATGGGTAGTCATCCTAGGAGCAACCTCTCTCCAGAATTCCTAAGTAGTGCCCAGTGGAGAGCAACAAAAGGTTCTCCCGTGATACAAACTCTTAACTCTGGTCCCCAGGCGTGAATTGCACTGCCCTAAGTCAGTGCCTTATTATTATTTAACAGCCTCAAATGTAAATAAAAACCCTGGCTTGGAACTGCACTAGAGATGTGAAACTGAGCTAAAATAAATTGGGACAGTTTTAGAGAGGGTCTTGTGGAGGGAATAAAATTTTCAAATGTAAAATTTACATTTTATTACAAAAAGAACTACATTTTGAAGATGAGGCAGAGGAGAAAGGAATTGGGATGAAATGGAGAGAGAGACTAATTTATACTGCAAGAATATTAAAAGGTTGTGATCTCAAAACTCAGTTTTAAATAGAAAATTTTTGTGAATGAATAGGGTAGGTATATTTTCTTCAAGGTATTAGTTTTGGAGACAGAGACTTTTACTGACAGATGGTTTTTCAAAGTTTATGAAATGGAGGACCGAAAGGTGAGGGAAGAACACATCAGGTCAAATTGTTCTGTTCATAATGTTGTGTTCTCAAAGACGGTCTAAATTAAAAATGGGTCTACTCATTAGCACGTTGGGCTATTTATACTTACAACTATTTTGGATATGATAGTAAGCAAATATTTTACACATTCAGTCCATATTTCTAATAGCACTTCAGCAAGGCAAATATATAAATAGGGATAAATATCAGTCTTTTACACATGCAGAAAACACAGCACAGAGATTAAGGCACATTTGCTCAAAACATACAAATTAAAGAGAGAGATGTCACTAGAATCTATGTTCTCCAAGGGCCTGGACTAAAGAAGGCAAAAGCTAGCTGTATGAACAAATGCAAGTCTATGCATTTTAGCTTCAAGTCAAACTGAAAGAGTGGTTTTGTTGCAAAAGCGTTAAGTTTCCTATTTCCATGGATGCTGCCAAGTTTATAGATGAATGGGTTGCTAAAACTAAAGGGTAGCAGATTATAAACCAAAGATTCTCAGATGAATGCTTCAGATTTTTTTTTTTTAAATACTGACCTTCATACTAGGCGCATGCTGCAGCTTTGGACTTCAGTGCTCCAAAGGGCAGATAGTAAATTAACTTGGACTTCAAAGAGCTGACTACATGAAATAGAGCATTACACATTTCTTGAACAAGAACCGTTTCAACTGTTTTTGTGAGATTTTACTTATAGCATTATTATGCTTTGCCTTATTTGTTAAGAGTTGTTTTAGCTGTATTTCAGACATTTTAATTTTTTAAATAGCCATATGACTATATTTGGCGCCCTCAGATCTCAGAAGAGAAGTTGGTGCCACTCTAGGGGATTTGCTAATAAATAACATAGGCAAAGTAGATTTTATGACTCTGCCTAATATTTGAGCCTCTTCCTACTTTCCATAATAAGGATATTACCAAGTAACACACTTTTAGATGTTAACATTTTCAGAACCATCTATTCCCCAGAGCCTACAATGAATTATCAGGCAAATAGGAAAACACCTTTTCACTGTGCAGTGCCATATGGGATATTTTGACAGTGTACATTTCTTATATAATGTGCTTGTGTTATCTCTAACAGCTTTATTTATACAGGTTAGATGAAGTGCAGCTTTGATAAAACATAAAAATTACATCTGTATTTCTTTGTTACCTGACTTATGTACTGAAGGAAAAAAGTAATGTAGAGCCAACAACAGTTATGCAAAATAACTGGCTTCTCTTGTGACTCATGCATCAATAGAACTGTTAAATAATTTCCATTATAAAAAATCTTAAGTACAAGAGAGGATGCATGAGCTAGCCAGAACTTTATTTTCAGATGTCAGATTGAATTTGCAGGGCTGGAAATTAGAAAGTCATCTTTTGACTCTCAAGCTGAATAAGTTTGATATGAAAGTCATTCAATATAATACAATTCCCAGAACATGCCTACAGTTCCCCTCCATTATAATTTCTCTTAAGCTAGTTGTGTGTGAAATATACTCTTCTCAGTTTAAGAAAGACATTGCAATCTATTGTGTGATAACGGTAGCTCTTAAAGTTTCAGTCTCCATCAGTTTGCTTGCTGACATGAAGAATTCTGCCTTCTGCAAACTCCCTTCCAAATATGTTGACAAGTTCCAAAGTGGTAGCCATGTTAGTCTAGTTCAGCAAAACAAACATGGAGTCTTGTGGCATTTTTAAAGACTAAAAAATGCAATAAATAAATTTGTTAGTCTATAAAAGTGCTACAAGACTCCTTGTTTGTTTTCCATTCAAGATAGCGCCCAAAGGTGAGATGCTTCTGAAGAGTTCTAAAACAGGATGGGATGTCACTAACCAAACACAAGAACAGTAGGCTAATACAGCTCTTCAGTGAGACAGAGCATTTAGCTTTAATAAGGTATGAAATCTATGACACCTAGAACATACATAAAAAGAATTGTTAGATAAAATAATCATATTTCTCCCACCTCTGACCTGCCAATGCTAACTTGATGACATATATAACCCATAGCTTCTATTCAGATTACCGGACTTCTAGGCACAAGAGTTTTGAAAACTTTGTTTTCTTTGAGTCAGAAACACCAGATGACAACTAGTGGCTCTAAGAAGCATCCATACAGGCAACAAAAAGGGGAAACACAAAGGAAAGAGAGAGGAAGTAAGCAGACCAGACAGAAAGAATGGGGTGATAACAGAGGAAAATAATTCCTGGGCACCACAGAATACCATCTTCTGCAGCAGGAAAAGAGGTTCCTTCTCAGCCTCCCCTCTTTCCCCTCTGCTATAGAAGATGGGAGTGTTGAAGAACTCAGAAGTCAGGCCACTTCTGTTCCTCACTGAAGAGCCCATGGAAACTAGCACCCTCCCTCAGGGCAGCAATCAAACTTTTGAGTATGGGAAGAACACAGGAATAAAAAAAGGTGAGCATAAATTGGGCAAACTGCATCAGTCTAAAAACCCTCAGGAGTTCACACACTTTGTAGAAGAACCTTTCACATAGTCTGTGTAATGACGACACTCAAGTGATTGATTACACACTAAAAGCCACAATATCCATGCTAATAATCTCAAACATTTGGCTTAAAAAAAACAAAACAACCCCCGAAAACACATTTGACATCAACAGTATTTTCCAACCCTAAAATGAGTATTTTAGCAAGCTCTCTGACCTTCAAAAAGAGCAGTTCTACAGAGAAACTTGGAATATCTGGGTGAGTTGGAAAATGACACAGATTGATGGAAGAGTGTGGAGGTGGATGATGCTAATCTTTAGCAAACAGTCAGGCAAAGGCAAACCAGAAGAGTCAGCTGACTCAACAAACATCACCCTTCATAGGCAAAGGTGAGCACCCACAGCTGAACAGTCACTAAGGAATTTTCTGGTTATTTGCTGTTTTTCATCCAACTATCAGTTATAGCAAATATCCAAATGGAAAAAATCTAGCACTCAGGAGCATATGAATGGTTTGTCTCTGAATGACTTCATATCAGTAAATGAATGAGGATTATTTTGAGACAGAATAACATTTCTGACTGTGTCAAGTGTGATCTTGCTACAATAGTTAAAAAATTCAGTCATATTAAAATGATCCTGTTCACTTTTCAGGTTGGTGGCATGGAAGGGAAACCCCACCCTGTTTACCATTTTTCAGAGCAGAACAGCAGAATTTCAGCTTTTCTCCATACATTTTCCATATATTTTTGTTTTACAGCTTACTTCTTGGATTATCGCTGTAAATTAAGAAGACATACTGAAATGACAGCTGCCCATTCACACAGAAAAGTGGTATGAGGGCAAAATGTTTTGTGACATATTTCTCATTTCATCACACTTGCCAGACACAGACTTTTTCCACTTTGCTGCCAAATGTGGGCCAAGTCACACCACAATTCAGCAATACGATGTTACAGCGCAGATGATTTTCCACATCCACTGTACATAAAGCATGTATGATACACTTCTTACTTCACTGACTGAATATCATGCCACAGTTACCAGTTTATAAAACTGCAATTCATCAATAGTCAGGCTACCAGAATTCAGTTTTGGAAGCGTAATCCTGAAAACACTGAAGATGAGCTAGTCTAGGAGGTCAAAGTCTCAACTTTGAAATAAACCCTCCTCTCTTTAGCACTCTACACACACCACTCTTCTGTGCCCAAAGTTGTGCTGCCAGCTGCAGTCTTCAAATTACCTCCTCTTGGCCTTGTACTAGCAAAAATAGCTATCCGTCATACGTCTAATATCATGAAATTATTCTGTTGAACAACTTTTCAGATGATGTTTTGGCACGCTGACCTTTCAGTAAAAAACAACCCTCCCAAAAAGTACTTTAGATAGTTTGTACCACCCCTCCACCCCCAACAGAGAGGAACAGGATTCCCCGCTATGAAAGTTACTCTTGAGACCATAACAAGGAATGAAGACTTGAGATGGTAAAAGAAAGGGCTTAAATCCTGTCTGGACCCATGACTACTAACACACTGGAGGTTTAAACACTACCTGAAGCGTTCATCTGCAGACTACTCTCCCAGGCCCATCCATGAACAAATATCAAAAGGAATTATCCCGAAGATATCTGTCAAAACAATCAGCTTAGGTTTTTTTACCCCCCTTTCAAATGGCAGAACCTGGCCTTTAATAAGAAGGGGCTTAGATTCAGGTCCCTCTAGCTCAAAGTTTGCTTTTTCAATTATCTTTTTTAAACTACCGTATTTGATAATGGATACAATGAACACAAGCAATACTGACAAGTAGTTTAGTCCCAAATATAGGTTCATGTGTGTATTACTAAAAAAGGGGAGAAGGATGCTAAATATGATTGTAATTGAATATCTTTTATTTTAAGCAAATCACTGTCAACTGCATTGTTTTATATGTGATTTAAACTTTTTGAACACATATAAGTCAAACATAACAGCAGTTTTTGCTAGTGTATAAAAGAGAGAGCTGATTATGTTCTATTTTACAGGTAGGTTAATTGCAGTTGAATCTACATGTTGAATTAAGTACAGACGTAGAAGGCAAGTAATTTTTAAAAGTCTAATTTACTTTTCATAATTTATTTGAAAACATGGGTAAGGAGAAACAATTCTCAAGTGTAATCATTATCTTGACAGTACCTCTTTAAAAAGGCATTTTAATTATGACATTAACTGTATTTGATGCACTACAATTTTTTTCAGTTAAATGGGTTCGATGAAAAATTTCCTATTCTTAAGATACCTTCTGTGGAAATTCCCCCCATTTCCCCTGAACTATTTTTTCATAAGATAAGTGGAATGTTTGTGTGCTGTACGCATATGAAACATTCCTAGACTTTCTAGTTAGGCAGGAAACCAAACTGCAGCTCAAAAGGAATGCTACAGAGCAGGAAGACAAGTTCATTCCCTAATCCATTACTTATTTTTCCGGGGGAGGGGGGTGCATGGGGAAGGTGCCAATAAGAAAGAATATGAAGACAAAAGAGAGAGAGAGGATAGAAAGAAACAATAATGATCATCCAAACCACTTTGGGCAAAGGAAGAAAGGAAGTTAGACCATGGGCCTAGTGGGATTTTAGCTCTCTTGAGAGGCTCTCAGCATGGTGCTAGATTTCATTGTAGAATCTGGACACAGAGAAAGAGAGAGCTGTGTCTATATTGTTATTTTAAAGCATCTTCCCGGTTTTAATGCCACTGTCTTTACTCTTAAATCAAACACACTTTTCTCCCTTGGGTAACTATACTACTCTTGCTTTACTTGGAAGACAAGATGTGAAGTAATATTTTTTATTGAGCCAACTTCTGTTGGTGAGACAGACAAGCTTACACAGAGCTCTTCTTCAGTGACCTGAAGATATTACCTCACCTACCTTATCTCTTTAATATCCTGGGACCAACACAGCCTACTACTTTGCTGTATAGCAGTTTTTTTGTTTGTTTGTTTGGTTGGTTGGGGTTTTTTTTTGATTCTTCAGGACACCACCACCACTCAAAGTTTTACATACAAACTGTAAAAAGACAATAATTCCTTTTTTTACTTTAATAAAAGTAAGCAAACCATCAGGAACACAAGCTTGTTTATGTAACAAAAGCTAAGTTGGAGAAGCAGTGAGGTCAGACAGAATCATAGAAATGCTATGTTTGACAGAAAAAACACTTTTCTTCGTAAGATGAATATGATGCTTACAAAATTATAGGATGGAAAAATTGAATGCTATCTGGTGCATATACGTCCCGTACTGAAGCCAAAATCTGTGCAAAAAAAATGTTGTGAGCAACCCCCTCCACACACACACATTCGTTCCAACTATGAATAAAGTCATATTTCATGGCAATTTGACTTATGAGCAATGTTAAAATACAGATGTATTAATGCATCTAGCTTCCTGCTAGAGAGGTACCATGACTACCTAACAGATTTTTAAATGTGATTTGCCTTACCCATAGCGGTCCAAAGTCTTGTTTAGAATGGCGATAGTTAAAATAAATTGCTTAACATGTGAAGACATGCCCACAGAGTAGTAGACACTTTGCAGAAAACTACTTATCCATTACTGCAACATACAGTACTTTTCAAATCTCCCTTGGCAGATATTTTTTCTCCTGTTCTTGACAGATGTTGAGGAGAGGGGAATAAACCTGCCTCTCTCAGGGATTTCAGCTCTTATCTCTAGTTAGGATTCATATCAATGAGCGTTCTCTTGGAATTAGGCACCTCCGCCAGTTCTTGAAAGAAAGATACTTGTGCACACCTAACTCCACACAGAACTGCCTGGGGGCAAGAGGAGAAAGATAGAGGAAGAGGAGGGAGAGTCCCTTTCTCCTAGTGTAGGGCTCAGCAACCTGTCTGAAGAGCCGTGCTCAAATCTCTTCCTAGCCCCTTGCCAGGTGCCAGCAAGCCATTGAAGCGTTGGCAGAGGTGGAAGGTTGCACATTCTGTTCATGATGGCATGGCAACAGTGGGGATATGGGTGGGTCTGCAACTCACTCATGATAGTCAAATGGCAGATTAGGGGCCTCTGGGCCTCCAGGACTGGGGGCACTTGCCTGGGACCCCACCTGCCCTCACCAGGGGCTGCAACTTTGCTTCAGTCTATGACCCTGCTCTCTGCAGGATGGCCGGCACTTCGGGGAGCAGGGAGCTGGGGCCAGGCCAGCCCCATCCAGACTGATTGCCTCCCAGCCGAGCAGCTTAGCCAACCGGCACATGCAGGGCAGTTTCCGGTTACGCTGTACTGCACAGCACAGCAGCCAGCCTCACCTCCGGGCAGGAAACCAGAGCCTGGCCTTCTGGGCTGGCCCACCCTGCCTCCAGGAGTGGACCAGCTGGCCCGGGGGTGGAGCAGGAGAGCGATACAGAGCCCAGCCTCCGGCCTAGGGTGGTTCTGCTCCCACCCAGCACTGCACAGCAGAGGGCCCCGGGCATGGGCGCTGTAGGCCCATGCATTAATCTGTCCATGGTGACAGTCTGCTGCAAGAGGGGTCTGGAGTGCCCCACCTCCTTCCAGTGGCACAGGCAGCAGTTTTGGCAGCTGGGTCCCGGCACTTTGTACCACTTAGAATTTGCTCTCATGCAACAGGTTGCCCACCCTTGCCCTAGTGACTGGAGTTTGTAGGACCTTAGTTCAATTTCCCACCCCCCTCAACCATCTGACTGGAAGACAGGATTTAAATTTGAGTTTCCCACATTTCAGCTGAGTGCCCTAACCACAGGAGTAGAGAGCAGTGTGTCCCAACCTTTCTTTCAAAGGATTTTTTAAAGGGGCCTACTGCTGTTTTCCCCCTGGCTGTGGAAGGGAGCAGCTGCCTAAGGACTCAGGTGGGCCAGGTTGCTGTGGGGCTACAACACTGGTGCAGACTCCTTCCCGAAACCAAGAAGACAGGAGATCAGTACTCCCCTCCCACTGGCTGTAGCAGCAAAGCACTGTGCCTGGATCCATAGGTGCTGGGGTCCTTGCTAGAGCCAGAGGGAAGGAAGCACCAGGGGAAGACTACACTGTCAGTAGCAGTGCCAACACTGTATCATCCATTATGCAAGTCTGATTGAGTGTAACTTTACGGACGCTGAACTGAACTCAAAATTAGCTGGAGGTCAACTGGCAAGAAGCACAGTGCTGATTCGACGGGGAGGCACTTCCCATCAAATCAGTGCTGTGGGGACCGTGCAGTTAGGAGGCGGTAAGCAGTTGGAGGGAGATATGCAAGGCATTTTAAGTACTTTTTTGCATCTTCCTTCGATTGCTGCCAAAATCGTGCCGCAGCGTAGACCTGGGCCTGATTTCCCATTCCTCTGGCTGCAGGTGGAATGCACAGGGCTACAGGACTCATGCAGTTTGGTTTCCCAGCTGCAGCCAGGGGCACAGGAGACCAGCTAGGAGGTCCTTGGTGAACTACTTCTGTCTGCTGGCAGAGACTGGTGGCCCTTCAGGGTTGTAAAAATGATATCTGTGGCTTTCAAATCAGAAAGGTTGGGAACCACTGGTACAGAGTCTCTCACTCTCTTTCTGGTCCAATGCATATTATTCATACACAGTGGAACAGGTTGAACAGGTTTGAAAGAGACTCATCTCACACTATCCATAGCTGGTCACCGGGGCACTTGCCTGAGAAGTGGGGAAACCCAAGTTCAAAACTCTTATCAGGCTGAGGGGGTGATGGATCATTTCTCAGGTGAGTGCCCTATCCACTGGACTAAAGGAAATAAGGGAGCCTCCCTTCTCCTGGTTATTTTGTCTGTGGCATTATATATATGATTTGAGAATTGCCTGCGGGATCCAGTCCAGTAGGCAGACAGGCAAGAGATTGTTTTGTTTGAGTATTTGGATAGAGCACAGGCATGGGCTGCTAGAGTTGGCCTTTCAGGACTGAAGCAGCAACATATATATCCCATCAGCAGAAGCTTTAGCACTTTGGGAAATTTAATAGCAAAAATGTAGATCTTAAGGGATGTTACGCATCAGTTGAGCAGTGGTGCTTAAGTCCTTTTGTGAATCTGGGTCACAGGCTTAGCCAGCTATACAATCCCTTACAAACATGGCTTGGTACCGGCTGTGCTGTAACCAGGTCAAGGCAACTAGGTTGGAATATGCTATCCTACTATCATCCTTAGTATCTTGTTCCCTTTCTGGCAGGACCCAAAAAGGACAAATAGTCTATTGGAATTTCAGACCCACCAGCCTGATCCACAATAAAAGTAACTTTGCATTATTACAGCATCTTCTCTCGGAATATCTCAGAGCACATACTGCCAACCTTGAACAGTCAAAGATCTGAGTCAGGCTACCAATATAAAATCAAGAGCCATGAGACAGTGTTAAAAATCATGAAACTTCATAAATAAGTTTGGAATCCCTTTTATTTCCCTTCTTCATTTTGAATCATTAAGGGATCATGTTTGTAAGCTTTTCCCACAGCCAGGGGGGCTAGAAACTTAATTTACACTTAATTTACAAAAAAAAAAAAAAGCTGAGATTCTTGTGAAATAACATGACTCCAGAAACTCGAGCTGTAAAAGAAATATAAAATTTTGCAAGGCTCGTGATGTAATTGCAAGAGATGGCAACACTAATAAACAATTCACTTCCCACAACACTACTATCAGATGACTCCATTCTCAAAAGGTGCTAAAGCTTGATGGAAATTGTGGGTGTCTTAACCTTTCCAATACCAGAGCACAGTTTATAAATGATCAGCACAATGACGGTATTTCATACATATTCCTCCTTTAAAAAAAAAAAGTTGGACAGTGATAGAGGGACATCTTCCAGTTAATTCTATGGGAATGGGAGTTCCTGTTTTGCAATGAAGGCAGTTAGTCCCAATAACCACTTTATCCCTAAGAAAAATTTTAAAATGCCAGTTCATGGGTCACATTTTTGCTGACCCTTGAAGAACAGAACAAACTGTCATTACAAAAGCTGCTTTCATGCTTAGCATTAACAGCTGAACTGAACTGAGTGTGTGAGTCAGAAGCCTGTCTCCAGAACAAAATTCAGAGTTCCACTATGGTTCTGATGGAAACTAATCAGGACTTAGCTCACTCACAGATACACAATTCCTCCACTCACCCTTTTGTTTTGAAGTTACAAGAGAAGTATTTGCAGAGTCTCAATATAGGCACAATTCGGAAACAGAAGGGGATAAGAAGATAGCATGATGGGTGTAAGCTACGGAAAGTGTTATTGACAAATGTTAGGAATGCTCAGGACAGATGCAACAGAGGAACAGGGGTTTGGGGAAATTGCGGTCTATTTAAAAAATTAGGATTTTGTCTCTTTTTGTCAAGGGAAGGAACAAAGTAGAAAACAGTTTAGTAAAAATACATGGAAAGCACAAATAAAATTAACAAGGAGTCCTGTGGCACTTAAAGACTAACCAATTTATTTCTGCATGAGCTTTCGTGGGAGATCAAAGCGTCTGAGGAAGTGGGATTTTCTCCCACAAAAGCTCATGCAGAAATAAATTGGTTAGTCTTTAAGTGCCGCAGGACTACTTGTTTGTTTTACTGAACTAGAATAACACGGCTGCCCCTTTGGAACTTGACAAAATTAGATGATCTCTCATTACAGTTATCAAAGTGCTTTACCTTCCATTTCAAGGCTGATAAAAACAATAAAATACTGAGTAAAGAAATTTGATCTTTTTCCAGATTATTTAAAGGAATGAAGAAAGGTTAGAATAGTATAGTCTGTACTCTCTTGCCAGCTCATTTCACATTTCAAACTTTAGATTTGGAATAGCACAGGCGATCGTAAAGTACACCCTTCATCAGAAATAGGACATATAACAAATCCTTAGAATAAAAACCATATATAATCACATTCCCCAAAACAGAATGACATTTTTAGCTTTTGGATAATGTATGTGCCCTTAAATTCATGGGCAATAATAGAATGAAAGTGGATTGGCAGCTAGGTTCCAATGCTGATACTTCTATGATACTGTGCTATACATCACCGTCATAGCAGCTGAAAAAGGAAGACTTTACTGCCTTTTCGTTGCTTGGCAGTTTATTCTGTTCACTGTGAAGCACGCTCACATCAGATATAGGTTTGTAATTTCAGAGTCGAACAGAAGGAGGTATGTAAAGCACCACACTTAATTCCTGCTTAACTCCCCAGAAGTAAGTTAATCGTACAAGTCTTAATCCTGCAGTCATTTAAACATAAGCGTAACTTTACTTATAAACATCAATGGTGTTACATTTTATTCTGCAAAAAAGCTCAGCACAATTTCAAGCAAGTCAAACCTTAAATTCACTATCAGTGTAAAATAATGAGCACGTATTAGAAGGTCAGTTTATTTTAATTTTGCATTACTTGTAATGAACTTAATGGTTAAAGTAGTATCACTTATAAGTAATGACTTGGGGCACAGCATTGAAATCAGGAACAACACTCAGTTACGTTATGCCCGAGGGTCTACAAGAATCACCATGTTTTTCCTTTCCTTCTTATTTCAGAACTCCTAAAGATGAAGGAGGTACAAAACAGTAATATTATTCAATTACTTTTGCTCCATACAGTTGTATTGTAGTTTAGCGTACACAGTGATATGATCATGTTTGATACCTTGAATACCAGGTATCCCCCACAGTAGTGGAAAACACACAGGGGACCAGTGATCAATACGGAAGGAAAAATTCTTGACTCCTGGCCAATGAAGATGCATCCTGACACATCAGATCCAGCTATCCCTCAAAATATTTATTTATCATAAAACTATTGAACCCTATTTGAATACATGTCCTGCACTATGATCTACTGTAATGCATTTCAGTTAGTCAGAATGGCAGTTAGACTCATCCTCCTCTTCTATCAAGGCAGAAATAATTATTTTACAAAAGGCCAGAGACAGCTAATTCGCTAAATATTTCCTTCCTACTAAGTATCTATATGGCTGACTAACTTTTCATTATGGTAAGAAGTAGCAATTAAAAAAAAAAATTAAAAAGCAAACCAAAAAACCCAAACATTAAGCATTTTCACCAACACAAGGTACCTTTATTCACTTAAATCTTATTAAAAAGATTGGACGTACTAAACTTGGGGGAAAACACTGATGCAAAGCCCCAAGGGCTTTCAGAAGATTAATCCTTCTCAGCTGACAAGTCATCCCACCACAATTCATCAGGATTTCACATGCAATCTCATGACACAGATGAAAGAACAATTACGTCTTCAAAACTTGAAAGAATTTGTAAGGGGGAGGGGGCAAGCAGGAGGAATAATTCCAACCACAGGAAGTGCATTTTTAAAATATATAGGCTGGATTTTAACAAAAAAATAATATGCTTTAAGAACTTTGCATTACTGTAGCACTTTAAAAATGTAGTTAGAGTGGTTGAGTAACCTCTATGTGGGGGGCCAGGAGTATCTGGCACTCAGTCTACTCCATTCATAGCTCAAGGCTGACTTCAAAAATAAAGTACGGTAAATACAGTATTTTTGACTGACAGAGCAACTCCTTTCAAATCAAACTGACATCAAATGGTTTGAAATAAAGAGACCGGCTCGGCAGGATTTCCTTAAAATTACTGCGCCTGGGGACATTAGTTTTTCATACTAAATACCAGTGAAGGAAAATGCTGCTTTTCAGAAAAGTTGTGAGCTGTATAACTGTACTTAGCACAAGCACAATATAATATCTTGTCATTTCCCCTCATTTTATGCCACCTAATAATACTGTCTGGCAGTTAAAAGGCAACCAAAGAGGGAGGAAGAGCAGAGTCAATCCACTTCTTTAAAATGTGCAGTCACTGCTCACATGCAGAACAGTCACATCTAATTCACCAACGTGCTTACGACATTTAAGAGCTTCCAATGTTATAAACAAGAGAAGGAGAAGCTTGGATTGACTTTTCCTCCTCTCAAGAAGCTACTGAGGGTCCCAGGCTAGTCTTCCACACTACAGGAGAGGGGTCACTGGAATCCCTTCAACAGCAGGTGTATATGCAATTTCTCCTCCTGAATCTTGCCTTTAAGCTGAGTACATTCACAGTCCCTTTAGAAAGACGCATAGGGCTAGCCCTTGTTAGTCTAGTTCAGCAAAACAAACAAGGAGTCTGGTAGCACTTTATAAAGTCTTTAAAAGAGCCACCGGACTCCCTCTTTGTTTTGAAAGGTATCCCACCTATGACTGGTGGTTGGACTGGGGACTTTGTTAAGGATGTGGGAAAGGACCCATTCCATGGATTGCACACTCTCCCCTGCCCCAGGGTCAGCTCAGGGGAGCTATGCCACCACCCACAAGGGAGCTGCTGGAAAGAGGAAAACTGTCTTGTCAGGCAAAAAAAAGCAAGGAGACCTGTGGCACTTAAAGACTAACAGATTTTTTTATCGCATGAGCTTTCGGGGGAGAAAATCCCACTTTGTCACGTGCTTTGACAATGGGGTAATTTACAGAATGGGATGAAAATAAATTCCAAAGGGGCAGCCGTGTTAGTCTAGTCCAGCAAAAAACCCAAGGAGTCCTGTGGCACTTAAAGACTATTAGATTTATTTTTTGCAGGAGCTTGTGTAAGAGAAAATCCCACTTGGTCAGATGCTTCGAAGATGCTGTTACTATCCCATAAGAACGAAGAATAAATCTGTTAGTCTTTAAGTGCCACAGGACTCCTTGGGCTTTTTTTGACAAAAATAAATGCAAGGGAGTGTTTGACATGGGATCAGGTCATACAATAACAGCAAATCCCATGTCTTACACTCCCTTGCATTTATTTGCATCCCATTCTGTAAATTCCCCCACATCTTCTAAGTGTCTGACAAAGTGGGAATTTCTGCCACGAAAGCACATGTGATAAATGAATCTGTTAGTCTTTATGTACCAGAAGCAGGGGCGTTGCTGGCGCTGGGCACTCCAGGGCACGTGCCCCAAACCCCAGCGCCGGTGCCCCGGATCTCCAGCCCAATTGAGCCGGAGACCCGGGGCCCAGCCGCTGGCGGCCGTGGTGGCCTCGTCCCCAGCCAGGGATCTGGGGCCTGGCTGCTGGCAGCTGTGGTGGCCCCATCCCTGGCTGGGGATCCGGGGCTGGGCCACTGGCGGCTGCGGCGGCCCTGTCCCCGGTCGGGGATCTGGGGCCCGGCTGCTCACGGCGGCCCCTGTCCCCAGCTGGGGATGCAGGGCCCAGCCTCCTGCGGCCTCTTCCGGCCCCGGCCCCAGCTGGGGATCTGGGGCCTGGCTGCCTGCGGCGGGCAGTACGGGGCCCAGCTGGGCCCCGGCAGTAGCTGCTTGCGGCCGTGCCGGGTCCTGTCTCGGCCAAGGGCGGGGCCTGCAGGCTGGGGACACCTGGCCAGAGGACACCTTGGTGGGGTTTTTTTTCGTTTTGTTTTTTGCTGGACTAGGCTAACACAGCTGGCCTTTTGCGGCTTGTCTTGTCAGGTTGATTAACCAATAGACTACGTTGCCTAGGTGGGTTGTGGAATCGCCATCATTAGAAGCCTTTAGAGCAGGCAGGGCTGTAACTACGGTGGGGCAGATGGGGCTGTGCCCTGGGCACGCTGGAGTGGTTCAGTAGAGGTGCTCTATTAAAGGGCGCATTAGGCAGTGCCAGCCCCAAGTGCTGCTAATGGCAAAGGGTGCTGGATCGCTGTGTTACAGCTCTGATAGCAGGTTTTCATTCTGTAAGTTCCCTCATCTTCAAAGCATCTGATGAAGTGGAATTTTCTCCCCCAGAAGCTCATGCAATAAATGAATCTGTTAGTCTTTAAGTGCCATGGGACATCTTGGTGGGTTTTTTTTCTTTTTTCGCTGAACTAAGCTAACACAGCTGCCCCTTTGGGGCTTGTCTCGTCAGGGTGATTAACCAGTGGACTACGTTGCCTAGGTGGATTGTGAAATCGCCATCATTAGAAGCCTTTGGACCAGGCAGGGTTGCAACTATGGCAGGGCAGATAGGGCTGCGCACCTGTGGCTCAATACAGCCGCTCTATTAAAGGGCGCATTAAGGGTGCCAGCCCCAAGTGCTGCTAACAGCAAAGGGCACGCTCCAGCTGGAACACACCCGGGGTGCCGGATCGCTGCGCCCGCAGCTTTCCATTCTGCAACTTCCCTCATCCTCCAAGCATGTGACAAAGTGGGATTTTCTCCCCAAAGCTCATGCGACAAAAAAACCGGTTCCTAAGTGCCGCGGGACTCCTTGCTTTTTTTGCTGGACTAGACTAAGAGGGCTTAGCCAAGCACTGGTCAGGGCGGTTGAGGAGGGTGCTGGTCCCGCTGGGGACTGGACCCCACGACCTCTCCTGGTCCCTTCCACTTTCTGCTTCTCCCAGAGCGGGAAGTAGGCGAGCAGAAGGGCTGAGCCTCCTCAGCTCTCAAGGACCCCGACCCAACTCGCCCCTTCCCGCGCTGCCAGGGGGCAGTGGGCAGGCCACGACCCAGCCCGGCCCGCCCACCTACCTGCTGCGGCGGGGTCCCGAGCAGCACCTGCAGGTAGTAGCCGCGCCCGGAGTCGCCCTGCAGGTTGTCCACCGTGGCCGGGAAGCTGCCGGCGCCCGCGGGCTCCGAGGCCAGCGCCAAGCCGCCCGCCTCGCCGGGGGCCGCCCGCGGGCGCAGCAGCTCCGGGGCCGGGGGGGCGCCGGCCGGAGCCACCCGCAGCGGGAAGGAGAAGCGCGCCCGGCCCGGCCCGGCCAGGAGCAGCAGGAGGCAGGCGGCCGCCGCCAGCTGCCCCATCCCGGCGGCGGAGGAGGACGCGGGGCTCAGGCAGGAGGAAGGAGGCGGGCGGCTCCGGCTTCCCCACGCCCCGGCTTCATCTGCCTCCCCGCCCCGCCGCCGCCTCCCGCCAAACTTCCCCCGCGCCGCCCCGGGAAAGTTTCCCCCCGCTGCGGGCAGGGAAGTTTGGCTGCTGGCCGCGGGGCGTCTGCACGGGGCAAGAGGAAAGGCGGCTTCTCGAGTCCCCCCGGGGGAGCGATGGAAATCCCCGGCTCGGGGGAGTCAGCCGCCGCCGCACGCACGTGGCTGTCACCCCGCCGGGAGGAGGAAGCTCGGACGCAGGGGGGCTCCTAGCATCAGCCTCCCTTTCCGAGGCTCCCCTCCTAGCATTGCCCCCCGGGCCTGGAATTAGGGGTGCTCACTGAATCGGTCTAACGCTGTTACTAGCTGACAGCCGGGGGTGCTGGGAAATTTGGGGGTGTAAGAGGGGTGTAAGGCGTGTTAGGTCTAACACTGTTACTAGCTGACAACTGGGGGCTGCTGGGAAATTTGGGGGTGTAAGAGGGGTGTAGGGCGTGTTAGGTCTAACACTGTTACTAGCTGACAACTGGGGGCTGCTGGGAAATTTGGGGGTGTAAGAGGGGTGTAGGGCGTGTTGGGGTGCTCACTGAATTGGTCTAACACTGTTACTAGCTGAGAACTGGCAGCTGCTGGGAAATTTGGGGGTGTAAGAGGGGTGTAGGGCGTGTTGGGGTGCTCACTGAAGAGGTCTAACACTGTTACTAGCTGACAACTGGGGGCTGCTGGGAAATTTGGGGGTGTAAGAGGGGTGTAGGGCATGTTGGGGTGCTCACTGAATCGGTCTAATGCTGTTACTAGCTGACAGCCGGGGGTGCTGGGAAATTTGGGGGTGTAAGAGGGGTGTAGGGCGTGTTAGGTCTAACACTGTTACTAGCTGACAACTGGGGGCTGCTGGGAAATTCAGAGGGGTGTAA